>VYXH01011840.1:0-14353 GCA_013397275.1 Burhinus bistriatus | reverse complement strand
CTAAATGATTCTATGATTAAAAAAATGACATTTTTGTACATATTTCACTTTGAAGGCATTTAGTGGATTCAGCTCAATCTACTGCAGGTGTCTAGAGCTATATCTGAATTTGAGGCCTGGATCTAGATTAAAAAAAATAAAAGAATCCAGCAACACTAAGGCTGAGTTTTCCAATGCTAACACTTCCATGCTTGGGAAGGCAAAGTGCCCTTCTACTAGAAGCACAGAGATGTTAAAGAATGCTACCTCTCTTTCCAGGCTATAGCAGGACAGTTGGACCATGCACAATGGCCTTCCCTAGGGTCTTGTCTGGACTGTGATGGGGTTATTGGCCCCATTGTGAACTCAGTTTAGGGTGGAAAGGTGCCAAGCAGAGTGATCTGCCAAGACTCAAACAGCTCTTACTGTCTCTTTTGAATGGCCATTGCTCATTTCTAATCATGGGCTTTGGCATGTTACTAACATTTCTAACTGAATTTTCCAAGAATCACATGCACCTCTCACTCTCAAAGGGAACCTGCAAATGTTTATCAGTTAAAGAAAGGAGCCCTGAAGACTGAAAGTGCTGTACACGTTTGCTAAATGCATGATATTGAAGAGGAATGTTATTGCTTCTTTATACTAACAGTCCCTCCTCCTCAACTGGAGAAGAGGAAAGGGGCAAAAAGATGAAACTTTAACCAGCATCATTACCAGCATCTCTTACTGGCATCCATCTTCCCAGCAAGAAACACTCTTTGAAGGCTTATTAGCTGTCTTCAACAGGAGAGGCTGCCTCTTTGCCACTAATCTGTACATCAGCCTGTCCCAGCATGTGGGGCAATGCACTACAAAAAATAGTGTTATGTTAATATATTATTTACTGTTCGAATGAGACACAATATCCTTCATAAGGTATGTAGCAAAGACTGTCATGGGTGCTTACTCTCCATGAATAGACTGGGTTTACTGTACATGACATAGTCCAGAGTAGAGTAAGAGCCTTGCATTCATTTCTGACCATAATTTCACAACAAAACTTGCCTTTTCCTTGTATTTTAGTCACTATTTGACTTCCCCCCCCCGTCCTCCCGCCCCGTATCTTCAGATCCCACAGCATCTGGTGGCAAATCAAACATGGCAAAATGTTGGTTTTGAGCTTAATAATATTTTCCAAGTCATTTATTTACCAAATGGTCTTGGTGGAAGTGTTTTGTTCTGTATATTAACAGGTGGTGCGTACTCAATCTGAATGTATGGGTAATCAAATCATAGCAATAGGCAAGTCTCTCAGGGTGTTGTGCTGAAGTTGGAAAGTCCTCTTACATTCGCAGGCTGCATTTTTTGACTATCATCTGAGCTTCCTGGCCTCTTCCTCTTCCAAACATGGACATGGATTTTGCTATCACCTTACTTTAACTGTTATTGTTTGCTTTTCTGTACCTCTTCTATTTATACTGCAGGGCAGTGATGGCCTCTATGAGGGAGAATAGTGAATGGGCTGATCCAGTACAAAACTTCAGCTAAAAATTCAGGATTCAGCTAGAAACTTGCCTCCTCATCTCTCTTCAGACCCAAGCCAGACCTCAGCACTCTGCTCTCTCGTTGGCAGGCTGAGCTTATCTTTAGAGCTTGCCAGATGTGTCTCACTCTTAGCGGGGTTTACTTTGTATTCTCCCATTTTCAGTGACTACAGATCTTGAAGGGAACAGATATGGCAGTAAAAATGCATAATTGCAGTTCTATACATTGCCTTTGAATGAGTTCACAGCCCAGTTTAAGATTAGTCACTTAAATTGTATAGGACAAAGAAAGTGAATAGAGAAACATTACAAGCAAAGTGGCTTTTTTTATTGGAAAACCACATCTTTCTTTCAAAGAATGATAATTTTTATCTGATTTTGTATTCTTAGAGTACCTGCAGAAGTGTAGAGTTATCCATCATAACCTCTGTGACACCAAAACGTAAGGGACCTTTGCAATATTATACTGTTTGTAAAAAACCACTAGAAAAGTTGTTCATCTCTGTTATTCAACAAAAGAGAAGTTCATTATAATGGTATCAGAGGGGACTGTCTAAAATCATGACCCTTCTAACTTCAGAGCATTGGATAAATTCAAACTGTAAACTTAGACATGGAAGTTGGGGTTTTTTTCCAGTCCACCAAACAACAGGAGCAGATGCAGATTATTTCTTGGATAAGACATCCCTCTTTTGGAATGATTTCACATGCTAACTTTGCTTGGGAACTGCTCCTGTTGGTGACCATGTGTTCAGCACATCTGCTTTGGCTTGTTGTTTTCTCTGAGACTGACAATATTGTGGCAAGACGTCAGAGTGAATTGAGGTGAAGAAAAAGGAAAAGGAAAATTAACATGAAAGAGCTGCATTGCAAATCCAAATGAACCCTGAGAGACTTTCCATCCCTTGATCCTCCATGTATATATTAGGGTATGTGTAGAGGGATTCGAAGAGGTGGGAGGAACTGACAGGCTTGAAGTAATACCTGGGCTTGTCTTGTCACAGTCAAAAACTGAGCTCAAGCAGACATGCTGGGAGGACATTTCTGACTGCTAGCCCACGGGAGAGGATCCCTTCAAAAAGTTGGGAAAATCCTGCCAATGACTCATCAAGGCTAGTTTCACTGTTCACTGCATAATGCACTCATTCATCAAACTGAAAGGATTTCAATCAATATTGTCAAACTAAAAAGTTATGTACTCTATACACATGCACACACAAGTGCACTCAGTTATGCATAACATATGTGATGGCCATCATCAAATAATTATAAAGCTGCGTGCCAAACTGAATTTACTAAAAATCCCTTTCTCTGCCTGTCTCTTATCTGCACCAAGATTCCCACATAAAATTAATTATTTTTTCATCTGCTTTAAACAATCATCAATTAATGAAAACATTTGAGACACAAAACAAAAAAATCAGGAACTTTTTCTTTCTTTCTTCAACCTGTGGCTCCTTCACCAAAATCACAGTTTTGAAGATGTCAAAGAGGCAGTCCCACCACAGAGCAAGTCTGAAATCTGAAGTCAAGCCAGCAGAAGCTCAGTTCAGCATGTGGTGCTTTGAATAAGATCGAGACATTTGCACAAGATCCAAGGCTAACTCTAACCCAGAAATCATTTCATAGGGCGATCAACAGTAGATGTCATGCATGGCGTATAATGTTATCTGATCCTTATTTATGGAAATGTGGGTGGAAGTATGGACTGAGTGATGTGGCTAGGGGGATGCAGGCGTTCTGGGTTCTGCTCCTCATTCAGTCTCTATCCTCATGTCTGCAAAGAGGGAAGTAGTGAGAATAAATATGAATTCTCTTAACACTCCCTTCCTTTGGACTATAGATAAAGCTGGTTGAAGTGAGAAAAAAAGAAGTAAAATAAGGGTTTTCTGTGGCTATTAGCCAATTCAATAAAATTTAAACAGTGCCTGGAAATAATCTGATTTTCTAAAAATAGAGGCCAGAGTTATAGATCTCTGCCTTGATTCCTGACATCTCAGCAACTCTGCTTCATGGCAATCTGCCTGGTAAGCGAGAACCTGGAGACCTTCTTTTCACTATTTGTGGTTCCCTCATCCACCTAGATGCCTGGGCACTAATAGTCCTTAATGGCCCTGAGCATCCTCATCTGTAGCCTCCATCCTCCCCCTCTGCCCATGGCTCATCCCCTCCCCTGGTCTGGGATTCCTCATGGACCCTGTTTTCAGCCCTCAGCTCTGCCTGCTGTGCGCTGTAGGACTGTGCCCATTGCTGCAGGTACAGCCTGGCTACGCTGCCTTGCCTTCTGGTTCTCCTTCCCTCATGGAGCAACCCTGCTCTTGCTGGTCCCTGACACTAGAGTTTGTGGTCTGATACAGCCAGTTAGGCTGTCATTCAGTGTTTCATGCCAGAATTTTGAAGCTTGGAGTGTTAATTGTCAATTGAATCAAACTTTGGTGTATTGCTGTTGTTCATGAACTGGAGTTGCTACCCTTCTGTGAACTGATCAAACATCAGGCAAACACGGTCCTCGATACCATGTCCTCTCTTGTAATTATCAAGTGTCTATGAAAAATTGTAAGAGCTGGTTGGCTTAACAGTACAATTCTGCTGAATTCTGCCCACACATCAACTCCCGCAGCATTAAATGGGCAGGGAGCTCACAGTGTCAGGTACACAACAGAAGAGTAGACTAATGACTGCCTTTTAAAGCAGACCACTGATGCAGATGAGGATTGAGTAAAGAATTTGCCTGTCAGGTTGAAATTCACTCATATGAAGCATTTTAGGTGGGGATCTCAAGGAATCTTGTAAGAGATATATATATAAAAAATATAAAAAGACATGAGAGTTGAAGGGATTTTTTTTTTTAATATGCACAAAATGGAGCAGCAAATCATGTAGTAAATATTTGATTTGACATGGGATGTGCATTCCAGTGCTCAGTCTAGAAAAGTACTTATATACAGACTTTAAATTTAAGCATAATGAATAGGCTCACTGGAGTTAATGTTAAGCCAGTACGTAAGAATTTTATTGGTTTGGGGATGGGCGCACTGAGCATCCTTCGGGAAAAATACCCTTCATCTACTTATGGTCTTGGACTAAATGAGGCAGGCTAAGCTCAGCTGTCTTGTGCTTTCTGTGGAGGACACTAGTTTGATGACAATGTCTGCAATTTTCTGAATTGCTAATCCAGGCATCTCAACCAGTAAAAACAGTACCTGGCATCGCCAAAGGAGTGGCAGAGTATTACAAGCTGTGTGAAATTAGAATTGGGCAGGGTTGCCAAGCTACGCCATTGTGGCCACCATAGAATGAACACTATTTTAACTGGGTAATTATTTTCATTGTTCTTATTAAATGTAGGGGGGAGGGGAAAGCATCCCTCTTCCCTGCAACTCTGGCTGAACTGTTTTATTAATTTAGGTGTCTTTGTAGAGGCAGTTTCTGTCTCCTTCTCCCCTACAGCTCTTCTTCCTTTTTAGACCTTGTTCCCCATCTCCATTCATTTGGTTTTCCTGGTATTCCTGGTCTCTCTCTCCAACTCGAAAGCTCCTGGGCGCTTTCACCTTTGTGTCTTACCTCTTGTAACACTTGTGAGGCTCCTGTAGAATCTGTGCATCACTCCATGCTAGATGGAGGCCGTGCACTTGCTGCCAGGGGGAGCAATCTTCACTCCAGATATGCTGGGGTCCCTCCAGCCCTGGGGCAGGTGGTGTGTGTGTGGTTCTGAGATGTAATCGCAGCATGATTCCAGCTCAGTAACTGATGTATTAACCAACAACATAAGTAAACGCTGTGATCTGCTCTCCTCCCGTTGCCGGTAGTTGTTGGTCTCTATGCCACAGCTCACCTCCATGTTGAGTGAGTGAATCTGGTGGCTGGATTCTCAGTTAAGGTGGTGGTACTAGGGTAAGCTTAAGCCCTCCTTCCAAGCCTGGGAAGAAGCCGCTATCTCTACCTCTTTGAAGTTAAATACAGGTCTCCCAACACCTTGTGAAGAGCCATGCACTGCTGTGTCAGACTCTTGTAAGCATTAGCAACATTCCCCTCCATCTTGCAACGCATCCAGTATAAACACATGGCAACCATGCTATGTCTTAGACAGAATGTGTTTCAGCCTTCCCTTAACACTAATCGAGTACCAAATACTGAGACAGCATTTTTCAGATTACAGCCTAAGCATTTTGGTAGCCTTTTAGCAAAAATAGAGTGCATTACCACCCACAGGCTTTGGAGGTCTTACTTTCTGGAGTATTTAGTTACTAAAAAACCTAATCTTGCCTGTTCATTCTACTTTTGAGAGACAGAGTCAGCAATTTTCCTGCTAAATGGGTTGAGTACTTTATAATATCAAAGCATTTGTGCCAGGGTCGACCTTATTGTGACTGGAGTTCCCTACTTGGAGAAGGTTCAAAGCTGTATTGGCATGCACAGATGGGAGAGGTTTATTGGAGGTATGGGAACCCACATGATGAACTGCAGTGCTAGGTGAAGTATTTTATTTAACATTTAGCTTTGCCTCACATGTCTGTGGCCTATTAATTCATACCCAAGAGACCTATTGTAATTTTCCAGACACCTGAAAATTTTCAAGCAGATGTCACTTTAAACAAAACCACAAAACTTGGAGACATATCTGCTGATTCTTACTGGTGTGTGAAAGCAGTAATTTCTACACTAAAATGGCTCATTCTTAAGAGAGGGACAGGCTCCAATATCTGACTAGTAGCACTATTTTTCACTTTTAAAAACAGAAGCAAGGGAAAGGGACATCTCTTATGTTGAAGAAGGAGGAAAGCTTGAGAGTGAGCACTTGGTTTTAATCCTGTAAAGGTGTGGAATAGGCAGCTCCAAACTGGGATGTGTCTAGATATGAGAAACCTTTACATAAGTCTTTCTTTTAGCCTTACTCAGGCAGATAACGAAATTATGTGGAAGATGAATAGGGAAATACACTTAGGACAACACCAATGCCAAAAACATCACTAAATGACAATTTAGGTAGGGAGTTTGTCAGCAGATGGCTAACACTTGAAGAATTTTAAAGCTTTGTTGTCATAGTATGGTTATAACCCCCTCCTTGCCCAACTCTGTATAATAAAGTTTGAAAATAAATAATTAGTGTATCCAGCTCCCTTGCAATCTAATAGATTTCCACCACTCAAACCAGTTTTATACACCATTTAAGGACAACTACAGAGGTAACAGCATCAAGGTGAGTATCCATGGTTTTCATTACCCACACCTATAGCTGACAGATGAATAAACTCATTTTCCCAGTTATCCCACTTCTAGCTTTTCCTGCGGGAAGGTTCAGGATGGTGATTGCTTGGTGCTGTTGGGAAGCAGGAGGTGGTGCTGTCTAGCAGGTTGCCTTGGCCTCCTGCGCAGCATCAGGTCAGAAGTGGGAGGACAGAATAAGAGCACGGGAAAGCTGGCAGCTCTAGTTCAGCCACGTTCAGACTGTGTGCCGTTAAGCCTGCTCAGGAAGGTGCTCCTTCATCCCTTTTGTCACAAGAAACGAAGAGCATAAGCAGTACTGGTTTTCTGTCTCTTTCACTAAACAGTTAAGAAAAAAACACATTTAAAAGCTAGATGCCTGAATCTCTCCCTGGATGCCGAGGTGGTGAAGTATTAAGAACTTTGCTGGCTCAGTCAGGTCACTCCATGAGCATCAGAAAATCAGGCAGTGGACTGTGTTGCCCATCTGTCAAGAAAGTTACCAAACAGCTTTCAATTAATTATTTTTAGGAGGAATGCAAATTGCCTTCTCTTAGGACAGCTCCACTGCAGGCCAGAGTCTGTGCTCCATAAAGGGATGTTGTTCCAGTGAAATCAATGCAACTTTGTTGGCTTGTAACTGCTGAGGATATGGCCTATGCTAATTTTTGCTTGGACCTTGTACAATAAAATGTTTTAGCACATGATGAATATTCGGTATCTTGGTAGTTCCAGTGAAAGAATGAGATTCTGATTGCTTAGGTTAACTCTGCAGTGTTTGAGTCTTCAACAGCAAACTTGCAACAATTCCAATTAAACGAGTTGTGTATTTAATGCCTTTTTCTCTGAGCTGGAGAAAGAGGTTTGCAATAGTTATAGAAATACAAAACACTGACATAATAGGATTAATACGCAAAATCAAACCCTGTATCTATAAATATGTGAGAAGATGTTGAGTTGAGAGGAAATACTCATTGTACAGAGCACTGCACATGCATGGCAAGCTCTCGTAACATGACCCTATTTGTGATAGCAGCTTCCCAAGACATGATGTTTTCAAGGTTCTCTTCCCTTGGACTGTCATTCTCAACCTCTCCCTTCTTCATAGGCAGGCCAATTACTGGGATACCTCAGAAGTTTCTGTCACAACTCGAGCAGTTTCTCAAAACAAGTATCAGCTTAAAAAAGAATAGACAGAGGAAACCTAAAAAAGCTACAGGGATATAGCTGGAGGGGGAAAAGGGAGGGAATGTCAATTGTCTACTTCCAAAGCAATTGTGGATGTGGATTGCGTGGAAGCCTCATCAGCAGGGAGCCTGACAGGTCTATCAGGGGAGACTTCATCTACTTCTATAATAGTAGTTATTTGAACAACTAGAGATCGATATAGTTTCTAGGGGAGATGCTGCTATTTATTGGGAAATAAGAGGGAAACATTGGTGAAAGTTTCCTTTCTGTTTCTACAGTAACCACCATCAGGAGGACTGTGTACAGCTGGAGTTTACACGTAGTGGTTCAAAACTGCATGGCTACAGAGCAAAAGCAGTCTGCATGTGTCACATACAGGGTGCCACTTGCTTTACCTCAAACTTTTCAAGGCTCAGAGTGGTCAAACAGTGTGCATTAAAGTGATGAGTTAGCACCTGAAGGACATCACTTATGAAATAAAAATTGGCTGTGAATTTGCATCTGCCTCCAGCCAGCGACGGGGTGTTTGGACGGGGGCCCACCCATGCCTGCCTGCAAGTGATTCTTGCAGCCTCTTCTGCTTCCAAGCTTTCTCTGAATAGCTTTGTGTGCAGAAGACAGTGTGTTACAAGCCCAGGAAACATGCAGTGCTCAAGGTCAGCAGCTCATTTCTATGTAGAAAGCAGAAATATCCTGATAGGTGGTGGGCAAAAGGTTTAGATTTACCTCTGAATTTCCTTGAGAAAGGGAGTCCATCTCATTCATTGCAATTAAAAGACTGGAGTCTGTCAACCCACAGGTGTGCAAGGCACTGGTGCCCTCCACCACCTCATAGCCCCTACAGAAAAGTAATTTCTACAAGTACCTGTCCCCAAAAAGCAACACACTTTGGATGTGGGCACTTAAGGACTGGGATCTGGTTAAGTAACAATTAAGGAGACAATAAATACTGCTGCATGGTGCATCATCAAAGCCAGGCAGGAACACTTCTACTGTTAGCAAACATACCTGCAATATCTTTACCTTAAATGAGCTATAAAGTTGTGTGCCTCTCCTTCACTGTTTACTTTGTGTTACCATTTTCTGCACATGCTGCAGTATTTTGCTTCTTAAGAGGTGTTTGTGATAAGCTCATGAATAACAAATGAGGATTTATGTTTGTGGATTGTGAAATAATATTAACGTGGCTATTACTTCTAATCTTTGCTTTTGAATGATGTATTGAGCTGCAGGTAATCCCAGAGGGATATTATTAGGGTCTGGGTATTGAAAATGTCTCCTTCTTTTGTCTTCCCTGCTAGTAAATGTGGAATTGAATACAGAAAAGTGAAGAAAGTAGGACAAACACAGGCTCTCTGATTTAATGTCTTATTTTATAGTCTAAGAGCCTCAGCAGCTGTATAATATAAGAGGGGGGGTGGGGTAAGGGGAGGAGAAAGATGAGAAATTCTGAAAATCTGAACCCAAGCTACCTTTTTTGAGAGAAACGATGAAAGTCTCTCCATGCTAAAGCTTGATCTCCAGTAATGAAGACTGAAATTAGCTGTTTTCAAGAAATTTTCATTCATTTAAAACCCTCAATTTTCCTTACTGTTTGGAAATGAGCAAATACATTTTCTTTTCTTTGTATCTTCTGAGTATCAGAACTGGAAGCTAGACTGAATTTTGCAGCCCAACCTTTAAAATAATAGTAGAAAAAAGTAACATGCTTGCAGTTCTATTGGAAGAAAATTGAATAGACTGTCTCTTCAAATTTACTCTCTTTATCTGACTGCGATAGGATGCTATTTCTTTAAGAGGATGCATCTCTGAAAACGTTCTCCAGGAAAAATATGATGTCTGGGATGGTTTCATGCAAATACAGCCCTCCCCCCCCATTTGTTAGTAAACAGAAAATCTTGCTAGCTCTGTAAATCTACTGTTCATTTCATGACTTCAAACAAATATTGTTATCTTTGCATATCAGTAATACTGCTATTAACTTCCATTAGTACATTATTTTTGTGTATCTGTCCATAGAGCTGGCTGGACAAAAGAGGAAATTTAGGGGCAGAAGGAGAAATACTTGATAGTATTTTAATTCTCATTTCTCATTCAGATAGCAGTTCTACTGAATATCTTTCCAGCATATCCATCGAAAACAAGTCTAGCCAGCCTGCAGGGGTGGTTCAAACTTCCTACTCATAGGGATTGTACCTGGGGTTTGTACTGAGCCACAGGCAGCCTTCTGTAGGCAGCAGCAGTGCTTAGCATGCACTTGTGCATCTGCCCCAGGGAGCAAGGCTGCTCCTGGAGAAGGACAGGGAGTAGAATGGCTGCTCTCCTACGCATGGCCTGACATGGGACCAGGGAGAGCAAGCAGGAGGATGAAAACAGAGCGACAAATGCGGGTGGACTTTGGGTACTCAAAAGGACCTACCCTGTTGGCTCTTCTGAAGGTTATCAAACATTGGAACAGGCTGCCCAGGGAAGTGGTGGAATTGCCATCCCTGAAGGTATTTAAAAGACAGGTAGATGTGGTGCTTAAGGACATGGTTTAGTGGTGATTTTGGCAGTGTTAGGTTGATGGTTGGACTTGATGATCTCAAAGGTCCCTTCCAACCTAGATGATTCTATGACTGCTATCCCCTGTCTATGTCATGGCAGCAGCCTGTGGGCAAGAGGAAGGTGCTCAACTGTCAGGGCAAGATTCTCTGAGTGACTGGTAGGTTCCCATCTTCTCTAGGGAAATGCTGGCTGCAGGGAAGCCTTCTGCAGGCTTGACCGAACTGATGGACCACCAAGCCACACCACATTGCATCATCTGCTCTTAATCCCACTGACGACGGAAATGCAGAGACCTCCCAAGATATAGCTATGCACAAGATCAACTACCAGCTCTTTGTCTTGCACAGTATCATAATTCAAAATCCACCAAACACTGTTGAAAAGGCAAGCACAGACTCCTACCTCCCTGTCCTGAGGGATCTTCTAGCAAAAATATTGTAGATGGCTCAGCTGAAGGCAACACAGTTTTGCAAAAAACTGAAAAGCGTACAACACTTGAGAAGCTTGAAGTGTGTAGAAATTTAAATGTGGTCCCTGCTGTAGGGCAGATCAGAACTGAAGAAAGTTGTGGTGCAAGGCTGGCTGGGAAGGAGCAGTGTCCGTTTTTCAGGAGCAAAGTGACTGCAGGTCTGCAGGTTTTGTGTACTCACGACTGAGGACAGTAAAAATGACAGGTGGATAAGGGGTGAAGATTAGGTCCCTTTGTCCTTTCTAACTTTACTCTGGGAAACAGTTTAAATTTCAGTGGGAATTCTTATTCTTAAAGCTAAGACAGTCCTGTCCTTGAAAGCTGGTAGACCTAATTATGAGAGGCTTATAGGGATGGTGAATAGATCATCTTTGCTTCTTGAGTTAATCTTGATATATAATGCATGGCAAATATTGTCTTGTTTCTTTTAAAAACCATCAGTGAGAGGAAATTCCAGAGACGGGAAATGCAATCTTTCAAAGGATTAAGAGAGAACTAACTAACATGAACCAGATCATTAGCTTTGTATTTTCTGTTCCACCTTCTGATGCCCATATTTCACTCATGAGGATGAGTTGGAATGACTCCAAAAACTAAGTGGAAATTAATTTCTCAAAGGCTGATCTGGAAGTTAAGATGCATTTCAAAATCACTTGCTTTACAGATCCCATCCATTTGCCCAGAAGAAAGAAAAAATAATGCTTTATGTAGCAACACGAAGTGCAAGTTAAAATGAATATGGGTGAGCCACTACAGGAGGCTCGGGGGGGAAGCAGCCAGCAACCCAGCACTGCTGTGAAATGCTACATCAGCCATTGTGAAGGTGTATTTAACATGTTTAAAACAGATCATTAAAACTGAGGATTTTTTTAAGGGAGCTGGGAGGACAATGGAGGGAGGATTGTACACACTGTGATTTCACAGAAGATTTTAAGATATCAAAATTAGGTTTTTGAAGACAACCCCTATATTATGAAAACTTACATTACAGAAAATTCAGGAAAAAAATCAAAGGTTTGATTTTGCTTTCAACATTATGTTCTCTAATATAGACTATTTGATAACCTATTTTCAACATGAAAGTAACATTGATAAAATGTTAAAGCTCTTTTCTTCCTCTAAAGCATGATTTTTATGAGATATAAATTGTAATCTTTCTAAAATATCAAACTTATGGAAGATTTAATTACTGAAAGAATAATTTTTTATGACAGAAAACTGCTTTACAGAAGGTTCTGCAGAGCTGGTTTGCAACTAGCTTTAACATAAGCAATTTCAGTTGCAAACAAAAAAAGACAGAGGAAATTATTCAGGTGTTCTTCATTGTTAGAAAGATTCTCTTCTGATCATATTTGAGCTCCAGATAAACACAGCAGAATTAGGAAAAAGTAGGGTTGTTGTAAGATCAGATTCTAGGCTCAGCCTCAAATAATATCCCTAATTTTAAGGCTGAGAAGTAAAGGGTAAAATACTGGTGCTTTGAGTTATGAATACACTTAAGGTCTTTGCTGAACTATGATATGAGACTAATGATCATAAATATTGTGAAAGTGATTAAAGCATGATTGCATAGAAATGCATTTATATTACTAATATAAGGTAATTTAGGTCCTTGCATTCTTTCTAGCTATGCTTACAGATCAGTAAGAGGAATCACAGTGAAACCGACACCTTAATTTTCAGAACTGCTGAAAAACCCTCTTCTGCCACTCTTTTCTGTGTGCCATGATTGTATGTAGCACCTCTAGATATCTTGCTTAAAGTCACAGGGCAGCTCAGCAGTGGCATGTCATCTGATTTCATATCTAACCTGGAGATCGTTTTGGAAGGGATTTCTCCTGTCACAGGTGCCCTTGCAGAACTGCTTCACCACTCTGCAGACTTGTCATGGTTTGGGCCAGATTGGCCCAATCAGGTGGAACAACAGATGCTCTCCCCCACCTCTCTTGTCAAAGAGAGGAGGGATAGAGATAAAAGAGACTTACGAGTTTAGAAAGAACTAAACTACTTTAATGAAATATTAGTAATAAATAATAAAAAGAAAATAATGAAATATATACAAAACCGTATCAAGCTCCCAGGATGACAATCACATCACCAGCAGGCACAGGGGAAGTCCCAGACTGGACTCAGTGACGGATGGGAACTGGATTNAAACAGTTTCTGCAAAATATGCTGCCAATTTCAGCAGTTAGGAGAGGTGTAGCTAAAAAGCAAAGTTATTTAACAAAATTGGTCCTGTTTTACCTCAAACCAGGACAAGACTGAAGAGGAAAGACCAGTCATATCAGGGGAGATGCTGGAGCTGAGTAAGGCAGCCTGATCTAAGAAAAAGTGATGGTCATAGTAGTAGGTGACTCTACTGAAAGTTACTGAGGCACCCATTTGCCAACCTGATGCACTCTCTAGAGAGGTGTGCTGCTTACCGGGAGCTCGTATCAGGGATGTCTCTGAGAGACTACCAAGGCTCGTACAGTCCTCTGACTGTTATCCATTGCTGTTGTTTCACATGGGCACCAGTGATACCAGCAGGAGCAGTCTGAGGAGTATCAAGAAGGACTACAGAGCCCTGGGAGTGCAGGTATTTTTTTCATCAGTCCTCCTGGTTAAAGGGAAGGGGTTTGAAAGGGCCAGTTGAACATGCCGAGTCAACAACTGGTTTACAGGACTGGTGCCACAGCCAAAGATTTGGCTGCTTAGACCATGGGACTCTCTTTGAGAAACCTGGTCTACTGGGGGCTGATGGGGCCCATCTGTCAGAGGACGGGAAGAGCACCTTCAGTCAGAGACTTGCCAAGCTGATGAAGAGTTGCTGGCAGAGGGGAGCCTCAATCCATCCCACTCCTACCAGTTTGATGCCAGTGCCAGCAATAGATGCCCAGAGGCCAGAGATGGATCACAGGTCAACAGGAGAGCACCTGGAGCGCAGCACAAAGGAATTCCAACCACTCCAGAGAGTAAGTCAGCTTCATAGGGGGCCCAACTTAAATGCCTGTATGCAAATGCAGAGACCATGGGGAATAAACAAGAGGCGTTAGCGCAAGCCTGCAGGGCTATCACAGAGACATGGTGGGATGGCTCCTATCACTGGAGTGTTGGAATGGAAGGATACAGGCTCTTTAAGAAGGACAGGCAGGAGAGACAAGGAGGGAATGTCACTGTTTATGTCAATGACTGGCTGGAGTGCACAGAGCTCTGCCTGAGGATAGATGAGGAGCCAACCTGAGAGCTTTTGGGTCAGGATTAAAGGGAGGGCAGGGACAGGTGACATTACAGTGGGGTTCTGTTACAGGCCACTTGACCAGGAAGACTGAGCAGATCAGGGCCTCTATAGAAAGATAGGAGCAGCTCTATTCACAAGCATCTCAGTTCACAAGCCCTGGTCCTCATGGGGGACTTCACAATATCTGTTGGAAGGGTAACACAGCAGGGCATAAGCAAT
>VYXH01011838.1:55418-134984 GCA_013397275.1 Burhinus bistriatus | reverse complement strand
GACATTCAAAATCCACCTGGATGTCGTCCTGTGCCACCTGCTGTACGTGACCCTGCTCTGGCAGGGAGGTTGGACTAAATGATCTCCAGAGGTACTTTCCAACCCCTGTGATTCTGTGATTCTGTAGGCACTACAACATTTGAGAAATAAATAAGACAATCAGCCCACCAACAAATACAGTGATAATAGCATCCCAATATAATCTTAGTCCTATTGCTTATAATGTATATATGTCCTTTATGCACGCTTTCTGAATATTCCTACCCTGCTTAACAGTTGTGCACCTGTGAAATGAATCAAGGTTTCCCTTGATCATTCATGATTATGATTAGAAAATTAAATAAAAATATATATTTCCACAATTTGTAAATTGTCATTTGATAACACTTTACATCAGGAGAGCAATTTTCTACTTCTCACTTGTAACGAGTCCAATCACTTTTACAAACGGAACAGTGGATCTATAAAATCATCTTCTGCATTTCATAGTGTTTGCACTAAGTAACTAGTAGTAAAAATTATGGACAGAGAAATAAATTTGGACAAGTCAGACTCCAGGAAAATGGCAAATAGCTATTAAAGACACTAGCAATCATAAAACAGTTTCACAAAATAAAATGTCAAGGGTTAATGGAGATTAAAAATTGAGAACTTTATCATAAAAATATTTATGTCTTGATTCTCATCTTCTGTATGTTAGTTTCTCATCTGATGAAATAGTATGAAAGTAAGCACTGTGTATTGAGTTTATGTGGCAAGGTTTTGGTAGCAGGGTTATGGTAGCAGGGGGCAGGAAGAGGTGGCCTCTCTGAGAAGACACCAGGGGCTACCCCCATCTCAGAGAGAGCCAGTTCCAATTGGCTCCAAGACCAACCTGCCACTGCCCAAAGTGATGCTGGTCATGCATCTGTGATAACTTATTTAAGAAAGGGTAAAAAAACCTGTGCAGCAGCTGTGAGAGTGGAGTGAGAAAATGTGAGAGAAATAACTATGCAGACACCAAGGTCAGAGAGAAGGAGGGGGAGGAGGTGATCCAGGCACCAGAGCAAAGATTCCCCTGCAGTCAGTGGAGAAGACCATGGTTATGCAGGTTGTCCACCTTCAGACCAAGGAGGCTAACAGTGGAGCAGATATCTATACTGCAGCCCATGGAGGACCCTACAGCAGAGCAGGTGGACAGGTCCTGAAGGAAGCTGCAGCCTGTGAAGCACCGACACACATTGGAGAAGTTTGTGAAGGACTGTATGCTGTGGGAGGGACCCTATGCTGGAGCAGGGGAAGAGTGTGAGGAGGAAGGAGCTGCAGAGATGAAGTGTTACGGACTGACGACAGCCCCAACTCCCCGTTCCCCCGCAGCACTCGGCGGGAGGAAGTAGAAGAGTCAGGAGTGAAGCTGAGCCTGGGAAAAAGTAGGTGGGTAAGGGGAAGGTTTTGTTTGATTTCTCACTATCCTACTCAGTTACTAATTGACAATAAATTAAATTAATTTCTCCAAAGTCAAGAATGTCCATGACTGTAATTGATAAGTGATGTCCCTGGCGTTAACTCCTGAGCTTTTGCATCATTTTCTTCACCAGTGCTGTTGTGGAGAGGGAGTGATAGAGCAGCTTGATGGGCACCTAGTGGGCAGCCAAGGTCAACCCACCACAGTGCTGTTACACCAGTAAAAAACTGGTGCAAGTGAAAAAAAAAAATTACCTTTTTCAGTGAAAATCAAACATTTAAAGTTAGATATAGCTCTGTTTTTTGACATAAACTTTCTATGATTAGAGCTCAGGAGTTTTACAAGTTCTAAAACTCTGCTAACAGGGCACACACTCCATATCACTGAGGTTGAATGTTTTTCCTCAGTTTTCTCAGATGTGCTTGATGAAGACACAGAAACAGACTCTCACTCTGAACAATCTCTAGAGGAGCCTGTACGGAAAGACTATGTTCAGCTAAACACATAAAGTAGACACCGTGAATCCATCCGTGTTATTGGAGTGACTCAGCTCTGAAGAAGAGGCAGACTCATTACATCCCAGGCAGAACTGCGTGGGGGAGCAGAGTTCTGCAGCTTCAGGACCAGAATGTTGCCAGGGAGAGAGAAAGGATGATTTTTTTTTTTTTTTCCAAAAAAAAGCAAATTCATTGATGAAGATGAGAATATTCGTCATTTATCCCCCAGAGACTATTAGCCTCATGGCTAATGAAAGCCTAATTTATTGCTTCTGAAAGGAAAGCACTTGAACTACAATTTTGCTATGCTGTGAGTGACTGCAATAGCCACTGAGCACTGACTCCTGCAGTAGATGGGAATGACTGATGACAGCACCGCAAAAGGTGCTTAAAACCAGGTAACAGAAGGGCTTGTCATACACTTGCCCTCAGCTTTAATTAAGTGTAGTTAGATTAGGCTCCATCCCACCTAATACACTGATTTAAAGTAGTTCTTTTAATCCCTTCTGCACCTGATTTTAAACCTCATTTTTTTCTCTTCATAGAATCACAGAATCAGAATAGTTTGGGTTGGAAGGGACCTTTAAAGATCATCTAGTCCAACCCCCTCTGCAATAAGCAGGGACATCTTCAACCAGATCAGGTTGCTCAGAGCCCCATCCAACCTGACCTTGAATGTTTCCAGGTATGGGGCATCTACCACCTCTCTGGGCAACCTGTCCCAGTGTTCCGGCACCCTCATTGTAAAAAATTTCTGCCTTATGTCTAGTCTTAATCTACTCTCTTTTAGTTTAAATCCATTACCCCTTGTCCTATCACAACAGGCCCTACTAAAAAGTTTGTTCCCCATCTTTCTTATAACCCCCGTATAGGTACTGGAAGGCAACAGTAAGGTCTCCTCAGAGCTTTTTGTTCTCCAGGCTGAACAATCCCAACTCTCTTAGTGTATCCGCATAGGAGAGGTGTTCCATCCCTCTGATCTTCTTCATGGCCCTCCTTCGGACTCGCTCCGACAGGTCCATGTCTTTCCTGTGCTTAGGGCTCCAGAGCTGGATCATAGAATCATAGAATCATAGAATCATACAATTACTTAGGTTGGAAGGGACCTTTAAGATCATCGAGTCCAACCATTAACTTAACACAGCCAAAACTACCACTAAACCATGTCCATCAGCACCACGTCTACCCATCTTTTAAATACCTCCAGGGATGGCGAGTCCACCACTTCCCTGGGCAGATTGTTCCAATGCTTGATAACTAAGCAACCCCAGTTCCCTCAGCCAATTCTCATAGGACTTGTGCTCTAGACCCCTCACCAGCTTCATCGCCCTTCTCTGGACACGCTCCAGAATCTCAATATCTTTCTTGTAGTGAGGGGCCCAAAACTGAACACAGAATTCAAGGTGGGGCCTCACCAGTGCCAAATACAGGGGGACAATCACTGCCCTAGTCCTGCTCGTCACCCTATTCCTTCTATAGGCCAGGATGCTGTTGGTCTCCTTGGCCACCTGAGCACCCTGCTGGCTCATATTCAGCCGGCTGTCGACCAGCACTCCCAGATCCTTTTCTACTGGGCAGCTTTCCAGCTACTCTTCCCCAAGCCTGTAGTGCTGCACAGGGTTGTTGTGACTCGAGTGCAGGACCCAGCACTTGTGGATGCAGTACTCTGGGTGGGGTCTCACCAGAGCAGAGTAGAGGGACAGAATCACCTCCCTCAACCTGATGACCACACTTCTTTTGATGCAGCCCAGGATACGATTCGCCTTCCGGGCTGCGAGTGCACATTGTCGGCTCATGTCCAACTTTTCATCCATAAGTATCCCCAAGTCCTTCTTGACAGTGCTACTCTCAATCCCTTCATCCCCCAGCCTGTATTGATACTGGGGGCTGCCAGGTGCAGGACCCTGCATTTGGCCTTGTTGAACCTCATAAGGTTCACAGGACCCCACTTCTCAAGTTTGTTTGGGTTGGCATCCTGTACCTCAGGCATGCCAGTGGTACCACTCAGCTTGGTGTCACCTGAAAACTTGCTGAGGGTGCCCTCAAATCCCACTGTCTATGTCATTGATGAACTGATGTACTGGTCCCAATACAGATCCCTGAAGGACACCACTTGTCACCAGTCTCCATCTGGACATTGAACCATTGACCACCACCCTCTGGATGCAACCATCCAATCAGTTCCTCATCCACTGAATAGTCCACCCATCAAATTCATACCTCTCCAATTTAGAGAGAAGGATGTTGTGGAGGACCATGCCAAAAGCCTTACAGAAGTCCAGAGAGACAACATCCGTAGCTTTTCCCTTCTCCACTGATGTAGTCACTCCACCATAGAAGGCCACGAGGTTGCTCAGGCAGGACTGGCTCTTGGTGAAGCCATGCTGGCTGTCTCAAATCACCTCCCTGTCCTCCAGGTGCCCTAGCATAGACTCTGGGAAGATCTGTTCCATGATCTTCCCAGGCCCAGAGGTGAGGCTGACAGGTTCCTTTCTACCCTTTTTAAACATGGGTGCAATCTTTCTCTTTTTCCAGTCACTGGGGACTTCACCCAACCCCCATGACTTTTCAAATATCATGGAGAGTGGCTTGGCAACTACCTCAGTCAATTGCCTCAGGACTCTGGGATGCATCTTGTCAGGTCCCATAGACTTCTGTATGTTCAGGTTCCTCAGGTGGTCACAATCCTGATCTTCTCTTACAGTAGGAGGGACTTTGGTCCCCAAGTCCCTACCTTGCAGTTCATCCACTTGAGAGGTGTGGGGAGAGAGGTTGCCAGTTGTTTATTTTCTACAGAAAGTCCACTTACATATTATAAATATGTGCTGTCTGTTGATAGTTACTTATCTCTGAATGGAGAACTGAAAAGCTGAAGTCCTTTGAATTTTAAATCCTGGGAAGTTGTCAGTGAGACTGATGCCCTAATTCCAATCACATTTTGTAGCATTGTAGCTTTGTTAATACTCATCTGCTTCCATTTGCGAGGTTGTGCTCATGTCTGGTCAACTTAGAATACTTTACCAGTGAAACTTTCCTCTCTCTTTACCCCCATGCTTGTATGTATGTCTTAGTATTTCTCACATGTTTGATGAAAAATAATTGCCATTCACTTAGAGTAGTTCTAGAAAGAGTTACACTTTCTGGCCTGAAACAGCTGATGGGCATTTAGAAAACAGAAAGAATTATGCCACGTTCCAACATACCATACTCACACCGCGTGAAGATTTCTCAGGGCTACTTTCAGACAAGAAAGAAGAGTTTCTGAATAAAACCAGGGAAAGCCAGTGAGAGATAAACACTTCACACCTACTGTGTTCCTCTGAACATATTTTGAGAATTTCCCACAAAGCTAAATTCAGCCTTGATGAAAATGCCTGGAGCTCTGCCCACTTTAGTCTGTTAACACTAAGGTGAATTTGTTTCACTGTTTTGAAAACTAAACAAACAAAAATCAGCAGCTTCATGTTTAAAATAATACTGTAGTTTTTAGACAGCAACCCATATGAAGGTGCAGCAAACTTCTATTGCCTCAGGGGCTGGAAGAGATTACATTTCAGGGAAGCATGCTTTTTCTTCAAACTCGCTTGCAAAAGAGGAAAAAGTGATCTCTGGTACTCTCCACAGGCACTGGTGCCTCCAAGCTCCTCTGCCTTCTGACACATAAAAGGAACAGCCTGTGAAGGTTGTAACGGGTTTTTCAGTGAGACCTCCATCCACACTTCACAAAAATATGCAAGTACAAATAAAACCTTTCGTGTGCCACATCCAGATATATATCCAGGCAGGTACTTTGATACACATTTGCATCAACTGCAAAAAAACTTTTGCAGAAGAAAAATCACTGCCAGAAAAGCATGGTCTTTCAGAAGAAACTATTTTCCAAGAACCACACAGACAAATACGGGAGAATCAGCTCACGGATTTCCAAAGAAAATGCAATACTCAGTTCTCATAACTCTGACATCCTCACAGATATGCAGACCACATTTTGCAAAGAATTATCACCATCTGCATGGGCATTACCCAACTACTTAGTTTTGCAAAAACCAAAACTCAAGAGGAAAATTTTAATTCTTTCCCTGTTGTCTCAAGATATAATGAGATGATGAGGCAAGGTGGTTGCTTTCTGCAGAGAGCTAGTTGTTTTCTGTTAAGTTCTAGGGAGTGCAGAGCCTTTTCCGTGACGCTGTGGAGAGCACAGGTGCTCACAAAGGAATGTACACACTGGCAGGCCCTGCATTTTTTATTGGGGTACAGGGAGAAATGTAAGTATAGAAGGAATAATGAAGTATGCCTTGCAGCTACGCACACAGTATCTCTTGTACAAAAATCTCCTGCTGTTGGAATTAAAAAGTGGGAAAGTAATAATATTTTCTCTTCCTGACCATGATAAAATCTTTGTATACTAGAGAACAACCTTTAGACTGAACACGTCACTCACAGGCTTTTCCAGATGAAATGGAAACACATGATATGAAAATATCATCAGGGTTCACATTAACTTCACATTTGTAAACAATCTGGTTTTACTAGGATTCCAGGTACTACTGGGTCAGTTCACTGCATTCCTGAGAAGTCTAAGTATTTGGGTACATCTTGTAAGACTCCACAAACTGCACTGAGTCATCTGCCACATAACAGAAAGCATCCCAGAACAGGAAAACCATATTAATGTGGTATTTTCCAAAATAACTTTCTATTAAAATAGAAATATCACAGCATAAATTTACTGCAATTAAAACATGTTACTTAAGAAACAAATTCCTTCGCAATAATTGGATTGTAAGCTAAACAACTTGTGACTTTTAATAGCAGAGCAGTCAAATCTTCAATGCATATTGAATGAAAGCTTTAATACATATTGAATATAAACTCAAATTAATTTACACTATTGCATGCCCTGGAATACAATCTATACTTCCATCAAAAAAGTAATCATAGACTTCAAATGTGAACAATCCAACAATATCAACAAATACTCTTCCACTATAAAAATCTGAAGTTTTTATGTCAAGACCTATAAAGAATAAATGGCAAAATATTTTTTTTTACTTCCTCTTTGCCTACTAGAGTTAAAACAAAAGTTAAGTCACATAAATCACGGAATCATGGAATCACAGAATCACAGAATTTTCAGAGTTGGAAGGGACCTCTAGAGATCATCTAGTCCAACTCCCCTGCTGACGCAGGAATGCCTAGAGCACATTACTCAGGACTGCATCCAGGCGGGTCTTGAAAATCTCCAGAGAAGGGGACTCCACAACCTCCCTGGGCAGCCTGTTCCAGTGCTCTGTCACCCTCACCGTAAAGAAGTTTTTCCTTATGTTTGAATGGAACTTCCTATGTTCCAACTTGTGCCCGTTGCCCCTCATCATGTCACTGGGAACCACTGAAAAGAGTCTGCCTCCATCCTCCTCCAACCCACCCTTTAGATACTTCTAAGCAAGAATAAGGTCTCCCCTCAGCCTTCTCTTCTCCAGGCTAAAGAGTCTCACCTCTCTCAGCCTTTCCTCATAAGCGAGCTGCTCCGATCCCCCAGTCGTCTTTGTTGCCCTACGCTGGACTCTCTCCAGTAGTTCCCTGTCCCGCTTGAGCTGGGGAGCCCAGAACTGGACACAATATTCCAGTTGTGGCCTCACCAGTGCCGAGTAGAGGGGGAGAATGACCTCCCTGGACCTACTGGCCACACTCTTCCCTGTGCAGCCCAGGATTCCATTGGCCTTCCTGGTGACAAGGATACATTGCTGGCTCATGGATAATTTACTATGCAAGAATGAGACATAGGAGTTGCTATTCCTGAATTTTTAAGTATAAATGACTCCAAAGTAACAATAATTAAGAAACACTTGGAGATGATCAAGTTATAGCCACTTAGTTAAACAGAGACATATTAAATGTGCACATGGTACTAGGCTTCCTTTCTTATAAGTCAAAAATACAAAGATTTAAACAAAAAGTTGTGTTCACAAATACACTGAAAAATAAACCTTCTTAATTCTTAATTGACAGTTAACCACAGCAAATGAGAATTAGAGACCTGCAAAATCACAGACATGGAGACCATATGGATAAGGGGACCCCAGAATAAACTTTGCTTTATAATGTCTTGGCATACAAAGACCCACTTTGCTGGTGAATGACAAGACTTTGTATTGTTAACTTGCATGCTGTACATGTGAAATATGTGATAACACTTCATTTACATTAAAAAATGATGGCATGGTGTGAGAAATTACATTGTGAAAAAGATATAAAAAATATATAGCTTTCAAGTGCAGGATTACATCACATTACAGTGTACTACTATGTATGACATGCTTAAATTTATCAGTAGGTCCTCAAATCTGTGTGCGTGTTAATCATGTTTTTGAAGTTAACTTTGTGTTTCTAACAGAAGTTAATTTTCCTATTCCAGAGCCTTTTTAAAGGAACTGAGGTCCACCCAACGGGTTTGATGCTATGAGATAGCCGATAGGTCAATGCAGACTTTCACAGATTTTTGCAATATATGAGAGAAAATCAGTAAAGTATTTTGATCTGCAGGTCATACAAACATCTGGTGTACCATCAGAGAATCCTGGAATGGTTTGGGTTGGAAGGGACCTTAAAGATCATCTAGTTCCAACCCCCCTGCCATGGGCAAGGACACCTCCCACTAGACCAGGTTGCTCAAAGCCCCATCCAACCTGGCCTTGAACACTTCCAGGCATGGGGCATCCACAACATCTCCAGGCAGCCTGTTCCAGTGTCTCACCACCCTCATAGAAAAGAATTTCTTCCTAATATTTAATATAAATCTACCTTGTTTCAGTTTAAAACCGTTACCCCTTGTCCTATCACTACATTCCCTGATAAAGAGTCTCTCCCCATCTTTCCTGTAGGCCTCCTTTAGGCACTGGAAGGCCACTGTAAGGTCTCCCTGGAGCCTTCTCTTCTGCAGGCTGAGCAACCCCAACTCTCTCAGCCTGTCTTCATAGCAGAGGTGCTCCAGCTGTCTGATCATCTTTGTGGCCCTCCTCTGTACTCACTCGAACAGGTCCATGTCCTTTTTATGTTGGGGGCTCCAGAGCTGGACAGGTTACTCCAGGCAGGGTCTCACCAGAGCAGAGGGGCAGAATCCCCTCCCTCGACCTGCTGGCCACGCTTCTTTTGATGCAGCCCAGGATATGGTTGGCTTTCTGGGCTGTGAGCACACATTGCCAGGTCATGTTGAGCTTCTCAGCAACCAACACGCCCACGTCCTTCTCAACAGGGCTGATCTCAATGCATTCTCTGCCCACCTTTCATTTGTGCATGGGATTGCCCTGACCCACGTGCAGGGTCTTGCACTTGGCCTGGTTGAATTTCATACAGCTGGCACCGGCCCACCTCTCAAGCCTGTCCAGGTCCCTCTGGATGGTATCCCTTCTCTCCAGCATTCCACACAGCTTGGTATCATCAGCAAACTTGCTGAGTGCACTCGATCCCACTGTCCATGTCACCAACAAAGATGTTAAACAGTACTGGTCCCAGTACTGACCCCCAAGGAACACCACTCATCACTGCTCACCACTTGGACATCAAGCCAAACCAAGCAAATTTCACAATTTGGCCACATATTATGATAGCTCAGAGATATTTCTCTGTATAGCAAGAGGGCTTTTTGCACAAATCCTGTCAATATGGTTAATCATCTTTCTGAACAGTTTTCTTATTCTAAGTAAATCAGCCTGATAATTAGGAATGACATCAGTTGTCTCCCTGTGAATCTAACTTCAAACAAGGACACAAACCAATCAAATTATAAGTGTTTGATGTAGACCTGCCTATAAGCCCACATCTACCAGCCCATAATCTGTGGCAGTTTGGCCTGTCAGACAACTCTTTCAGAAAGCCAGTCCATTTTATATTTTCATGCTTGAAAGTTATGGATCAATCATACTGTAAAAAAATTAGAGTAACCAGAATGTACTTGGAAAAAGATTTAAAAGATAATTTGTCTATGCTTGATTTTGGAGGCACTGAACACTAGCAAAAGAAAATTAATACATTTATCTTGGTTTCATTGCCCAGAAATAAGAGGGTGTAGTAGCTCATTATTTGCAATGTTTTTAAAGTTCACTGTAAGCATAGCTATATTGCTGCATGAAATCTAAGATGTCATTAGTTTTTTCGCTATCCTATAAATAATTGTTTTACTGTGAGCCTAATTGTCAGACTAGGGTGGTTCAATTACAGTGCTTAGTAGACCTTAAGTACTCATACTGGAAACGTTAATATTTTAGCATCCCAAACACAAAACTGCTCCTGGAGTACCAAATTTATGCCTGCTTCATCTCCACTGAAGTCAGTGTATGAGATGGCTTCCTCCCAGGAATCCTACAGAACTGTTTCACAGATAAACTAGGCCTTAATGGTTTGTGGTCACTGACCATGTCACTTATACTTTTCCACAAAGCTAAACTGATGCTGATTTTCTCACAGCATTTGAGACAAGGATCTCATGCTGTCTGGCAAGCTCTAGTAGACCAGCAGGCAAAGATGGTGTGCCTTCAGATACTAAGACGGTGAACTGGAAGTGCTGAATCCATTCAGTTTGCTGCCCTTCTTTGTAGACAGAAAAAAGCAAGCTGGACAACTGTAGCTGTAACGTCTTAAATCACCACGCCTATATCCATTCCAGATCAGTTATCAGAGATCACATTACTGCCTTGAAAAAATGTTTAAAGAGTTGCTGAGACACACTTGCCACAATGTTCATACAAGCAATATCTGTGAGTTTATACAGAATTAAGACTACATCTTAATAAATTATTTCCTGTTTTTGCATTGAGGCAGCAGCTCTTTCTTTCATACCTCTTTTGTATCCATTGAATGTATAAGAAATCATTGTTTTATGGTTTACACAGGTATATCTCACCAAACCCAGCTGGTTAGTCTGGGAACTGCAGACTTTTTGGCAGACCTCCTTTCCTCCTGAGAACACAGAATGTCATGGATCGGTGTGAAAGGATTAGAAACAGCACACCCTTTGGACCTCTGAGGACTGCCTGACCTCTTACTCAGCCTGCTGCAGAATGCTACAAAAGCTCTGACTTGCCATGAAATAGAAGATCTGAAGGAAAGTCTAATGGACAATTCCTACTGGATAGGGGACCTACAAAACAGGTTGCAAAGCAGAGAAGAGATATTGTTGAGCAAGGAGGCCAAGACCAGAGGCTATTTTAAAGAGTATGTGAGTAGGAGCACTTGAGATGCCATAGTTCAATGGCAACTGTGTGGGAACATATGGGAACACAGTGAGTGGTAAAGATGAGAGTATGAAACCTTGATAATCCCAGGGAGAGATCCTGGATTGTATTTTCACAGTCAAATCTGTCCATAGTTCATTACTTGTTGGACTGCATAATATGCAACATACAAGTCCAGACACGGAGGAGAAAGAGGAAGCCTTCCTGTTCTCTATTACCAGTGCACAGAAGGAATAGTACAGAGTAGCAAAATAATTACTTAATTGTTCCTGGGAAATCAGCTGTGTGTAAGAAAGCAGAGTAAGAATGTCATTAACAACCAAGTGGTAATGAGGCTGTGAACTGTCTTTTAAATCAACAAGTCCAGTTACCGGACAATAGCTTACTAAATTACTATTTCCATTTGGCTTGAAGAACTGCAGCAGATATTTTGCTTAAATAAAAACTTTAATTTATGCTTTTCATCAGAAGGTCATGTGGATGCATATTACAATTCCATTTAAGTGATTGGAACAGTTCTATACAGATTTACCTTATGGATATATTACATGCTTTGGGTCATTCCCTGAGTACCCAGCCCTCTGAGCTAGTAGATAGCGGAGGGGAGCAGAATGAAGCCCCCATAATCCAAGGGGAAACGGTGAGGGACCTGCTACACCACTTAGACATACACAAGTCTATGGGGCTGGATGGAATGCACCCAATGGTACTGAGGCAGCTGGCAGAAGTGCTCACCAAGCCACTTTCCATCATGTATCAGCAAACCGGGGAGTTCCCAGTGGACTGGAGGTTAGTAAATGTGACACCCATCCAAAAGAAGGGCCGGAAGGAGGATCCAGGGAACTACAGGCCTGTCAGTCTGACCTCGGTGCCGGGGAAGATTATGGAGCAGATCATCCTGAGTGCCATTACGCAGCACATGCAGGACAACCAGGTGATCAGGCCCAGTCAGCATGGGTTCATGAAAGGCAAGTCCTGCTTGACTAACCTGATCTCCTTCTATGACAAGGTGACCCGCTTGGTGGATGAGGGAGAGGCTGTGGATGTTGTCTACCTGGACTTTAGTAAAGTCTTTGACACGGTTTCCCACAGCATTCTTGTGGAGAAACTGGCTGCTCATGGCTGGGTTGGCACTGGGTCGGANTCAGGTGGCCAAGGAGACCAACAGTGTCCTGGCCTGTAGAAGGAATAGGGAAATGAGCAGGTCTAGGGCAGTGATCGTCCCCCTGTGTTCGGCATTGGTGAGGCCCCACCTTGAATACTGTGTTCAGTTTTGGGCCTCTCACTACAAGAAAGACATTGAGATTCTGGAGCGTGTCCAGAGAAGGGCGATGAAGCTGGTGAGGGGTCTAGAGCACAAGTCCTATGAGGACTGGCTGAGGGAACTGGGGTTGTTTAGCCTGGAGAAAAAGAGGCTGAGGGGAGACCTTATCGCTCTCTACAACTATCTGAGAGGAGGTTGTAGAGAGGTGGAGGTCGATCTCTTCTCCCAAGTAACAAGCAATAGGACCAGAGGAAATGGCCTCAAGTTGCGCCAGGGGAGGTTTAGATTGGATATTAGGAAAAATTTCTTCACTGAAAGGGTTATCAATCATTGGAACAGGCTGCCCAGGGAAGTGGTTGAGTCACTATCCCTGGAGGTATTTAAAAGACGGGTAGACGTGGGGCTGAAGGACATGCTTTAGTGGTAGTTGTGGCAGTGTTAGGTTGATGGTTGGACTCGATGATCTTAAAGGTCCCTTCCAACCTAGATGATTCTGTGATTCTATGATCTTATTTTTCACAGTCCTCTTAAGCGTTATAATGGAGGTAAACTGATTAATATTCCAAAATTACAAAATGCAAAATGTTCTTAGAATGATAGCCAGCTATGTTTCAGAGCAGTAAAGTTGTCCAGGCCTGTTCCAGTGCTACTCCATTATTTTGCTCAACAGCCTGCTCTAGAAAAGGTAACCATGGCTAAGTAAGTGAGGTAACCAGGACCAGGCCAGTGGGACCAGGACCGGTAGCAGGACAAGGGATCAGTACAATTTGTAGGATATGGCTCTCTATTTATCTATTTTTACATGTTTGTTTTATATGATTCAAAGCAGTTCAGAAGTACTATTGAAAAAAAACTTCATGTCTATTTTGTGTTGTTGTTGTTGTTGTTGTTGTTATTATTATTATGTCATTTTTCAGCTAACAAAAGTGAAGCACAGAGATGCAATAATTTAAAACTGACACACATACGCATATTTAGGCATCATTTAGGTAGCTGAATTTGGGAGCGACAAACACATCTCAAAGTCAGCCTTTTATTTAGCTATCTACACCCAAGAATTTGGACCAAAAGTGACTTAACTAAGGTCACCTAGAAACTTCACAGTAAGGCAAAGAGTAAACTCATCTTTTCAAATGCTGATCTTTAACTATAAGACAATCTAGTCTGCTGGAGCCCACAAGGTAAATATTTAGGTCTCACAAATGAAGTTACTGTATAGTCAGCTTTTCACCCACACATAGACATGTATGCGTATGCATTTGCATTGTAGACACTTGTCTTTTTCTGCTTCTTTGTATTTACACACAGAAGAGGTGAACATAATAGGTTGTTGTTTCCTTTATTTATAGCCCTCAAGAACAGCCAAAGTCCAAAACTACGATGCTCATGCCCTATCAATCTTGTTGAAAGGTACAGAGTGTATTGTAGATTTAAGAAAGCAATGATGCAGCGTATTGACTGATTTGAGACTTGGTGTCTCAAGAGACTTACACCAGTCCTTTGGAAAGTAAAGATGGATGACTAACAGAAATGAGAAGACAAGTTGAACAACCTCCTGCCAGTTCACTGATTAGAAAGAGATAATTAAAGTGTTTTTTGCCATAGATTTGGACTTGTAGGAATCAGCAGACCAAGTGCCAAATTGATCTCAAATCAATGGAGAAAAAAGGCATTGTGAAGGATGGGGAAACAATTTGAAATGAACCTTCTGTGACAGACTGACAAAAATAAAGTACTATCAATAGTTTAGAGGACAGCCAGGACTGGTCAGAACTGCAGCTCATGCTCAACAAATCCTATGATACAAATAAGTTGTTTCAGCTGGTTTATGCAAACAGTCTCATTTACAGCATGACATTATTTTCATCAGAGTCGGTTCTTTTCTGTTAAATTCCATGCAATTGGTTTTTTCATGTGCTGTGTTTTAACCCCAGACGGCAGCTAGGACCACACAGCCGCTCGCTGGGACTGGGGAGAGAATCAGAAAAGTGAAAGTGAGAAAACTCATGGGTTGAGATAAAGACAGTTTAATAAGTAAAGTAAAAGCCACGCATGCAAGCAAAGCAAAACAAGGAATTCATTCACCACTTCCCATCAGTAGGCACGTGTTCAGCCATCTACAGGAAAGCAGGGCTCCATCACGCACAATGGTTACTTGGGAAGACAAACATCATAACTCCAAACGTGTCCCCCTTCCTTCTTCTTCCCCCAGCTTTATATAGTGAGCATGACGTCATATGGTGTGGAATATCCCTTTGGTCAGTTGGGGTCAGCTGTTCCGGCTGTGTCTCCTCCCAACTTTTTGTGCACCCCTAATCTACTTGTGGGTGGGACGGTGTGAGGAGCAGAAAAGGTCGTCAGTGTTTAGCAACAACTGAAAACATTAGTGTTCAATCAACAGTATTTTTCATCTCAAATCCAAAACATAGCACTGCAGCAGCTGCTGGCAAGAAAGTTAACTCCATCCCAGCTGAAACCATGACATCATGGTTGTATCTTTTCTTCCTTTTTTGATAGCAACATCTTCCTATCCAGTATCAAATCTCCTGTCACAACAACAGAAGTAATCTTCTGTTTTGTCAGAATCAATATTGTTCTTTCCTCTTGCAGTATTTTGAAGACACTCAAACCTTAACAAAGGTTCTGTGTCTCCAATGCTCAGAATACAACATAAACCTTAACCCTGCCTTGCATCAAACAGATTGCTTCCTTTGGCTTATGCACAAAAATCTCCCTTGTTTAATTGATATATCATAGTCAAAGAGATAGTCATATCTTGTCTGTGGTGGGTTAAGCTTGGCTAAGAACCAAATGCCCGCCCAGCTGCTCACTCACTTCCCCTCAAAGGACAGGGGAACAAAATGGGCCAAAAAAGCTCAGGGGTCAAGATAAAGACAGGGTAATTGCTTACCATTCACCAACATGAGCAAAACAGACTCAACTTGGGGAAAATTAATGTAATTTATTGCCAATTAAAATAGAAACCCCTTTTTTCCCAGACTCAACTTCACTCCTTCACTCCTGACTCCTCAACCACCCCCTACACTGTTAAACTGCGTCACCCTGGTCTTCACCATGGGCTGCAGGGGAATATCGCTGCAGCGCCTAGACCACCTCCTCCGCCTCCTCCATCACTGACCCTGGTGTCTGCACAGATGTTCGTCTTTCATTTTTTCACACCCCTTATACCACCATGCAGTGTTTTGCCTTTTCTTAAGTAAACATTTTAGTTGAAGAGTATAAGCCAACATTTCCTGTGCCTCAGCTTAAAATCCTGAATTGATATAGATATATTTAACTAATAATGAAATCACTTTCACTAGCTTAGTAACCTGCCTGCTGAGATACTATGCCTTCTTCTTTCTGTTTATTCTTAAAAATAATGTTCGTGCATTTTCCTACTCTGCCCTCCTAAGCTCTTGATTCTCATTACTTCGAAAAATTAGCAAAGACATAACTCAGAGCTAGAACGATATTTAGGTAAGGAGATGCTATTTAACCCAAAATACCACAATATTTATTTAATACCATAGCAAGCAACTGAAGAATATTCATAATTTTCTTTGGTTACAAAACACTATCAAACAATATTATCATCTATAAAGATGTAATTTTAAAACCCTTTCTGTAATAAAGTCTATACAACTGAAAGTTGCATTTCTCAAACACGCCAAACTTTGTACTTCCGTATTGTAGACACTGAAAGCTATAGAGATAATTTTCTAGTCTCCCCTTAAAGTCAATGGAGAAAAAAAAAAAGAGGAGGATATGATCTCCTGCTACAGAAGATGAATAAAATTAGCCAGGTCTCTTTAAAGGTGCTTATTCCCTTCTTTTGAATGTAGTATCTGGACAACCAATTCAGATACAGATGTTTCGACTTTAGTTGTCTAAATGTTTGTGTTAAGCTTAGTGATATGAACCCCACCCTGTGACTCTTCCTCCAGAAACAATACCTTACTTTCAGACTTCACTAGCCATTTGTTAAAATTATAACTCAAGTGAAAGATAATAGGATTTCCTCAGCAAGGAAACGAATGAATGATTTGTGATCAAATAGCAAAAGAAGAAGTTAAAGGTGAAAAGGAGGTGAAGATCTGATGTTTGACATTCAGATAAAATCAGAGCATCAGTAATGTATAGTGTAGCTTCCTAACGGAAGCTAATTCATGTTAGTAGATCTTTGCCCTTAGTTTAAGAGTTACTACAGCTGAAATAAATGGGCCATGCTAGCGCTTACTCCCTTAAAATTAGGCTGGTTCCTTGGGTCATGTATGAGTGATGAATTCCTAACACTGAACTTGAGTATCACCAGTTTCAATAAATGTTTTTTACTGTTCATAGATAAATCAAGGATAACACACTTTCAGATTCTCAAACAATTTTAAGTGACTTGGGAATATTTCTCATGAATCTTCCACCAAACTTATTCTAGAATAATACATAATGTTACAAATAGTCTCTGAATGTGATCTAGGACTATTCAAACAGCTTGCCTTTCAGCAAAAGGAAATCGCTTTTTACGTCAAGGGAAAGTCTTTCTGTTCTGTCCTTCATATAATGATGTTCAGGGTAGTAACATGCAAATACTCTTAGAATGGAACCGGCTGCTATAAGTTAAGCTAAAACTATTTTCTCATCAGTTTTAGCACTAGAAAAGTAGGATAGGAGACAATAAACATTAAATCATCAGTATGATCAAAGTACGGGCTTTTTTTTCCCCCCAAAGAACTTTCTTTCAAGTAGAGTTACAACAATTCACTTTATAAGCAAAATTTTTGTGTAAATTTGTTCTCTGTATTTCTAAAATGTCCTTTAAAATGATACTTTCACACTGTTTAGCAGTGAAAGTGTGACTTTCTTCAGGAGTACTGTAACTTCATGAATATCACAAACAAAAGGCTTTACCTCAAGCATCAACACTCAAATGTTTAGAAGCTTGTATAAAATTAAATTGTAATGAATTCATAATTCAAGTTTGCAACAAACTGATACAAAAAGGATAGAAAACTTATAATCTTCTTAAACTCTCAAATTCATATTTTTAGTATATTCAGTAACTTTCACTGTAAATGCAAACAGCTAAAAAAAGGGAAAGCCCTGCGACGGCTGACTATCTACAGAGATCACCCAAAGCAGCTTGTTTCTTCCTTGGAGTATTTCAGTGCCTGAATTCTGTCATCAAATTGTCACCATGATGGGTTCAGAGCTGAGGTCCAAAGGCAGCCGTGCACTCAGGCACATCCCATTAAATCACTAACATACCGGGCATCCTCTGACTCTATACAAGCGCACATGTCCACACAATCAGAGCCTACCCATTCATTTGGCTCTCATTATTGCTACATTTGACCCTGTAACAGTCTTTCATGTACCTATGTTCATATCAGCTCGGACAATACTGTTACCTCGTTTTACAGATGAGGAACAGGCAGACATATACAAAAGTAGAGCTCAGTTCAAAAGATGTAACTTAGTGGACCACACCTCAGTCAGAGCAGCTTTCGTAGCCATCTTTTTCTTTGTGTTTGGCTTCATGTTGACATAAAGATGGAGATGCTGTGAGAAAAATTACTGCAGGATGATTGCAAGCAAGAAACACTCCTGTTATGAATCCTGTTATGAAATGGTTTATAAACATCATTCAGGTCATTAAATGGCAAAAATGACTCCTATATTTAAGGTATAATGTACAAATATTTTCAGTAAATACAGAAGCGTAATTTTATATTTAAAATTATATTGGAGAGGATAGTAGGTTATATATTCAGAAAAATATCACATTACAAGCAGAGGAATGAAATGTTATGATATTGATAGGTCTTTTCCATTTCCCGGTGTCTCATTTACTACCCAATTTTGCTGTCAGTGTCTCGTTTCTTTTCTTTTTTTTTCCCCCCAGATTCCTCTCTTTCTCTTTTCTATGACTATTTCTTAGTAACTTCAGTTACTTCTTTCCTTCCTCACCATTCAATTTGATCATAAGACCACTGCAGTGCAGCTGTATTCCCCCCTTCTAAACCTGGTTTATAAAAAATATTTCTGTGTTTGTAATAAATCAAGAGCAAATATTACTGGCTTTGAAATGAGTGTCACTGGCACAAAAGATAAGAACAACGAAACTTTGCAGATCCTATTAACAGCTTGCAAAGAATATCAGAGAATTCCAATGTGGACACATTATGTTGTGCTATCCACAGACAAATCCAGTGTTGAAAGGAGGAGAAAAACAAAACGGTTGCTTTGATGCAAATCAAAGGTACAGAGTACTGAGAAATAAAAGAAATTTAAAAAAAGGAAGTAGTCAGTGTGAGTTTCTAGCTGTCTGATAAACTCTGTTCAATATATAATTCAAAAACAAATGGTAAAATATTGAAAGGAGTAAACAATTTAGTAAAAGATGGAAAGGCTATGCTGCTAAGCTTTACTGAAATCACATCTGAGCATGGTTCGCTTGTAATAAAACTAGCTACAGCTTCAGTCCCTGTATCTGAGAAGCAAAACAGCATAGTTAATAAAGTCAAAAGGAATATTCATTAGACTACTGCTGACAGTAGTGTCAGCATCAATATATGATTCAAAAGGTTATCTTGACAATTGTACAACAGCATAAAGACAATTATATGTCCATACCAGAAGAACAAGACTTTATTCAGAAGAACTACTCAAACATTTATGCTTAACTCCTTCTATATCCCCCAAAAAAACCACCTAAGCACCCATTTAGCTTTGGTTACATCCTTTCAATTCATAAAATTAAGGAAAATAGGAAAATGCAAAATAGTCTGACCACTACTGCATTTCTTGCATCGAGCCCAGAGTTTTCACCTAAACTCAAGCTTTTGTTTTAGAAAGACGCCCAATATTGATCTGAAGATTACAAGTGGCAGAGCACTCCCTCATCCCTAGGTGTTTCAATGATTAATCATCCTTACTCATCTCAAATCAGGATTTGCCTGTACCTGGCTTCCAGCTGTGGGATTTTGTTACACTCCTAGTTTACAGATTAAAGAGACTACTACTGACAGAAATCTCTTTTTTTCCCCTACATATTCATAGGCTATCAAGACTTTTAATTTTTTCTTCAACAACTTCAAGAGGCAAAGGTATAATTTAATGTTAATCAGGTGCTTAAGCACTTTTTTTAACAACAATACTTTCCTAGAACGACTGCTGAATTTTGTAAAAAAAGTATAAACACTGAATCAACCATTATGAACACAATTCTCCCCCCCAGCCATTGCATTATAAACATAGAAAGAGAAGCTTAGCACCTGTCAGACACACAATCATAGGTTTCCCTGGGAACTGGGCTGTTAACTGTTGTAATAGACAATACGGTTTTTTTTTTTTCTTTCCTCCAGATAATTTGAAAGAGAATCCTTAATATTTTCAGAGAAATCAGGAAGGAGAAGGAAGAAGTCATTCCAGAGCAGGGCGCAGAAGATGTGTTTTTCCAGGAAGAGCAGAAGTTGTGAGGCCAATTTATATGTAATGATTACAGTCTATGCCACAGTTAAGAAGCCTAACAGTAATATGGCTGCTTATGCTGAGCGTTGCACGTATACCCCAGGTGAACGCAGATTCTTCCCCAGAAGAACTTTAAAAGTACAAAGCACAGTACACACTACAGGCTTAACATTTTATCTACATCTAGCAAAGACTATCAACTCCTGACTGACCAGGACCCTCAAGGAGGCCATGAGGCACTGCCTGACCCGTTAGCAGCATTACAGAAGAAGGCATCCATCATCTGCATGTTACAAAGAATAACATCCGGAAAGAAAGACAGCAAGCTGCGGCCAGAGGTGAGGAAGAGCTCTTTTGGCTATTTCTTATACACAGAATTGTGCCAATTTTGGCTGGGATGGAGTTAATTTTCTTCATAGCAACTTGTTGGTGCTACGTTTTGGATTTGTGATAAAAACTGTTGATGACACAGGGTTGTCTTCATTATTGCTGAGCAGTGCCTACACAGCGTCAAGGCCTTTTCTGCTCCTGACACCACCCCCGCAGTGAGTAGGCTGGGGTGCACAAGGAGGTGGGAGGGGACACAGCTGGGACAGCTGACCCCAACTGACCAAAGGGATGTCCCATACCATGTGGCATCATGCTCAGTAATTAAAAGCTGGGGGAAGAAGAAGGAAAGGAGGACATTTGGAGTGATGGCATTTCTCTTCCCAAGTAACCGTTATGCGTGATGGAGGCCTGATTCCCTGCAGATGGCTGAACCCCTGCCTGCCGATGGGAAGTAGGGATTGAATTCCTTGTTTTGCTTTGCTTGCACGTGCAGCTTTTACTTTATCTTTTAAACTGTCTTTATCTCATCCCATGAGTTTCTCACTTTTGCCCTTCTGATTCTCTCCCCCGTCCCACTGGGGGAGTGTGAGCTGGTGGCTGTGTGGGGGTTAGCTGCCTACTGGGGTTAAACCACGTTAAGCCTTATTGGGGTTTTCTAGGAATACCTAAGCAAAAGTATCCACAATGCTATTTGCTTTCATTAGTATTAAAGAAATATTAAGGTCTATTTTAGGGTCAGGATACAATACTGCATTCCTATTCTCTCCTGTCTGACAAAGGCTGCTGTTACTCTTTATCTGGTATAACAGAAAACAGAAAAGTAATACTGAAGGGTGATATATATTTCCATTGGATTGAAATCCCAATGTATTGTTGATTAGAATTATTAGTAAAGTATTAAAATATATCTGTATATACATTTTAAAACTCTTACATAAAGCATTATTTGTGATTCTGTTTCATTATTTTAATTAAAAAGGAGAAACTGAGGATAAAATAGCTACTACAGACACAGTCACAAGAAGCTTACTGAGTCACAACTTTTGAATACAAAAAGCCAATGAAATCCATCAGGACACCTCCTGTTAAATGTATTCTGCTAACACTCTAGCTTCGAATGACCTTATTCATGGACACAAAGTCCAGGAAGATGGTGATGAGAAGTTCTCTCTTGAAAAGAAAGAGAACTGCAGAGTCTGAATTTTTCACTTTATACCTCAGGGATATGAAAACACATTTCAGCTTGAAGTACTATGTAACATCTGTATAGAGTGTTTGAGGTTGAACTTGATATAAAAAATTCATGTATGTTCTTGAGGGTAAAAAATGAAGCCTTAAGATTTATTAAATGATTTACAGATTAACAAAGATGTGTAGACCTTCAGAAAGAGCAGAAGCAGTAGCATGCTGAATTACAGAAAAGATCCATCAAACCTGGTATTCTAACTCTAGCACATAGTAGTATTGGTAATTTTACAGGAAAATCTGTAACAAAATTTTCTGTATTAAACAATTACTGAATTGTTGAGAAAACTATCCATTACAGAACTTTCTTTCTCTACACCAGGTGTACTTAAGTGGTAAACGTATTAAGGTTAACTAATACTTCAGTTCGTTGTGGCACGGAGCAATGATTTTCTGCTGCTGCTGCCACTAATTTACCAGTTAAGCTTAGCACTGAATGCTCTACTCAGTTCGTTAGTAGACTCTGCTGTTCTTATTTATGTTTGCCAATAAATTCTTAAATCTTACCTTCATTTCCCTGTCACCAAAACCTTATGAGGGAAAAGTTATGAATTCAAAATTCAAAAAGAAAAAAAGTCTTTCAAATTTGTTCCCTTCGTGATTTTTTCTATTTACTTCAACATACAGTTTAACAGACTGATCACGACTACATGCATCAGCTTTCAAAAATGGCCCCCAAAAATACAGCAATGAAACTTGCACAACCAACAACATAAAGGCAAGAAACATATACAGATGGCACAATTCCTTTATTTGAGTGCTTGTTTGAATCCAAGATAGGAGAAATTTCATGCATTTTAATCATCTGTTTCTTCCTCTGAAATATGAAAGAGATGGGCCAGTTACTGGGAACACTAATATCTGCAAGGACAAAGGCATGTTTCTCTTCTCTGCTTTTACCCATCCTACCATCCTTTGTCTATCTTGTCACCTCCTGTAGGCATCCTAAGTGTTGGGTGCACAAAAGAACTTCCCATAATTTGTCCTACAGTTCCCTGAAACCCACTATATTCTTCCTTTCATGCTGTTCCAGCCCTTAATAACACAACCCGTTTTACTGTTTGCTCCACATGCCCAGACACTGTTATGAGACCCAATGGCTAAGAAGATTGCTTTGTCACTGTTAACCTGAGCTAAGGCTATGTTAGCCTAGAAGGTATCTGATTATACAAGTCATGCAGAACAGCAATTTGATAGCCCATCTGTGGAGATGGTTAATTGCACCTACACAGAGTATGTTAGAGTGTTGGTACAATCCCATTATTATCCTGGTATACATTCTACTGTTAGGAAGCTGAGTGTGCAATCAAGAACACAGCATGAAAAACATATATTTATTCTAACTGTCACAATGCAGGAAAAAAGCAAATACCAACAACAACAAAAAGCAATTCACAAGATGCATGTAAACCCTGGAGCTTATCTTTCCAAAAGGAAGTTATTTCTCATTTCTGTTTTAATAAGAAGATGTGCTACTCTACTATATGCTAATAATGATTTTATATAATGGATTTGGCTAGAAAAAGAGCATTTGTATGGCTTTCATTCTAACTTAGGTGCTTTTGTAAATGAAAATTTTAATAGCTTTGCCCCAGCGGGGCAATGCAGTCTACTGAAAATAGCTTCAGTGATAATGCAGAGAATCTAAAGATTTTTCTGAAAACCAGGAGGTGATCCAGTCTGCTTGGCTTAGGTGCTTCTCTCTATTTGGCATCTACTTCTAGACCAGGTTCAGTGTCTATTGTTTTCATCAGTGAAAAGCCTGAGATCCAGTTGCAGACAACTAGCATTCCTGCTAGAAAATCAGTCTAACTATTGGGACTGTGCAGTGGAAACAATGATGCACACAAGTAACTTCATCAGTAGATAAACAACTGGCCACTAAGCAGGACTTCTCTTGCCACCAAAGGGCTAATCAAGGTCCACACAAGACACCTGTAGCATTACAGACATGGAAACATCCAGTTACAGGTTCATTAGAATGTATGATATTAATTGAAAATACAGGTAATGTTGGAATTTGAAGGTACTTAGCATGTGGGTAAAGGAATCAGCTCTTAAAAGCAAATAATAAAGATGTGGCAGAAGATAATAAACAAGAGAAAAATGCTAACCAGACAGATTAGATACATCTTGGATTTGCAGTGTTTTAGTCTGGGCTACTGAGCTGGTAACCCCACAATATGACAGCACTAGTACCACAGTCTTACATTAACTGCTTGCCATTTACATCCAATAAAGGGGCATCCATTACAAAGCTAATCTTGAATTCCATGTTAAAGTTCAATAAGCATGTTTTAACTTTGGAGCAATCAATATAATATTGAACAGTAGGTAAACTATTCCTGGAATAAATAGGTTAAAGTGCCAATATCCACGCATTTCTGACTTTTTTCAGTGCAGCAGCAGAGTTCAAGGCTTCTGCTCTTTAAAGGAGAAATTGGAGAAATATATCCGTACTACTGTCTGAACATAAAGGCATGAGATCAACAAAGGTGATGAAACACCACCAAAATTTCACACAGATGATGACAGTAAAGAAACTACTGTGTCTGATCTGGTAGCCAGAAGTTCAGTGAGTTCCTTATTGCACACCAGCTTTTTTCCCCCCCCGAGGCACTTAGCATATAGCCTGACAAGTACGTAAACTGTTATATGGAATGGGAAAACTGGCAGCCTATTTTCTACACAGAGATCCAGGCACAGTCATTTTTTGTCTAGCTGTTATCTAACAGAAAGGAGCTTTCAACTTCCCTGGACTAAATTTGTCTATACTAAAGTTTGTGGAATGCTACACAGACAAAAAAAGTGTTTCACCTATAGAATGCTCTATATGATTGTGTCCAAACACATTTAGCATGGGTTATTGTCAGGTGATAAATTGTCAAAGGTTCTCTTAAATTTAACTCCTGCAAAAATAATCTGTATATTGATATCCCCAGCATTGTTTTCATTATCAGTTCTGCCCTGAGCACTCTTTATGCAAAACAATTTTTGAACTATGCGATAGAACACAATCAAAGTCTACCTCAATGCTGGATAAGTTATTTCTAACTAAGAAAATCCTCATGCTATGATTCACGTGTATTTTTAGAGCTTTAAGACTTAATAATGTCATCTCACATTTGAGTACAGTGCTTATCTTGGATATAGAGTTATGAAATGCTGCTGTGTAATGCATAATCAAGGCTTCCAAGTGAATAATGTGACAAAGATCCATGAATATAATTAGCCTGCTTGAAAAAGGCAGAGAAATTAGGATTAGGCATATATAAAACATAACTCTAGTCCTTTAGTCACAGATTTTACAGGGAAGGTAAATATTTTAAAATATCACTTTAATCTTGATGTTGACAGTAGATAAAATTAAGCAGGTGATTCATTTTTACCTCATACATGTTACCATTATAACATCTATAAAATGTATGCACTCTTGAACTGCTATATAAATCCAATCTCATTCTTAGAGTTTACACATAGTAAGACTTGTTTCAGATTTTTACAACTACCTTCAGATACAAGAGCTATTGTCATAACACCTGCGATATACATTTCACAGTCTATTCATGGCATTTCAGAGTCAACAATATCTGAGTAGATTCTATTCTTTTGCATATAAAAGTCATTATCAGCATTGATTACTCTACCCTTTATTTCCACTAGTGTAGGACTATCATTCTTTTGAAGTACAGCCTAATAATTATATTCCACAAGTTGAGGTATGCACACTCAATGCAATTTATATGATGTTTCTCCTACACTGAGCCTGAGCAATACAAAAAAATAAGGACCATGGAAAAATACGTATGCTACTCTCCAACAAAAGTAGGAGGCACATATTTTTTATGTTTTCAAAACTACATTTGTAAATGTTATAATAATAATAATAATAATAATAATAATAATAATAATAATAATAATAATAATAATAATAATAATATTGTTAAATCTTTATTTAAAACTTAGGATATGCCACAATTAATGTTGTTGTTAGCAGTCCTAATTTAGCTAGTTTATGTACATGCATTATTTTGGCACAGACTTCCATACAGCATTTTTTTTCTCTCAACCTTTATCAGTAATTACTTAATGAATTGTTCTTGAATAATTTGTGTGTATATACTGCCTTGCCATATTACTGTAGATGATTCAAGCCTTGCTCTGAAAAAAAAAATTAGTTATTGTCAAATGCTTTTACAGTTCTTAATGATACTATGTAGAGTTCTTTATTAATAAAACTACATTTTCATAATGCCATCTGAAGACAGTAAAAGAGAATTATCCTATTTTATAAATGAAGAAATTTGGCACAAATGAAGAAGGCCCTACTTTGGGAACCTTATCACATGCCTTATCTATAAGCAAACAACACATTAGGCTGAGTTTAAGACGCTCAAGAAACAGCTGCCTGTTTTCAGGTATGATAGTTCTTTCAAATAGTCCTAAGGTACTCTAGCTGGGCAGCCAGAAAATAAAGAATGCAAGTAGAGTGGATGAAGTAACTTCTAATATCATGTAGAAAAGACTGTGGAAATAGCAGGAATCAGACGTAAATCTTTAGGACAGCATTCCAGAATCTTACCAGTGATGATGTATATCCTCATAACCAAAAGAGGGTCAGGGACTGATCTCTGACCCTGCCAGTGGCACAGCCTGGCTATATCACATTCGACTCTAGGTCTCCTCTGAACCCCTTGTGGAGTCCCTGTGACCAGAAGACATTATTTTTATTGTTGAGGGGTGGGTGGCAGGGTGTCAATTCAAAACGTCTGAAATTATGTGCAGGTTGTGTGACAACTGATCAAATAATGTTTCTATAAGATAAAAGTGAGGCTATGTATTGATTACAATGGAGTATGGCATGAGGCAGCAAGACAATCTAGGAACATACAGCCTGATGGGATAGTACTGGAGGAACTAGATCTGTATCAGTCATGTCCATGCTTTCCACCAAGAGTGGTCCCTAGCACACATTATTTCAATGACTAGGCACTCTGTCAGATGTTTTATCTACACTGCTTAGGTTAAGAGTCCAGTCTCCATGACCAGGTGGCATCAGCGAGTTTAGGCTCACAATGGGCAACCTGTTCCACTGCCCCATCAATCTCCTAGAGAATTTTTTCTACCCTGAAGTTCATTCTGAACTTCTTAAACCATAATTCATAGCCATTTCAGTTTGTTACATCATCTGGCACAACCAAGAAAAATTTTTCTCTGTCATCCTTGTAGCTACACTTCCAGTAGTGGTAGGCTGATACTAGATTGCTTTCGAGCCTCCTTTTCACCACAGTAAAGGGGTACAGATCCTGCACTCACTTTTCATCAGAGGTGCTCGGTGCTCTAGGCACAAGCCATCTTGATACTACCTGCTAAGTCTCTCCAGTTTCTTCACATCCCTTTTGAACCATGAGCCCAGAACTGGACATGGCATTGGGGATAACAATATGTGGGATAACGTTTGTCAGTCCACTGAACTTGTCTTTTTCTAATGTAGCCCAGTAAATTTGCGTTATTTGCAAGGAGTTCACTATCCATCTGTGCAGGGATCCACTCCAGTTTCTGTATACACTTTGGACTAGTCCCATCTCGAGCAGAACTGTCTTGGAGAGTGCTAGTCTGCGTAGTTTAAAATAGTTAACTGACAATTTGATCTGACTTGGGAGATACTCCAGAGAAAGGGTATTTATCGAAATGAACAGCTCCTCATTGACACAGGAAAAAAAAAAAAGTTTATAAGAACTTTGTTCTTATTTATATATCTAAAGAAGAGAACAGAATTACTTTTAATAATATTAAATAATAATATTTAGCAGCTCCTGTTATTTTCAAAAGAGAGTATTGAGTAGGCATGTACTTGCTTCTAGCCAGTTTATTTGCTTCTACTCCCAACTGTTCTGAGCATTTTTGAATTTCTGAGACATTCCCAAGTCTGTTACTCTATTTGCCAGCCCTTTTGAAAAGGTTGGTTTAAGTTATGAGATCAAATCACCTATTTCTGAATTTTACATCCTACTACTTAATATTGTTTAAAATACAACCTCAAAAACACTGCTAATTAAACAATTCCCACTGACACCTCATTCTTTAGTATTCTTCTCTGATGTTTGGCTGGGTTTATTACCACTATATGAATGCAAAATGTTGTTATTTTTAAAGTTTAAAGTATAATAGAAAAGACTTAGTTTTTCCTCTTCATTATCTTCCCTATGTTAAAAAAGGCTTTTTGTCTTTGTACATCCCAAAAAATAAAGAAAAAAAATCCTTTTAGATTAAAACTTACTCTCACACTGTGCTTAATAGAACAATATATCTATTTGCTTCTAGTACCCTGAATACATTTTTATGTGCTGTGCTGTTATGCATGAAAAATGCTGTAACTTCAGACCAGAAAACAGAATACTTATCTCACTGTGCTTTATGTTATATAATTGATCCAAACACAAAAGCGCTGGGTTTTTCCACAGAAATAGACAAATGATTTAACTTTTTAATTAAACTTTAAAGCTTTTAATTAAATGCCTAAATTGCAAAGAACTATTTCAGTTTAAACTGTCTTTAGATTGCTGGATATGTATTTTCCTATTGCATCTCCTCTGACCTGGAAAGTAACAAAGAGCAATAAATCACATTCTCACTGCTTAATTGGTACCATTAACACTTCTTTAATTATCCAGGCAGACAAGCACTGAATGTGCACATGCTGCAGGTAAAACAGAAACTGATGCTTTTAAACCCAATTCTGTCACTAATATATTTCAAATGCTTTTAAAGTATCCAGTAGCTGAATAACTTCATTTCCTTGTTTCCCACAGTATTGTCATACTATACTGCCAATGTATTTCCAAGTGAAGCAACGTGGCCTAGCAAATAAGCACAACTTTAATGAATTCTGTAGTTTCTTTTCATCTGACATTAATCTGAGGTGACCTTGAGGACACAGCTTTCATTCTTCACACACTGGACACTTCTGTACCTTCTATATACAGGTGATAAACTCTTTGATACACAGAGCGTTTCCATATCTGTGCCCAGAACTTCATATTTGTGACCCTGACAAGGGATTCTGGACACCACTGCTGTGCTAGAAATAAGAAAATAATGGTAATTACACCAACACCTAGATCTCTTCCGTGGGTTTCTTTTGTATAAGTGGAGACAACCTAACTGTTATTAGTCAACACAGTGGCATGGACAACCACACCTAACTGTAGAAATCAAATATGTCAATAATCAAATATGAAATATATCCATCCAATTTCTTTTCTGTCTTGAGTCTCAACCATGAAGGACACTACCTTTCCATGGAAGATCCATTTTCTTTTTATATCTTATAACTTTGCTCTGTGCACTAATGCTGCAGACTAACAGAACTCTGTTACAAGCACTTTATGTTGCTTAAGCACTAGCTGTGGTGTAGATGTCTGTCCCCCAGATATGGATTTGGTGGATGGTGGTAGCATGGGGAAGAAAGAGCGGGGCTGCTCCATGAAGAAGAGCAACCCAGGAGCTGAGGGTCAGAGCTGTGCTCTCATTGACCAGGACATAGTCCCACAAGATCTGAGCAGGGCCACGTGGTGATAAGAAGTTTTCTTCACCAACGCAGTGCACTTCGGACACGATCAAGCACTAAGCGTGGTCCAGGTTCATCTGGAAAGTCCAGTCAGAAAAAGCAGCAGACCCAGCCAGAGAAAGACCTAGAGACAAGACTATGACATGTGTCCGAGGTCCATGCAGACAGAACACCTGTGCCACAGGCCTAAGGTGTGCAGGACACTGGGCTGTTTATAGCATCGTTCCAAGGCCTCTCCCGAAGACCAACCACTGTCTTAGGGGAAATACAGTATGTACTCACTGCATCCTCAGTTTGTAATTTATAAAATGCAATCCCATTCTTTCTGAAGGGTTTCCATGATAAATTCCTGCTGTAGCTGATGCCCAAGGAAAAGAAGGACATCAGGAAAAGTGAGGAATATATCTTAATTCTCTTCTGATTTGGTAAAGGCTAGGAAATATTGACTGGGCATGCTCCATCTCAGCTACCGTAGATAGATTTAAGCAAAGACTGTAAAATCTGTATCTAGCAGAAGCCTGTTCAGCACTGGATGCCTGAATCGATCGTTCAGGCTCCCTTTCATTTTAAGCAATGATCTTGACATTTTAATGAAGTGATAAATCATAGAATCGTAGAATCGTCTGGGTTGGAAGGGACCTTTAAGATCATCGAGTCCAACCATCAACCTAACACTGCCACAACTATGTCCCTCAGCACCATGTCTACCCATCTTTTAAATACCTCCAGGGATGGTGATTCCACCACTTCCCTGGGCAGCCTGTTCCAATGTTTGATAACCCTTTCAGTGAAGAAATTGTTCTTAATAACCATCCTAAACCTGCCCTGGTGTAACTTAAGACCATTTCCTCTTCTCCTATCGCTCGTTACTTGGGAGAAGACACTGACACCCACCTTGCTACAACCTCGGAAAAGGGATGCTGCGTCACCTTGTCATAGAAGGAGATCAGGTTAGTCAAGCAGGACTTGCCTTTCATGAACCCATGTTGACTGGGCCTGATCACCTGGTTGTCCTGCATGTGCTGCATAATGGCACTCAGGATGATCTGCTCCATAACCTTCCCTGGCACTGAGGTCAGACTGACAGGCCTGTAGTTCCCTGGATCCTCCTTCCAGCCCTTCTTGTGGATGGACATCACATTTGCTAACCTCCAGTCCGCTTGGAGCTCCCCGGTTAGCCAGAACTGCTGATAAATGATGGAAAGTGGCTTGGTGAGCACTTCTGCCAGCTGCCTCAGTAAATATGACAACCCTTTCGAAATATAAAATATAGTAAAAATACAGACATGCTAATGCACACAATTAAAATTGGTTTGTTTTCTTTACAAGAAAAAAAGTATAGCTATAAAGCTAAAGGGAATTCAGTCAACTTTTTTTTTATGCACAGCACCTGATAAAACGTAAACTTTTCTTGCTACAAGTACATCCTTGAGGAAGCTGCCAGAATGTGTTACTTGTCAGATTAAGAGTGAAGCAAAGGAAATCATTACAGTTTCTTATTCTCTTTCTCTGCCATTTATCTATGGAGATTCTAAAAAGTTCTTTCTTTCAGTCCCTATCAAAAATGTCAGCTAAGTATAAAGGATGTCAACTTGGTACAGGCCTTACTTTGCATGCATTAAATCAGTGGAGCTATTTCACTAGCACTTGCTGTTAAATCAGGGTATCACCTAAGAACCTTAAAAAATTGTGAATCCTAAAAGTCAGGCTTATGTTACTGTAGCATAATAATTACAATACATTTCTTATCACACTCTCAAGTTTGCATTTCTATTGTGATAACAGCTACTTTATGCTATTCTACTATTTATTTGAAACATCCGATGAGATTAAAGCTCATTATAAAGTAAAATAAAATCACTTAGATAAGGCAAAAGTCAATCTGAGATAAAACTTACCTTTTTATTCCAGTATTTTAGGGGTGTTTTGTATTTCACTACCAATTTGATGTTAAATTTGCTCTGCTGATTAATGCTATCACATAATGCTGGCACAAATTACCTACCCTTAAACGGGAAGAGGAGGTGGCATGGTTTCAAACTATGTAAATTCAAAACAGATACTGAAGGTTTACACTTCACCGGTATTGACTTTCTGATGAAGAATACCATTCATTCATACTTGAATTTACATTTATACAATTCACATTTTTACTCTAGACTACAAAATGACTGGCCTTATGTAATAATGAATCTGTAATCAGTTTGAGTGATTGATAGGAAATACAATCAAGGTTTCACGTAACTTTGATTTTATACTTTGAATTTGATGTGCGAAGCATCTGATAGGGAAAGAATGTTGGTCATTGTAATATGCTTGACAAATGGATTAAATTTAAGAACTGAAAATATTTACTGAACAGGTTTAATGAATATTTACTGAAAAATAATCAGACAACTATCGTTTTTATGAAGATGCTTCACAAAGTCTGCCCATTTATGAAAACATGAATTGCAGCAAAATAAAATATGAAAAAAGGAATCTAACATAGGGTTTGAGGGAAAAGAAAGATATCTAAAGTATATTGGTAATGAGAAATTCTAATTATTGAATATATCCATTATTACATTTGAGTGCATCCTCAGCAAGTTTGCAGATGATACCAAGCTGAGTGGTGCTGTTGATACACTTGAGGGAAGGGATGTCAACCAGAGGGACCTTGACAGGCTTGAGGAGTGGAACCATATGAACATCATTAAGTTCAACGAGGCCAAATGCAAAGTTCTGCACCTGGATCCAGGCAATCCCCAATATCAATACAAACTGGGGAATGAACTGACTGAATCATAGAATACCAGGTTGGAAGGAACCTCAAGGATCATCTCGTCCAACCTCTCTTGGCGAAAGCACAGTCTAGACAAGATGACCCAGCATCCTGTCTAGACGAATCTTAAAGGTGTCCAATGTTGGGGAATCCACCACTTCCCTGGGGAGATTATTCCAATGGCTGATTGTTCTCATGGTGAAAAATTTTCCTCTTGTGTCCAATTGGGATCTCCCCAAGAGTAACTTGCACTCATTATCCCTCGTCTTTTCCATGTGACTCCTTGTGAAAAGGGAGTGTCCATTATCTTTGTAGCCACCCTTTAAATACTGGAATGTGGTGATAAGGTCTCCCTTAAGCCTTCTTTTCTCAAGGCTGAACAAAGCCAGTTGTCTCAGCCTTTCCTCATATGGCAGGCTTCCCAGTCCTTTGATCATCTTTGTGGCCCTTCTCTGGACCCTTTCCAGCCTGTCCACATCTTTTTTGCATAGCAGGGACCAAAACTGAACACAGTATTCCAGGTGTAGCCTGACAGACGCCGAGTAGAGTGGGATAATGACTTCTTTACCTCTGCTGGTGATGCCCTTGTTGATGCAATCCAGCATCCTTTAGGCTTTCTTTGCCACTGCAGCCCTTCAGAGAAGGACTTAGGGATATTCGTGGATGAAAAATTGGACATGAGCTGTCAATGTGCCCTTGCAGCCCAGAAAGACAACCACATCCTGGGCTGCATCAAAAGAAGTGTGGCCAACAGGTCAAGGAAGGTGATTCTGCCCCTCTACTCTGCTCTGGTGAGACCCCACCTTGAGTGCTGCATCCAGCTCTGGGGTCCCCAGCACAAGAAAGATATGGACCTGTTGCAGCGAGTCCAGAGGACAGCAACAAAAATGATCAGAGGGCTGGAGCACCTCTCCTATGAGGACAGGCTGAGAGAGTTGGGGTTGTTCAACCTGGAGAAGAGAAGGCTCTGAGGTGACCTTTTTGCAGCCTTTCAATGTATAAAGGCAACCATTTTAAACTGAAAGAGGATAGATTCAGATTAGACATAAGGAAAATTTTTTTTACAATGACAGTGGTGAGACACTGGTAGCAGGTAAGTTGTAGATGCCTCATCACTGGAAATGTTAAAGGTCAGGTTGGACGGGACTTTTAGCAACCTGATCTAGTGAAAATGTCCTTGCTCATGGCAGCAGGGTTGGACTAGAGGATCTTTGAAGGTCCCTTCCAACCCAAACCATTCTATGATTCTGTGATTCTTCATGGAGATAATAAAATAATAAATAACAACACAGAAAGAATATTCAGATTCAACAGATACTAACCAAGAAGATTGTTAAACACATACATTAGGAATAGCCACTTGTTAATCAGCTCTTTTGTGTTATTTGCTTTAATATCCTTCATAATTGTTCAAGGAGATGTCTGGACAGTGAGTTTTAATTACTAATAATACTGTGTTTTATTAAACCAAAGAATTCTGATGAAAATGAAAAACAAAAAAACCAACCAAACAAAAAAACAAACAAAGAAAAAAAAAAAAACAAAATACAGTCTCTGATGTTAATGAAGAAACTTCTAATAGAAGGCGGTGAACAGAATGGCCTAAGTAGCAAAGGTTCAACTCTGTCTTTAATGCCAGTCAGCATGATTTTATGGAAGAAAGAACTTGTCAAGCAAAACTGATTTCATCCTTAGGTGCAATTGTAAGATTGGTTCATAAATGTAGTTTTATAGAATGTAATAGACATTTTAAAAGTATTTGACTTAGTACATGCTATCCTGCTTTAAAAAATTAGCAGAATATTTACAGTATTGGTGAACATAATTTTATTAAAACATGGACTATATATTGAAAACTAATTGTCAGACTTCAAAAACTATTTGAAATGGTAAATTGAAAGGGAATGGAGAATTTTGTAGTAGAGTACAAGATGAATTGTGTTTATCCAAATTCTATACAACATTTTCAGCAATTATTTTGAAATAAATCACTCCCAACTATGTAAGTAGGAAACACAAAGATCACCGGAATGATAATGATGAGGCCATGCACTCACACTTCTATGTACAACTGATTACTAGTCACAAGGGATCTTAGTTCTCAAGCCCAAACAAATCTCACCAGTGCCATTTATCCATAGTTATTCAGTTCCATCTCAGAATGTGGCAACAGGTTGCCAAAACTGGGAAGACCAGATTTAGGAACAGAAAAAGAGCTGGCTTGCGCCTCTACAGGCAACACAGGCATGATCTTGAGGCAGCTATTCACATCTCCCTTTTTTTCCCTGGGTTACCTCTCTAGGCCCCACATCTGTTCTCCAGAAAATGTCCGTATATCATGTAAAGGCTTCCTTTTTCTGGGAAAAAAAAACCACTCAGAAACACAAGACTCTTGTTAATCAAATCCCTGATCACAATTTTCTTTTAAAAAATACTAGTTGTGCTCCCATTCAACTCAGTCTAAAAAAAGGGAGGGATGTAAAGCAGGTGGGAACAGATTCCAACATTTCTGGGAGCTTTGCCTCTACCTTCTTTCCTTAACTATTCATATTCTCCTTCTTTAATGGATGAAAGAGAGGTTCAAAAGATCAGTCCTATCCAGAAGGCAGTCAGATTGACTTTTACAGTTTCCTCGTATTTGTTTATCATCATTCTATACACGCAAGCAGCAGGTCTGTAGATAAGAACCTTGTATAATCTTAGAATAGTGAGTATATTCATAGTTTTGAAAATAGTTGTTTATAAGCCAGTCCAAAAAACGTGTTTATTTCAAATACAAGGCAACACATCCTGGCAAACAGCTCTGGCACACATTGGCACTCTTCCTGGGACATGCAAATCTGAAGTACAGGGCAAACATATTTGGACAATCCAATTTTTATGCTATCAGAACTCATCCTGAAGAAATTTCTAAACCACAGTTTAAAGCACATTTGAAGGCTGTAATATTGAAAGAAACAGTGATTGCTATCGAATTAAACAAAGAAAATTAAGGCTAACTTAGTGTAAACTCTTCATTCTGATTAGTATTGTAAAGGCAGGAAAAAAACATTTTCAGCAAAAGATATAGTAATTTTTAGCTTTCAGAAATTGGCAGGCCGCTAGGCAAAAGGAGAGAGGGAGTTTAAAAAAAGAAACAGGAAACTGTTTCGTTCGATAAGACCATCTTCATGTTGTAGGGAGCTGCACCATAATATTTGAATTCCCCAATAATGCAATACGTGATCATTTAGATTCCTGCTGTGAATGTTTTGAAATGTTACCCTTGGCAATACTAATAAAAAGGTCACTTCTATTTCTGGTTTGTTTGTGGTTCTATGCACTGCAGGTATTTTCATCATGAGAGTAAATATCTTGGTAGAAATCATTCCATGGGTTCTGATTCCCTTAACCTTTAATGGAACATGACTGCAGATTGAGAACAATGATTTGCTCTTTAGAATTTTTGCTAACTTAATCAAAATAACTAGGAGGAATCTGGGCTTCTGTATGAATAACATTATGTCCAAGCAAGGTACCATGAAGTCATCCCATCCAGTAGGACACAAACCATAAAATAATTAGGTCATAGCATTATGGCAAAGCTAAAAGGAGAAAGATCAGATCCTGAACAATGATTTCAATGAACTTGCTGATTTACTCCATCTCAGGATATTTATATTAATCAGGACCAAATTAGTCCTTATAGAATCTTGATGGTCCTCAGTCTTTTCTTTGAATATTATATTGCTAAACGAGATCTATCTGTTTCTTCAATCATACAGCAACCAGTAAGTTCATAGCAAGCCAAATTTTAGAAACTGATTCTGTCTGTAGGCTATGCTCACAGATATTTGGAGGATTATCTACCTTTGAGAAAGAACACAGATTTTTGAAAGGAAAAAGCTTTTGAAGGGCTATGTTCTACAGATCAAACAGGCTTGTTCAGTTGCTGGCGGGGAATACTAAAGTTCTTTAATTACAAGTACTAGTTCATTGCGGTTTCATATATGAACTATTCCCATTTCACCTGCAATGAATACCTTCTTTTAGTCTTAAAAAACAATTATGCAAACTAAATCTATATTTTTGTTAATGGTAATTGCAATACTGTGCAAGAAATTTGACTGTTAGAGACTACTGTCCTATATCTTGACAATTTAGTTGTTAAAATTTATTTCTTCAAAGGTATCAGAGTCTGCTGAACAGAGAAAAGAATTCAGGTCAGTCACTACTCAAAACTTTCAAAACCTGTAAACTGCTGAGGACCTTGGGTATCTACAAGAATCTCTGATAAGAGCTGTCTTTTTAATTTGCCTTGTCATGAAGACTTCTACTGTGACATCAGACTTGTTTTCCTGACATCCAAGATGAAACAATTAGAAAGACAAGACACAGCACAGAGAATCTTTTCAAAACTCTTACAGCATGGGTAGATTTGAGGAGCCTACCTAGAAGAAGCAGCTTTGCAACACATGAAGTTTTCACTCCTCACACCACAACTGTCCTACCTTTTCATAAGCAAGAACACTTGTTTGGAATGCATACAGATTATTATTAGTCTTTCCATATTTAAATACAATATCCACTTCTACTTCTCTTGATATATACAATTCAGTCTTCAAGACAGTTACACACATTAGGTGCTGCATATGTTAGGTTTTATGAGGCAATGTTCAGCTAGCTATTTCAGCAAGTAATTGGAGTATATAATATTATGCACAAGATAATTAGGAAAACCAACTCCTAATGGATTAAAATGGTAAACAGCCTAAGTCAACACAGCTCAGAATGTGTATACCTTACTCATGGTACATTTTCTAGCACTGCTAACCCGCAGTCAAATTAATCATGTCAGTAGGTGCCCCTAGATCAGAAGTGATTAACCCATCTAATTGCTGCAGATTGCAAAGTTTTTCAGGAAAGGTATAACTTATTATAAAATAGATGGAGGGTTCTTTTCCCCACAAGGTTCTTTTCTTTTATTTCTTTTTGTTTGCGTGCACATGCAAATGCTACATGGTTAGCTTTTTTGAGTCATATTTCTTCTTAAAAATTGTTAAATCAGTAGTTTTTATTTCCATTCTTCATACGATCAGGTCAGTAAACCAAAACAACAAACAGAGAGATGAGTGAAATGGATATTTTTCAAAATAACAAACCGACAGAAACTATTAAAAGTTTATCGTAAAATAAATAAAATGCTAAAACTAGCTATCCACTTCTTTATGATCTTACCTACTTTGAAGTGCTTTTATAAGTGCTCTCCTTATTGATTTATTTGTCCCCAAGAAGAACGCAAATAAAACTACCTGGCTGGTCTGAACATTTTAGCACCACAAAATATAAACCTATGTATCTCATAAGGACTCAGGCTTTTAAAATGTTGACATTTTTATTTCTGTTTCACCATTGGGGTTGCCTAATCTGAGACACGAACAAGCAAAATGGAAAATACTTGAGAAACAGGGTTTCTATAAATGCTGGTGGCCAAAAGGAAAAAGCCTTTATTGAGCTCCCCGTTTCACATTATTTTCAAACTGTTAGGGTATGACTTTGCTCCCACTCAAACATAAAAAAGTGGTAAATCCAATGAAACTACTGAATTTAAGATGTACGCTTCCATTTTATGCCCCTTATTCCTGGAGCTCAATCAGGTTCCCAATGCAATGTGTGGAATTAGAGAAGCAGGTTTGTTAAGAGAAGGATTGTTAACTCTGTGCTAGACCAGATGATAGATACATGAGCTTGCAGGCATGTGCATCTCATTATACAAATTTGAACAACTCGTATGTTAGAGGCCTGTCCCAGGTTACTGTGCTTAGTGTACAGATCCAGCAGGCAAAATAGAACATTAAAGTGGGACAACATCTCTTCATCATTCTCCTTTGGAAGATAAGCAACAAAAAGAAAAATCACATTGTTCATACTCTCTTGCCTTTGTAAAAAAAGGGCAAAATGTTATACATTATATTTCATTTTGATTACTCAAAACCTCTCTGTTGATCTTCCTTCGTCTACATTTCATTTAAACATACTTATCTTTTTTTTTCCTCCCAGAGCTTCTCAAGAAATGCATAAATATGACATCACTAGGGACTAGAAGAGTTGCAACTTATATGAGAATGGAAGTTAAAGTCTTTATAACTCACTGTATTTTACAAGTTACTTGTTCTTTTAATCCCTTTTAACTATGCTGCTTGAGAAATATTAATTAGAAAGAGTATCCAAATATTGAGTTTAGCCAACAGTGAAAAAGTATTGTAGAATTATTAACATCCACTTTATTATAAAACTGTGTCAGAAGAGAGACCCAGTCTGCAGCACAGTTTGGGAAGAATTTGTTTAACAATTTTCCAGGCCTTCAGAAGGTAACTTTAAAACATTCACTATAAACAAACTACTAGGTAACACAACAATTTTATTCTTCCAAAACCAGAAAATATAAGACATATAGTATCTAAAGTACTTATTTGTACAGAATGTCTTCAGTTTTCTATCAATTCCTGTCTTTCCAACCTTTCCTTCTTAAATGAGATAATCACCTCAGATGACACTGGTGAGACAAATGCCTGAGTTGGTGTGTTGGTTCAGGTGATTTGATGACCATGGTCAGCCACACTTCTTCTTTGCCGCATTACAAAAAAATAATGGACTTGTAATGCTTGCAATTTAACTAGTCACATATGAGGGCTATCAGATATAGATTGGCATTCAGTACCCCCAGTTGCTTTGTAATACAGTAGAAAACCAGAACCATTACATATTTTTCCTTTTTTTTTTTCCTTGGTGTAGTAGGAATTCCAGAAATAGGGCTAAAAAATGAAGTTACAGAAACATAACAAGGTACCCCGTAAAAATAATGCATACCAAGCAACCTACTCTTCTTGGCAAGCATTGCTGATTGGAATGCCAGGGCTCCAAAAAGCTCTTTATTAAGGTGTAACAAACTGTGAAAGTAGATTTCTGGAACAGCAACCATAACTGCAACAATACAATGCTGCTGTAAAAGAATTGGATTAATGTAATTTAAAATCACTGTAATAAGTACATGTCAATGGCCAGGAGCAGACAAAAAGCAATTTAAGAATAAAAACAGAGTCATAAAATATTCAAGGAGGCCAGAGGATTAGCACTCAAAGCAAGTAGCATTAATTATGACTTCTAAAGCAGAAAAATTTGCTGATAGACCAAACGTCAATTAACAGCAATTGCTCTGAGCCAGGTTTTAAACACACTACATGAAAACAGTAATTCTACGATGTTATACAGTAAGAGATGACACAAAATTGAGATCAAAGGTTAATTCTACAATTGCCTACAAACTTGGACTGACAAAATTCCCAAGAACATTAAGGCCAGCAATGAAGGACTTTTGTCAAGACAAATAAAGAGAAGGAAAAATGGACACACATTTTCAAAATCAAAATCGTAGAGCACTAATGAAATTGTGGCTAGCATCAGGCTTACAGCTGGAAGACCATTCGTCCCACATGTTCACCCCAAAATAATCAGGAGTCTCCAGAAAAGCGGTAATGCTCTAGATACGTGAACGAAACTTGTATCTGCCCCTCAGAACATCTGGTGGTGATATTAATTTACGTGCAATATGATTAAAAATCTAACTCGGGAAAAATAAGTTTTCCACTATAATAGAAAGCTGATCTAAAGCAAAAACAATTTTCAAAAAAACTAAAGCATAATTCAGAGAGCTACAGCATTTGAATTCAAAGAAATCACCATTAACATGATATGGTTTATTTTCTGCATGACATTATCATAGATTACAATAATTTTAATAGTGTTCCCAACAAGATCTAAAACTTTTATAAATAAGAGAAGACAGAAACTTGCCAAGAATCTTTTTTTTTTCTTTTAACTTAATTTTGAGAAATAATTGGGAAATGAAAAAGCTATAAAACCAATGTGGCGTAAGGATTCAACAATAAACAAGTTTAAGTCATGGCTCAAAAAATATTTTCACCAAAACCGTGAAAAGCTTTCCTCAATTGAAATAAAAAAAGAATAAAGAGACTAGAAACTGAAGAACACTTACAAGTCTTGGAAAGACCACAGGCACAAGAAGAGCTGAAAATCATAAATGAATTGCACAAACATGACACTAGAATATCCAGCATAATACAAACGAAGTGACAGCATAGTTGCAAACTTAACACAAAGGATATTTGGAGAAGAAAACATGGTCACTGCATATATAAGTATGACAAAAGCACTCTTAAAAAATGTATTTTTCAATAAATTATAAAGGAAGAAAATGAGACTCAATAATGAATAACATACCATCTAATTAAAAAAAAAAAAAAAAAACAACCAAAAAAAACCAAAGAAACAACAACAACAAAAAAAAAGTAAAAACAAACCAAACAGTGATAACCTAATAAACATCAACAGTGAGTTTGACTGATGAAGTGTACTGACATTTTATCTCATTGAAATAAAAAAAAAGGTCAGATTGAAGCTGTGGGAGCTGAAGTAGCAGGTGGTGTTCCTACCCAGAAGATCATACACTTACCAGGTATCACTTCTAAGCACCTTTACCAAAGAGTGAAGCAAATAGCAAAAAGCTCTTATCAAAAACTTATTAGATTTCGAAAATGCATGCCATTGTCTTCATTGTAATACATTGCAGAACACACTGAAATATAATAATATGCTAATAAATAATTAACATCATTAAGACTTTAGATCTTACACTCAGTTAATATCACACACTCAAACTAAGCTCAGGCTTAAGCAAATAGTTCAACATAATGTCAAGTGGTGTCAAGAACACATCTTTCCTGCTTGACTTTGCCACTTACTTCATTTTAAGAAAAATCCTGCTTAGACACAACAGCAGCATTGTGTTGCTGCACAGGAGGAGCACGGAAGATGTAATTGTGGCTAACAAAATAGCTCTTGGAAGTAACAGCTTAACCAACATGCAAGCAAGGAACCAAAATAGTAGACCATCCCAAAACAAAATTAAAACACAAAAGTCTAATGAGGACTTCTTCAAATCAAAACTCAACATAACCTTAGAAAACAAGGAACATCAGAATTAAGTGAATCTGCCTTTTGGCTGTAATAAGCAAGCACATGGGGACGTCAACAAGGAAATTATATTAAATCTGCAAGATGGGATCTTAATAGTTAATAACAGTTTTGCTTAAAAAAATCTTCAACTTAAAAACCAAATTCTGTGTCTTTAATTCAAATTTTATTTTTGCTCTTAGCATATAGATTTGAGAGCTGAAAATCTTCCAGAAGAATAGACAGGTGCCTAAAAGCCTCTGAAAGAAAATATCTGAGAAAATTTGTAGATATTATATTTAACAAATGCAGAATTTTCCCAGACAACCTCTTCCTCATTCTAAAATTCAAAGAAGGCAGAAACATGAGAAGGTTGGCAGCAGGTAAAGCCAAATCACCTTCTGTGACAGGTGTTGGATGATACTGAAGTCCTGGAAATTTCAGGCAGAGTGACTTTAACAGTACAAATAACCACAAAGGTCATCCATGGACATTAGAGTTTTCCTTGTGACCATGTTAATTCTGGTGGTGGGAAGAATTATTTGTATGTTGTTCTGAAAGTAGTTAACAGAATACACAGATTTTTCTCTTTGCAGCTCATTAAGTTCCCCATGACTTTAACATTTTCAGCATTGCTAATCCAGAACTTAACTGATACAGTTTATTTATTACTTAGCATGAGTTTGTTACACTGGTATTCTGCTGTTAACAAGGAGGCTGTACGCAGAACTCCATTTGAAAATTGTTCAAAAGGATACTAACCATGGGCAACACAATTATATGGAGAGGTATGACACTGATAGAAGGTATTTGGAGGTTTAAAGACAACTATTAAACAGGTGGCCTTGCCAACATCATGGTACCATGAATTAAAACAACCCTTATATATCTATCAGTCTTTTATGCTATTTATAAATAGAATCTTAAACCCAGAATATACTCCAAAGCATTTTACCTTTGGAAATGCCATCAAATAACTGCTATTTCTATTTCCAGTTTTTATTACACAAATAGATCAGAAATGTTAAACTATTCCTTCCTACATACACACCTGAAGCTATCCTGGCCACAGGATTTACATAATCTAACAAATGATCCCAAAATACAAAATTAGCCAGGCAAAACTATATTTGGAGATTTTCCTCATTAAATTTCTCACACACCCAGTTTTGTTTGAGATACTTTTGACCGAAATACGTTTTCTTGTTCTGCGTCTAAGGGTTTAAAATTCCAGATACCAAGATGTTAAAGTTTAAAATAGGTTTTTAATGTAATATATTTATCTAAATTACATGTCTATATAAAATTCTCATTCAGTCATATTGTAGGCAGTATGTAATACTCACATCAAACTCTACAAAAGATAATGTTGGAGACAAAGAGTGCCTCCTGAGGCCGCCAGCTGTTTATGGGGTATAGAAGACCAAAGTTTCCTCTTTTATCTCCTCCTTGGCCACTGAAATAAGGGAGATGATAATTTGTTCAGGAGGGAATCTCTATGACTAATATACTTCAGTCCTGTACAACTGGGAAGGAAGCATGGATACAGAAGGCAGAAGGCTCTGTTTATCTCCTTCCCTTTCCGTATCTATTAAAAACCCAAGCTCTGTCATTGTGTCAACAGCTCTTTGATTTCTAAATAGTTTGTGAACTCCACAGAAATCCTAACATCATACTCTTGCAGTGATAGGTAACATGGAAAGAGATCCATTCACTATAACTTGGAGGCTTAAATCTCAACTAGTCTCTGCAGGCCACAGAAAGAAATAGGCGCTTCAAGAGGGTGATTCACAGTGTAAGACACATCTCTCTGGTCTCAATAGACCAGATAAGAGGTTCTCTGGAGGTACTTCTTAGTTTCCACTGACTGCAAAGACCACTAGGGTGACATGCTCAGATTTAAACATCATAGAATCATAGAAACATAGAACCATCTGGGTTGGAAGGGACCTTTAAGATCATCAAGTCCAACCATCAACCTAACACTGCCACAACTACCACTAAATTATGTCCCTCAGCACCACACCTACCCATCTTTTAAATACCTTCAGGGATGGCAATTGCACCACTTCCCTGGGCAGCCTGTTCCAATGCTTGATAACCCTTTCAGTGAAAAAATTGTTCTTAATAACCATCCTAAACCTGCCCTGGTGCAACGTGAGGCCATTTCCTCTCGTCCTATCACTTGTTACTTGGGAGAAGACACCAGCTCGCACCTCTCTACAACCTCCTTTCAGGTAGTTGTAGAGAGCAATTAGGTCTCCCCTCAGCCTCCTTTTCTCCAGACTAAACAGCCCCAGTTCCCTCAGCTGCTCCTCATAAGACTTGTGCTCCAGACCCCTCACCAGCTTCGTTGCCCTTCTCTGGACACACTCCAGCACCTCAATGTCTTTCTTGTAGTGAGGGACCCAAAACTGAAGACACATATTTAAAGCTTCCTGAGGTGAATCTCTCCAGTGCTAGCATTAAAATGGTCTAAATATTATGATTAAAACTGGCCAGATTAATGGATTTTTGATGCTGTCTCTCAAAAAAACATAGAAATTCAGATGAAATCAAATTGAAGATGAATGATTTTTTTTCTAAATATAAGTGAAGAAAAATACTTCTGATTGTACATATTTAAAGTCTAAATATATTGTGAGCTTATGCTTTTTTCATTCCTTTACTTCATAGTTTATCTTGAACGTCATCAATTTCTTTTTCCCATAAAGCCAAGCATGAGCATAGAAGACTATTCTATTCTAATATATTCTGTTCTTTGTAGGTGTTTAGTCTGTTTTCAACCACATTTTAGCCTCGTGTATGCCAGAAAACATTCAGCAAAATTACTAGTATCAGTTATGAAAGGTTTATTATTCCTTTCTTCTACCCAGGAAGAAGCTCTATAAGGCACGCACAGGTTCATTCTGGTGTGTTTTCTCATAGTGTAGTGTAGCCTCATTACAATACAGTTTAGCAATTTGCTATGGGAAAAAAATGAAGAACTATCCAATCTTCTTTTCAGTATATAGAGCTTTTAGAAAGATAATAAAATCAGTCCTTAAGTATATTATTAAAAGCACTACACGAATTAAAAGGAAAAACAATTATTTTCTTACGAGCTATACACAGAATACAGGGAAGAGAAAAGAAAGAAATGTTCACTACTATGTCCAGGTCAAATACAGTAAAGTGTTTGGATGAGTTACCAGTGGTCTTCTTATCATCGGGTGTATGGAGCACAATACAGAACTCCACACAGAATACATAGCAGGTTAACATAATTTACTTGCAGTGAGCAGTGTGGAAAACAGCGATGCATTAGTGCCTCACACACAGCTCTTGCTTCTGCATGAGTGAAATAATGGAGAGAGAGAACATGATACGAATTATTTCTATACAATAAAGAAGAAATTCTTGTGCATACAAGAAACTTTAGATGAGAGTTCACAGAACAGAATTAAGGGGGAACCTCACAGTACTAGAAGGCCTGCTGAGAGGGTCTCTTATCGTAAAATACACTGTAATTTTAGACAGATAAATATACACACTGGTATGCATTTTTATTAGAGAACAACTAATGAAATGTACTTTGCATAATTAAATTGCATCTTCACAGTGTTCAGCCCACACTCTTTCTGAAAGTGTTCATCGCACTACTACTTTTGCATTCTACTCCTTATTTCTTAAATATCCATTAACTCTCACTCACTTCATTTTAGTTGCTTTGTCTGTTTCTTTCTCCTTTGTTTTTCAAATGTAAAATAAAGTAATTGCATTCATGTCACAGGAGTTATACCAAAGTTGGTCATACATGATGGGTTTTACCAGCTCTGATACCAATTTATTAGCAGTCTTTAACTTTACAAATCACCCTGAATTTGAATAAATCATTTAAGAACACTTACGGTTTATTTACCTAACAAATTGCTTGTGGACTTAACAAGGAATTCAAGCAGCTTCCCTGGGGTTTCCCATTTGGAACCTGATTTATCCTATTATCCCTGAAACAGAGAAAAAAATATCAAAAAGTCTCCTGAAATTAAGGTTCCAAGACATCAACACTTCCTGAACAATTTTTAAAATACAACTTACTTATTAAAATATCATTCTGGAGTGGTGTAGCAGTCTTGAGTCCTCGATCATTGTACATGGCACAACCATGTACACGCGCAACCAGCGCAGCCCTCAGGTCTGTGCTGTGCTGCGCAGATTTTGGCTGCAGGATAAACAACCGACCGGCTTTAACAGAGGAGCCTGCAGGCAGCTCCCACTCGGTACCGGCAATTACACCACCTGCCCGGCCTTGTTTTATCTAACAATGCAGCAAGAAGTTCTCATGCAAACATTTCTCCTGTTTACCAGTAGAAATGATGAAAGAGTTGTTTCTTTGTAAGAAAACGAGGAGTAGCTCAAAGGACCAAACGGGGAGAATCTCCTCTATGGATGGGGTCTGCACGGCATGCTGCGTGAGGGCTGGAGGCCCATTTGATCCTGCACCACTTGGGGTTTCAAGCATCTAAAGGGACATAAGATTACCTATACTACTCTCTCCCTGTAGTGTTAAGTCTAACAAATAGCTTTTTAAATGATACCTTACAGAGACTGAGCACCTTTCTTACTGGGATCATAATGCACCAGCAAGCACCTTCAAGTACAAAACAAGGTATTTTCCACCATTTATCTTGACTTGAAGATATACTTCCTCATTTCCATGAAAAGTATTTTGCTGATGCAAGGGTTAAAAATTAATACAGATGCCTTATTATCTAATTAAATGTGTGTTGTGAAACTTCACTTTGAACTCAATGAAAATCGCTTTAAACTGAGGAGATGATTGGTATTTATTTCAAGAGGAAAATTGAACACATTTGTTCTTAACTCTAACCGAAGAATTGAATCAAGAAGCATGCAACAGCAAGACTCAGAAACCATAGAAATGAGGATGACATACATGGTCCTCCTACAATCCCACGTTTAATCCCAAGTTTATTTAAATTTATGCACTGAAATACAAATCTTCAAAATTAATCTTTACTTTGAATGAAAATAGCATAAAACAAGTGTTCAGGTAAAGGACAAAGTACATTCTTCCTGAATTTTGTGACATAGAAGTCTTTGAGAAGTGAAGGCCTCTAAACCTACATCCATAAAGTTGAAATTTACATTCATAAAATTGAAGAATTGCATTGTTCCTCTTCAAAGGACTTGATTAGCATAAACTAGTCCCCAGATCACTGCAATAAATTATAGGGCAAAAAAATTATTGCTCCCCAGTTTTACAGTGAGCAAGGGAGGAGCAATAAGACCACACAAAAAGTTTCTATTGGCAATTTTATTTTGTAAGTGTTCAGTGTAATTTTGATTGGTGAGATTTTTGAGGTGTTGGTAAACTAACGTTAGGGGACAATGCAAGTGGTGCACACAAATGCTTCTAAATTTAGTTTTGCTAGAGGCAGTGTGTCCTTTTAGTAACCTCTTGTAGAGGAATGGATAATCTGGAGATCTACTTTTGTTTTCTTTTGCCTGTTTGCATAGCGTGTAGAGTATCCCTTAGCAGGAGAAAGACGTGCCATTAGTTTTACAATCAAAGCAAGGGATATATTTCTAAGGAAAGAATAGCTTTGTAACCCAAAGATTATGAAAGGGAGGGTGGAACAACTGAAATACATTCATTTTATCATTTTAAAACCTCCTGCTGTCTCCCTTTTCTAACCTACTAAGGAAGACTTCTAGCTGAGGCTGGGTGGACTTTCACTGCAAAGAACCACGCAGAGGAAAGCAGAGGAAAGTTCATCTTTTCTGTTAAAATGAGGAATACAATTGTAACTAGTTGTTTGTACTGGCTCAGTGCCCAGCATGATTAATGATGCTTTCAAACTGGTTTTAGAGGAGCACTTAAACTTGCCCTTATGAATCTCGTATCTGTCAGTTTTCCAGTGCCTTGCCTGTTTATTTGACTGCCCTGTTGCTCAGAGCAAAACAGCAGGCCAGGACTGAGGAATTTCCAATTTATAAAGTTATATGCTGCTAGATGGAAAAATTTCTGCCAAAACTCATAGGAGAAGGGAAAAACGCGAACCTTGGGCTAGGAAATTAGTAGTGCTAAAATAGGTTTTTTGGGTTTCTGATTATTAGCTGCATTGATCAACATGTCCGTGGTATACACAGAGTCTGACAGTGAAACTTCCTCCCTTGCTTTCCTCATGTAGAGGAAGAAGTGGAGACAGTGGAAGGGCGGGTCAATTGGGAATAAAGTCAGTGCATGTGCTTATACTTCTCCCTGAATTGGTCCAAACTTCTAAAGAACAGACTGTGGTAATTAGTTTCATTCAAGTTCTTCTGTAACTGATGTAGTGTACTGTATTGACAGTCCTTAAAATACTTACCATTTGAACTTAGGCAAAATTATTTGAAATTATTAGTTCTGCATACTAAGAGGAGGCAGACAAAAGCATACCATAGCTTTTAATTTACTATTTTAAAAGATAATTTGCCCTGTACCTAGAAGGACGTTACCACCAGAGGATCTTTGGTTAAGTAAGCAATCAGCTTCCACTTCTAACCACCCTCTCCCACAATATCGAGCACTTATTAACAGCTAGATCCCCCAGAGTGCAATCCATTCTTTGTGTAAGTTGTTTTAGTCTCAGTGTATTGAAAATTCTCCCAAATCTGTTTGAAAGGAACAAAATTGATTTTAAATTAAGAAGCAAGCTTGTTCTTGGTCTGTATTTCCATAATTCTTAATCATTATAATAGTAACGTTCCTACCTGTTCTTTCAATTATATAGGAGACAGACCTGATACATTCTTAATGATGACAAAGATTGAGACGCAGATCATCAATACAGCATGTTATGCAACAGCTATATTTCAATGATAAAAAGGAAAACATAAAATAAAAAAAATCATTGCAATTATAGTTCTCCATAAAAACTTCATGACTTTAGTTCAGTCAAATAATTTTCTGGCAGAAAAATCAAAACATTTTATCGATTGCAATTTTGTATAATTCACAAAATACAATAATTTCAAACAGAAAACCAAAACATTCTTGTGCCATAAGGTTTATACTGGACACCTCCCCTTATTTTTTTTTTTACAAAATATTTCAAAATTTTCACTTCTGACTAAAAATTGTCATGTTTGTAAGACCCAGGTACATTGTTAGAAGAAAAAAATTACACCTGAAAATCTTCAACTAGCTTCGCTGTCATACAAGTACTATTCAGCAACGACATCATTCAGGTTGAACAACTTGTTTGAGTGTGCTCCCTAAACTATCAAAACAGATGATATATAAGATGGCAGAGAAAATTTATCACTTATTAACAGCTAATTAGCAAATATCTAATCCCTAATAGTTAATCCTTTCATTTGCTCCAGTGGTACTGGGATTTATCTGAAGTTTTTATAACGAAAAATAAAATCTTATTTCACTGACTTGTTTTATGTTCTGAAGTTTTCGGAAGCAATAACTTGCTGTTTCTGAACAAAATAAAAGAGATACTCTTCTCCACTAATCTGCCAACAGATTTATGGTAGACATTCCAGCATCAAAGAGAGGAAAACATCAACACTGGTGTCCCCAAACACTGAGGAAGAGAATGGAACTAGAGAGAATTTTAGGCCAGCATTAAGCCCAGCCTTCTCTTGCCAAGTCGGTAAATAAAAATTAGGTCATAAATCAAGAAAACAAACAAAATCTTGACTTAATCACAAAAAAAACCCAAAGAAAAAGTTAATTTTGAAGAAGACAAACTCAGTAATGATAACAAACCTGAAAAAAAAAAATCAGAGAACTTTCAAATGTAAAGTCTTTCCTCAGGCTTAAAAACTGAGAGAAAGAGTGCAGAAACAAACTAACAAAAAGCAAAACAACGTCAAAGTATTGATCACTTGTACTTTCACTGAAAGGACTGGATGAGTTTCTCCCTAAACATCTTGCTTTGGGAGGAAAGTGTTAACTTTTTGTGCAACATGAAGGATCTTGAAAAAAAGTACTATTTCTGAAAATGAGAACTTTGCAAGATGAGTCCCAGAACACATTGTCTAAATGAGGCAATGTGCATAAATTCACTACCAGCTGCACAGCTTATAAAGCAAGTTGAAAATTAGATGTCTAGGTCTCCAAACTTGTGAAAGACCGACACAATGGAAGAACCATCTATTGCTTTTAGACCTCCACTGAAGAACGTATATCCAAGGGAAGAGAACTAATTCTGATGAAAAAAAAAAGAAAACACCACCACAAACTTTTTATTAAATGTGCCACTTAAGGATGAGGTAGGATTCCAATGTATAAAGCAAAACTATATCAATTATACCTTAAAAAAAAAAAAAAAAAAAAAAGACCGTTCAAAAAAGAAATTAGCTGCCAGTAAAAGATTAAATCTGTTCAAGGAAAAAAAGTGGATTTGCCTTTCCAGAGAAACACACGACTTCTGAAATCATAGAATCATAGAATGGTTTAGGTTGGAAGGGACCTTAAAGATCATCTAGTTCCAACCCCGCTGCCATGGCCAGGAACACCTTCCACTAGACCAGGTTGCTCAAGCCTCATCCAGCCTGGTCTTGAACACCTCCAGGCATGGGGCCTCCACAACTTCCCTGGGCAACCTGTTCCAGTGCCTCACCACCCTTACAATAAAGAATTTCTTCCTTATATCTAATCTAAACCTACCCTCGCTCAGTTTAAAACCATTACTCCTCGTCCTATGACTACATGCCCTTGTAAAAAAGTCCCTCTCCAGATTTCTTGTAGGCTGCCTTCAGATACTGGAAGGCCACTATAAGGTCTCCCTGGAGCTTTCTCTTCTCCAGTCTGAACAACTCCAACTCCCTCAGCCTGTGGAGAGGTGCTCCAGCCCTCTGATCATCTTCATGGCCCTCCTCTGGACCCGCTCCAACATGTCCATGTCCTTGTTATGCTGGGGGCTCCAGAGCTGGATACAGTACTCCAGGTGGGGTCTCACCAGAGTGGAGCAGAGGAGGAGAATCCCCTCCCTCCACCTGCTGGCCACGCTTCTTCTGATGCAGCCCAGGATACAGTTGGCTTTCTGGGCTGCAAGTGCATATTGCTGGGTCATGTTGAGCTTCTCATCTACCAGCATGCCCAAGTCCTTCTCAGCACGGCTGCTCTCAATCCATTCTCTGCTCAGCCTGTATTTGTGCATGGGATTGCCCTGACCCACGTACAGGACCTTGCACTTGGCCTTGTTGAGCTTCATGAGGTTGGCATGGGGGCGCCTCTCCAGCCTGTCCAGGTCCCTCTGGATGGCATCCCTCCCATCCAGCATGTCGACCACTCCACACAGCTTGGTGTTGTCGGCAAACTTTCTGAGTGCACTCGATCCCACCGTCCATATCGCTGACAAAGATGTTAAACAGCACCAGTCTCTGTACCGACCCCTGAGGAAGGTTTCCTAACTTTACAATCCTTGTTTTTTAAAGTTCAAATATGCAAAGAAAGTTGTTGAAAATACTAACAGATCTTTTTTTAAAAGGACAGGAATTTGCAAAACAAGACCCTGTGGCAGACACTAATATGAGAGCTTCCACTTAAAGCCAACCCATATATAAAGAGTTAAAAAGGACAACAGCTACAGGCTGGAACTTTCCCTATACTGCACAAGAGGCTGTTGCCATCACAGCAATTTTGTGTGTCAGAGTAAGGCATGTCTCCACAGTAAAACATCTCCTGATGACCTATCAACAGTGCAGTATTTTAGCAAAATCTATTACTGAAACACAGAAGAGGTCCCAAAGTCATCTGAGGGGGAAAGGGTGTACAAGCCCAGAGAAGTTCCTCTGTCTGTCTACCTGGATTGGTCTTGCTGCAGCAAGTTGCGATAATGAGGACGAAGGGAGAATCTCCCTCTATTCCCTGCAGCAAATCTACTCCTACAGGACATCAGTTTTGTAGAATGGGCTCATTATTCATCTTCATTAAAATGCAAGTTACCAAAATTAGAATTTATTTGATGAACTCGGGCTGTGAACAGTCTTGAATAAATACAAAAAAAGATAAAAATAATACGAGATTCTACTGCTTAGAGTTACATTTCAGGAATAAGGAGTCCCCAGCCAACGATGTTATTGTTGAGAAAACTTAGAAACCATGCTATAGAAGGAACGCAACTTCCTAGAGGGTGTGATTCAACACCTAGCATGATCTAAGTAACGCAACTTCCTAGAGGGTGTGATTCAACACCTAGCATGATCTAAGACTAATGATAAATAGGCAAACTGATAAAGTAGACTAGATAAGTGGACAGTGAGGTGGTCTGAAAACTGGCTGAACTGCTGGACTCACAGGGTTGTGATCAGCAGGATGAAGTTCAGCTGGAAGTCGATCACTAGTGGTGTACCCCAGGGGTCAATACTGGGGCCAATACTGTCTAACATCTTCATCAGTGACCTGGATGATGAGACAGAATGCAGCTCCACACATTTGCACATGATACAAAACTGGGAGGAGTGATTGATGGGCCAGATGGGTATGCTGCCATTCAGAAGAACCACAAAAAGCAGTAGAAATGTGCAGAAAGGAACATCATTGAAGTGCAACACAGGGAAATGCGAAGTCCTCCCCTGGGGATGAATAACCCCAGGCACCAGCTGGAAAGCAGCTTGGAAGAAAAAGACCTCAGGGTCTTGTAGACGCCAAGTTGAACATAAGCCAGCAATGTGCCCTTGTGGCAAAGGCACCAACAGCCTCCTGGGCTGCATTACAAAGAGCATTACTGAGCAGGAGAGACACATCTGGAGTGCTGTGTCCAGTGCTGTGCTCCCCAGTACAAGAGAGACATGGACATGCTGGAGAGAGTCTAGCAAAGGGCCACAAGGGTGATTTTAAGGGGCTGAGAGAGCCAGGACTGCCCAGCCTGGAGAAGAGAAGGCCCAAGGGATTCTTATTGGTGTGTATAAATACCTGATTGGGGGAGACTAGAGAAGACAGATCCTCTGTTCCCAGTGGTGTTCTATGACAGTCTGTAATTATGTGGCGCTATGATAAAGGCATAGTCATGTCAGATTTGTTGTCACAAAGGACAGTCCTTGTTAATTTTAAAAAGTCACAAGTGGTGGAAATGAGTTTCTTCGCTTTTTGTCTTGTGACAGAAGCAAAGAAGCTATTTGTGCCATTAAATAAACTGTATAACAACGACAGCACAAATGTCAGCTTAATCTCTCTCAGCAAAGCATTAGCAACCAAGAAACAAAAGAATAGTGGTATGTCATATACAGGACATGCTTCCATCAGGTTCATTATTGGAATCAGTGTTGTAAAATATCCTTCCATAAGAGAAGTGGTGTCATGCTACATTGAGTATTTGCTGGGTTTTCATACATTAAAGTGGATAAATTGGAGGATATATTTCATAGAAAGAAGATCAGCATACATTGTCTGCTGTACATTTTCCTAATTTTCCATATTACCACACGTATTGCTGACTTACAGCTATGCAAAAATCAGAAAATTTTCCAAAACATTATTAGCGTTTCATTTTTTATGCCTTAAAATAGGAAATCTAGTAACAGGAGAAAGACTGTGTACTCCATTTTTTATTGCTCCTCGTATCTTCTCACAGAGCCCGTTCCAGCCAGCTCCAAGATGAACCCACCACTGCCCAAAGCTGAGTCCATCAGCGATGCTGGTGGTGCCTCTGTGGTAACACATTTAAGAATGGGTAAAAAACTGCTGCGCAACAGCTGGGATAGAGAGGAGCGAGAATACATGAAAGAAACAGCCCTGCAGACACAAAGGCCAGCGAAGAAGGAGGGGGAGGAGGTGCTCCAGGCGCCAGAGCAGAGATTCCCCTGCAGCCCCTGGAGAAGACCATGGTGATGCAGGTTGTCCCCCTGCAGCCCATGAGGGTCCACAGTGGAGCAGACATCCACCCTGCAGCCCATTGAGGACCCCACAGTAGAGCAGGTGGAGATACCCTGAAGGAAGCTGCAGGTCATGGAGAGCTCCTACCAGAACAGGCTCCCACCAGGAGCTGCAGCCTGTGGAGAGGAGCCCATGCAGGAGCAGGTTTTCTGGCAGGACCTGTGGAGTGTGGGGGACCNTGGCAGGACCTGTGGACTGTGGGGGACCCACACTGGAGCAGTCCACTCCTGAAGGACTGCACCCTGTAGAAAGGACCCATGCTGGGGCAGTTCTTGAAGAACTGCAGCCCGTGCAAAGAACCCAGTTTGGAGAAGTTCATGAAGGACTATATCCCATGGAATGGACCCCACGCTGGAGCAGGGGAAGAGTGCGAGGAGGAAGGAGTGGCAGAGACTAAATGTTATGGATTGACCACAACCCCCATTCCCCATCCCCTTGTGCCACTCAGGGGGGAAGAGGTGGAAGAATTGGAAATGGAGTAAAGTTGAAGCTGGGAAGAAGGGAAGGGTGAGGGGAAGGTGGTTTTAACTTTGTCTTTGTTTCTCACTACCCTGCTTCATTTTTAGTTGGCAATAAATTCATGTAATTTTCCCCAAGTTGAGTCTGTTTTGCCTGTGATGATAATTGGTGAGAGATCTCCCTGTCTTTCTCCTGACCCATAAGCTTTTCTAACTCTTATTCCCCCCCTGTTGAGGAAGGGGAGTGATAGAGCAGCTTGGTGGGAACCTGCAGCTAGCCAAGGTCAACGCACCACACAAGGTACAAAATTTCCAGGTCTTTTACTTAATCAGCAAAATAATGATATTAGATCTTATGACTAAAGCAAGGATGGGCAGCAAAGCAAAGGGTTTGCATTTCTATTCAGACTTTTTGAAGATGAACAAAAGATCTCCTGGCAGCCACTGTGATTTTACTGCAAGTATCACAAAATTAGATGTTTTCTAAATCTCAGACATCAAGCTGAAATGTACATTCTTTATTCAGACTGGCTATGGGGGGGTGTGAGGGGGTGTGTTTGTGTTAATTATTACTTAGAAGAGAAGTGAATTCACTACCTTCCTGTCAAAACCCCAAATATTACCTATCAGTCCTTCCACGTGGAAGGACTTCTTAGTATAAGTTTTCCAGTTCTTATTTTCTTATCAGAAGAAAAATATGGTCTTTATGAGGTATAGGGTAGACTGATGGGCTGCTATAAAAATTCTAACAGGAGACAAACCAAAAAATCTTAAGCATTTAGAAACTGTTCCTGTCACGTAAACTTGACACGTACCTTTGCATCTTTCTTCCCTGCAGGTTGTTCTGTTCTCAATCACAGAATACCACTCAACATTTCAGGCACAGATGGCAGTGGAAAGAGGAACCAGAGGCAGCAACATCTTCACTGCCTTACAAGTGTACTACTGCCCTATATAACCTGGATGGCTGTTGGAGCCAGCCGATAAGTGAAGAGACGGCTTTACAAAATTAAATGCCACCCACTCTGTACAAAGGGTATAGGTAAGTTCCTTCTTCTCCTTTTTTCCCTCCATTTTGATAAACCAGGAAGATCAGGAATGCCAGCGGCATGATAAAACATGTATGTGCAGGAAGGATATTTGGGGAGACAAGAAAGTGTAGAGAATAGTATGATGGGGTGGAGCAAAAGAGGACATTGATGCAGAGACAGAACATGAGGAAAAATTCTTGCAATAACTTTTGAAACAAGAAGATTTAACCCTTAAGGTTTTGTAATCAAGATGTAAAGTTCACTCTTGAGGATATTTAATCCCTTGAATGGCAAAATTCCCATTGTTATGATGGTATGCTAGGCCATTCAGCACACATACAACAGCTTTCACTGAGAAAAGGACCGGCTGTGTTGTTTAGGGCACTATTTTCAATGCTTGTCAAAAAAAAGACTGTCAACTGTTCAAACATTGAGCAGACCAAAAGCAGGCTACTTTCAGCAACTACATCATCAGATAAAATAATCCTGCTGACTAGAGGTAAAAAGAAAACTTCGAAACTTTCCCTATTAGATTAAAAAAGGAAATATATACGCCTCTCTGTTCTTCTTACACACATCCAGTAAGAACTACTTATTGCCTAGCACGCATGGTTTACAACACGGTGATGACATATTTTGTGAAATCTCAGTGCCATAAGACAGCTTCTTTGAATTATTGGAGACACTTTTTCCCTTTTAATATGTAATTATTATAGCTTAACTTCCGCCCCCTCCAAAATAAAGACATGAGTCTGTGACCTAATTAAAGTAGAATTAATTCAACACAGGACCATAACAGCAAGAAAATGCACTAGAAGATTTTATCTGCAATTTTTTTTAGAAACAAATACAATGAGGAGAGCTAAGGCAGCTAACAGTGCAAACAAGGAAGCATTCTGAAACGGATAAACCCCTGATATTGCACATTAGTAAGTAGAGTAACAACGGACCTGTGGCATGAGACCTGGGAACATAATGGAGTTGGGCAAGCTGTGAAGAAGCAGAGTTATGCTGTCTGAAAACTTGTGAAGATTCAGAAAATAACATAACAGAGTGTGAGTATTTGCTCTGCAGGAGTACAAAAACCACTTCCCTGACAGCATTCAAGCAGTCTCTTGACATTTATAAAACTACTGAATGGTGGAATGGACAATGAAAACGTATCTTGAAAGCGTGGCTTACTGAGGCAGTATGCAGGAGAGCATGTATGACCTCTTATTCTGTATCAATGGGTAGGCTGAGTCACAGTGGTATTTGGGGCAAATTTGAGCAGATGAGGAGCTGACTCAAAAGTTTTCCTCGTACAATACCAAGAAGGAGTAAGAAGAAGCTGAAAGATGCAGGTGCCAATTTAAGGAACTTTGAGTCTCACCAGCATTCAGCTGTTGAGAGAGATTTCATTTCCGTCCTTGTCTGCTTTATAAAAATAATGATTTTTCTTTTGTTGTTCTAACACAAAGCAGCATATTGTAGCAAACAAGATATCAAATGCTATTATGTAACATGGTAGATTAGACAAGCATATTTTTTAAAACAGATTTCAAAACTTAGAAAAGGAAAGTGCTTTGGATAGGAAAGCCCTGCTACTTCCACAGAAGACCTAGCATATCAGTGGGTCTGGCCTGCTTAATGAGCATAACTTAGACTGTACTCTTGGTTCAGTTGTGCTGTTATTTTTTCAATTAAGCTCCAGCACTTTATTGCAATTACTGTTATGTGAAATAGCTTGAAATTTTAAGATGACTGTATCAAGAGATATTGCAAAACTGAAGTTATACTAACAAAGTGTAATAATTCACTAAAATAAATTTTAACTCAGTTTAGTTAAAATGACTTTACTACTAATCAGTATTCACCTGGACAAAAAAGTTTCTGACCCTAATATGGGTAAGGTCAGGAGTTAAAATTCTAAGAGTAGGTTATGTTAGTGCATGCATGCACAGAGAAAACATGCATGCAATACATATATAATTTCTAGCATATTTCCTATTGATCATGAAGAATTAATAGCTCCAAAACATAGATTATCTATTTTCATTTACTCAAATGCCAAAGTCTTGGTTGCTTTTTTCCAATAAGAAAACTCTGTATTTAGACTCCAGAAGGAGGAAAATAATGGGTTCCAAGTAAATATACAGTAGTTCAGGACTTGTATCTGAAGAGATTTGAGATAAGTTACTTGTTCTTAAAGGACGACAGTACAGATACCAGTATTTCTTGTAGAATGTTGTTAAGCAGTTCGAGCAGATTTCTCTCACCAACTTACAAAGATATACCAAAAGAAACAGTTCCATTTTTAATTAATACATTGAGAAAATATAAGGCAGTGACATGTGGAGACTTGCATCCAATACTGACAGCACTGGACAAGATTATCACAAAAAGTGATCAATGACAAGCTGACAGTGTTAGACTACCAGTTCAATCCCATCATAAGGACTTACAGTCAATGAAAATCTTTTAACAGCCATCTACTCAAAGATATACCCTGAGAAGAATAACTCCTAACTTGTTTCCATAAGTCTGAATTCTTTCTGAGCTGTATCAGGCCAACATTTTGATGATGACTGGAAAAAATCCCAGTGTCCGGTCCTGATGAATACAAAAGTAGTGCAACTACTATTGGCCTAAGGAACAACAGAGTAACACAAAGTGCCTTTAAGTAAGACACTTAAATAGATCAACTTGTTATGCTGTTAAAAACCTCTAGCTCTTTTTTGTTATGGAAATACGTTTTACTTCTGTTGACAATAATCAAATATTAAAGGAAGAATCTTAATGAGGTCTGTGATGCAAATGATGCATAGATAATCGTTGAGATTTCTGGAAAGGGGTGGAACATGTGCCTAAAGATTAGGGAACTTCATTTGTTATATTGTAAAAATGTCCTACCAAGGGGCATCCAAAGATATCCAGACTGTACAAAAAGCTGGAACAGCTACATGTAGGTGACAAGCCACTAGCCAGCACTTGGGCACACTGATGGGTTGGAGTGAGCACCCTGTTTCCCCAAGTCCATGGCGCCAGTCACAGCTGGAACACAGGAGCAAGGATTTGTTATACCCAGACTGCTTAAATAAATTTTAGATTTTATTTCACTGAATGGTGTGGTTCTTGTGGTTAACCTGCTCTAAATTCACCCAAGATGGTTCTCTATTTGGTCTCCAGACCACTGATTCCGTCATTGCTCAAGTTTCCCTGAGAAGGAAGATTTTTATGGTCAATAAATTGAAAAACATTGCTAAGCACTATTCAGTTGATGGCCTTGGCTAGAGAATGATATTCAGAATGCACTATTCCTCTAGCTGAAGCTGGACTTCTCTTCTCCTTGTGCTTCTTTTCAGGTTTTGGGAGATTTGGTAAGGAGCCTTTCTTTGATTACCTGTATGGGAGAAGAAAGACAACCGCTGCAAGTGAAAGGTTAAAACATTAATACATATAGCACAAATCCATGCATCTAAAATGTCTAGAATATATTAAGTAATTTCTCACAAGCACTGCCATATAAATATACTGACAATCCTCTTTTTCTCAAACAATAATGGCATTTTGTGGATAGTAAAATAATTTTAATCTGTGAATAATTTAAGAGAGAAATCTAGACTATATTCAGTATCTGTTCACAAGGTTTAAGAAATACAGGCAACAAAAACTTTAAGCCTAGCACACATCATTCAAGATTAAATTTTTACTTGCTTTCATTTTACTCACACATAGTTCTAAAATCAACCTGAAGGGTAATCGGGTTTAGGAGACAGTATAACAGTATTATGTCACAGATATTAAAGTATCTTTTAATCATAAAACATCCACATATTCAGATTTATGTAAGGCAGATAAAAATTCAAATGCACACACTTTAGGATTTTGGGAGGATCTTTTGTGAAAGTTTAAAAAAAGTCTTGAATTCTGTGTCTTTGAGAGTGAGAGTCAAAGCACGTAAGATAGGATACGCAAGCTACTGTGAGGATGGTGTTCCATATTTAAAAGAAATACTTTGACTGATTGAAAAGACCTAGAATACTGGCATTTTCACTTGTTCCCTGTTTTTCTCCTCCCATTTCTCCCTCCTTACAATAATTAGTCACCATTGCTGCCACATATGTCTGAAAATGCATAGTACTTTCTTTAGTAAAGACTTAAGTGACCCCTCAGTCATTTTTTCACCGCTCTGCAAATGCCACAGTACTATTCCTCTCTTCTCAGCTTTGCAAAGTACTATTCCAGCACTCCTGAAATTCTAGCCCTATTCATTTCCTTCAAATTGAGCCATAAGAGAAGTACACATTCTTCCAAGAAAATACAAAGTGTGGTAGCTGATCAATAGTTTGGGATCCTGAAAGCTCTGGAGATTCAGACAAGGCCACTGTTTACACCTGAGTACAGAAATTTGTAACAGAACTATAATTTAAGTCTCTTATGTTACTGTGCTTGTAGATGCTGTCAAATATAAACGACACAATTTATCCCTCCAAAAAATTCCTATAACCACACAATAACCACATTAGGAGCATACAAATGGAGTGCACGAGACTGGATAAATCACTAGAATTGGTATGCTGGAAATGAGACTTAACTGGTGTACAACTCAATGTAAGAATGGAATACTACCCAATATGGCTATCTAGCATTTCTTTTAGATCTGTAATTTTCACCATGTCATTAAGGGACCTAAAAGATGAGTACCATTGCGCCAAAAAAAAACCCAAAAAACAAAAAAAAACACCAAAGCAAAACACCAAGAGACTTATTTGACACTTCCATAGTTAGAAGTTGAAACTGAATTGATATTACACTGCAGTTCAAAGACCACATATAGTTCTACAGACATCAGTGAGGCTTACAAACCTGACATATAAAAAACTCAGATGAAGTCATCACACAAACACACTTCCATGAACCAGAAATGTACCTAAAAGCAATATTTTAAAAATCTGATGATATTACAAGTTTGTCAGGGTTCAGTACTGCGGAACACTGTCTATGCTTTCCCAGAGCCATGGCTGCTGGTATGAACAACAGAAATGGGAAATTTCCAAATATGCTGTTTATTTGTTTAATTTTATTAATAAATTTTTCTTGTCTTAAAAGAAGCAGCATCTTACTCCAATGGTGAGAATTACCAAAGTATCTTCAGTCTGTGCCAATATTCTCTTTAACAAGGAAAGTTATAACCTTGTTCTGACTGTCTGTAAGACTATCAAGGAAAAGATTCACGTATATATGTGTTCATATATTTTAAACAGAAAGGCTTTGATAAAATAAAAGCTGTAATAGTTTGCACTTCAAATATATTGATCGCTTTCCATGTTTAAGACTTTTTAAAAGTTCAGAAAGTTTTTAATGGTGATGTCTTTTCACGCTACTAGGCAGTACACCATCACTGTACGCATACTCCAGAACCACGCTTAACCGTCTATCGTGCAGTGACCTGATAGCATTCACGTCTTTTACTCTAGGGCCCATTACTCCATCGGTACAATACAAAGCAATTTAGATCTCCCCCTTTTACTTATACATTATAATCGGATTGGGTAAGGGAAGGCAACTCTGACAGATCCGTGAACACCAGTGGTGAAACTCTTTACTCTCCCCTAGCTACAATTTTACGTTACACGTTTGGCTTCTCCTTGCTGCACCATTTTAGAATATCAGTATGTTAGAACTTGTCATTTTTTCCCAGCACACCTATTAGCTACAGTAAAATAATGTTGTTTGTGTCCTGGAGTGGGGAAAAAAGAGATGATGTCAACCAAAAGTGTTTTAATTCCAGTACAAGAAAATATATTTTTTCTTGAGAAACATCTTTAAGTCTAACTAGCACTAGTTAATTTTTTCCTTTCTAAATTTTTCTATATTACACAGTCATAAACTTTAAATAACTTTTATAAGGAATTCCTTCAAGATCCAGAAAATGTGCTGAATGATGTAACTCACATTATCACTTTGGTTTTACAAACCTTAAACACTTTTGCTTTGCTGACTGCCTGCTGGCTACGACCAGTAGAGGGCATTTTAGGACTGAGTTATGCGAATATAAAATGAAAAGACAAGCATTTCTATCACAAACAGTAGTTCGCTTACGTTGGAGGAGTATATGTTTGAGAAGCTTAATAAATATTTGAGTATAAATTGTAGTGTTTTCAACATAAACATCAGATCTATAGTATTTAAGTAAAATGTCATATGCGACATTTATTTTATTAAAAGCTATGTTTTCAAACTTGTTTCTTTCAAATTTGCATACACTGAACTACTGTATAAATGACGTTTTACATAGTTAAATGTGTAGGGATATTAAAAGTTTATACAGAATACACTTACAAAGAAGGGGAAAAAATCTGCACGGAAGTCGATGGCTGAAAGATTTCATTTTAGTGAGCAAAATGTTTATTTCAGTAATATTAACCATTTAATTATATGTTCTTAAATTGTGAGATTATGTATATATCAGGTTAAAATGGTTTTTACATATTGGCTGATTAAAACCACATCATAAGTTTATATTTTCTTAAATTATATAGTTCTTCAGTAAAACCTTGTGCATTTCAGATGTAGTTCTTCAAAATCACCTGAAAATGTGAATTGAATAAATATGATGATGTTTAATTCCCCAACTCCTACAAGTTAGCACAAATGGGAACAAATGCTAAAAGTGCAGCCTTGCTGTCTGGTTGTAAAAGGTGTACACCCAAATCTGTTTGCCTAACTGCATGCTCAGTTACACCAGCTGGGCTTTTCAAATGTAGGTATTTAGTGACATGCCTTGATTTGAGTTTATAGCTCTGCTAATGGTGCTTGTGCAACTTTGTACAGTTGGTTTGGAGTCTCCAGCTACAGACTCAGAATCATCCACAACTGTGCCCTAATTAACTGTTTCCTCAGGTTACAGAGTTTCAGTTTGTAAGTGTGAATGACAGAGCTTTCCACTAGCTGAGACAGAACAGGAGAGACTTCCCAAGTAAAGTGAGATATGCACCCTCAGTGCACAAGGACGTTGTCTATTAGGCCCTGGGACAAGGTTTAGCTATGGAAGAAGATACTCATCATATCCCTTCTGTAGCCACCTAACAAGACGTACAAATTTTAACATGACCTACTTGTCTGTGGCTGTCATCTTCCACTGTACGACAAGCCACCCTACCAGAAGGACATATTCAGGATCCTTAACAATTTAAGCAATGGTACTAAACATGAATTCCCACATGCAAAGTATTATTTTGGGGAAGAACAGAAATCAAGTTGCAAACCTTCCTAACTTAATAAAACTACTGGCTCCTGTCCCCCCCATCTACTTTTTGGAAGAGAAAAACCAATATATTTCAATTTTTCATCATACTAGTAATTTAAACAACCATGTAATATCAGATGTGCAGTACCCCTCCAGGGAGATAAAAGTCTCTGATACCGTAACGACTGTATGCTGTTCACAGTCCTTGGTTGCGCTGCTGGCCGGCAATTATTTGGTGAGGTGAAAGTAGCTATATAAAAAAAGAAAAGTTTGTGACCTTGCTGAGTTTTCTACAGAAAAGTGCAGTTTTCCCGTCTATGTATTTCCACACAGTTTACCACCAAGAACCTGAAAAACCTGTTCTCATGTAAATCTGTCACGAAATAATACTACTTTTGGCAAGGCACAGTCCTGGGGGAAATTCCCTATCAACTGAGCAGAGTGATACTGATCTAATGAAAAGAAAACTATAATAATGACAGAGAAAAAAAATAGAAAAAAGTCAAATGGCTACTCAAAGGTATACATGCCTGACTTTGGGAGAGAGGTGAAAAGAGAGGGGAAAAAAACCACCCCCAAAAAATCACTCCCAGCGTGGTCTGACTAAATGAGGAACCTGCTTAAGGTCACCTCCAAACTCCACCTAAACATTTGCCAACATTTTCAAAGCTATGCCTATAGTGTGCGCCCTTAAATCACCAGCAGAGGAAACTCAATATGGATTTTCAGTCACTTCAAGTGACAAGAGACCATGAAGTTCAAAGCACTGGATGAAATACTGGTTTTCTGAAGCTAAATCCTAGAAAAGTGATTGTGGTGGCAGAAAAACCTCTCAGATGCAAGTTCACCCCACATCCAATGCAGCTTAACTCCTGGCTGCCAGTGACGGGGACTGTCCCACTCTTCTGCCCACACTGCCTGTGCTTCCTTCACACCGGGTCTGGTGACCGCAATGCCAGAGGGTGAGCTGCAGCCACCCCTCACAGGCAGGCAGCAGCAAGAACAGGCTGCCCCATGGCAGGGGATAAGCAGGAGCCAAGAGTGACCACAGTACAGGCAGGGCCCTCACCAACCAGGGCACAGTCCTCCTGCACCTGTACAGCAGTCCCAAATACAGCATGGTTCATCTAGACAGCCCAGTCAGAAGCAGCGGAGACACCACCAGAGCAGAGACAAGACTGAAAAATAGGTCTGATGTCCATCTAGAAGACAGCACTGGAGACAATCAACATAGGTCTGACTCTATCCAGGAGACAAGGCCACAACCTACAGCACAGGTCAAACAAGAACTGGCTGCCCAGGCATGAGCTTATGAGGAGCTCCTAGACCAACGGGCAGCGGCTGTGGATGAAGGTCCCAGGAGAGGCTGGTCAGGGCACTTAAGGCATATTAGTTCTCTCAAGGCGCTGATACTTGTATTGTGGAAAAATACAGTACTAAAAAGCAAGGCTGCACAATCACTAGGAACACTTGCAACTATGAGGACAGGTTACTTGGCTCTAGTCTCTTCGTTGTATGCAACAAATACACTTATGATTTATAAACTAAAATATCATTTAAAGAACTAAATTGAGGAGCTTATCCTAGCCTCCTAGTGCTGAAAACGGTAGTTAATATTAATACCCTGACTTCCTCCCACTCAAGTTTTAGTCAATGATACATTAAGGAAATAATGGCAATATACACTGGTTTGTGTCCTCTTATCTGCTGGTAGATCTTGCCAACTGGAGTTGTGCATTGGCGTCTCATGTCAGTGGCTGGAAAATATGATGAGACATTTACAGCTGTTCTTTACCCCATGGTTAGTAAAAGAATAACAGATGCCTGCTTTGTTAAACCGGAAGAATATGAGACTGCTTGAGAGGACCTGAGCAATTGCCATAAAGGCAGGAGTTCAACCAATACAGGCAGAGGATTTTATGGAATCAAGCTCTTCTGGGAGGGTGCATGTGCGTGTCTGCCTGTGTTTGTGTTGCGAGGAGGAGTTCTTCTAATCTGAGAAGGTAACAAACAACACGTGACTGGACTACAGTCAAGATTTTTGAACATAAGGAAAATTTTTGAGGAAGACAGGCTAAAGGTAGATGAATAGAGGGGTCTGGAAATTCATAGGCAGGCTAATGGGCTTACATTGCATTTCACTGGTTCTACATTTTCATTCAAACAACTTCAGGAGGGAGACTAGGAACCACGACTCTACGCAAAAAAAATCAGTTAAAGACAATTTCCGGAGGGATGAAAAAGGAGGTACAAAGAGTGCAAGGTCTGTCATGGACACAACTTTAACTTCAGCTTCAAGGGACTTTGCTCCTGAAATGGCAGCAACTCTTCTAAGTTGCATGTCTAATTCACCCCATGTAACGCATAGGGTATGCACAGGTTTTTGAAGGGCATTCACAGCAATCAGTATGCTGGCTATAGCAGTGACTAAGCTAGGGATGGATACAGAAATTTGATCAAAGATCCATTTTCTCATTGCTTTTCCTCCAGCATCTTACCGTAGAGAGGGAGAAGGACTGAGACTCGAGAACAAAGCAAGCAGCCCTTTATGTCCCTGCTGGAGACTGGCACCTATGCAGCTCCTGAGTCTTCAACCACCACACAGGCATCAGCAGGGTCGTAATTCTCGTTTCAAGCTGTGGGACAAGAGAGATGCTGAGGTGGCTGAGTCCTGCCAAATCACCTGATCCATGTCAGGATGCAATTGAGTTGTTAATATTATTGATGTAAACGCTTTAATACCAAGATGTACCAGTTCTGCTGCAGGCATCTGTCTTCCTCCACAATTTAGATCCTCACAAGGGCCTTGTCCAGGACAGAGATTTTATCAAAACCTGGGTGCATGGGAATACAGGGACAGGACAGGTATCTACCCACAAAGCATGTCCTCAGGGAAATCAGACCATCATGCTAGACTTCCTGCTAGAAATCCAGCGCAGCCTCCAGCTGGATGATACCACTTCCTTCACCTACACCTGGATGGAAAAGATCAAGCTACTGTCATTTAGATTACATCTGCATTTTGTTCCAAATGTCTCATAGCTCTCTCCTCCAACAACACGCCAGCCTTCTTCACAGACTACCTGCTGGTGTTTGTGGTCCTCTCAGTAGTCAGAGTCAGCCTCCTGGCTTTGTACTTACAGACTGTTGGAGGACTTGGGCTTCCTAGCAGCCTTCAGAGTGCTTTGGTGTGAGAGGGAAGGTATGTCTTCCATCAGCTCAAAGGTCAGGGGATGTAAAGAAGGACCAGGCTCTTGCTTTGACTATATGTAAGGATGGGAAGCAGCCACTAGGGACGTGTGGCAAGAATAATTTGAGCTGGAGGTCTTAAGATTCAGCAAGGCACATGTCTGCCCAACTCTGCAGGGAGTGTTGGGAGATATGGCATGAACTCTGGACTTTGCAGGGCTGTCAGGGCACCTCTGTACAGTTGTGCATCCAAATCCTTTGGGAGCTGGACTGCAGAAGATACTTAATTTCGATGTAAAATGTATCTAATAAAACAAAACACAATACAAGGGGAAAACTTAAAATCACTCAAGATGCCAAATAACTCTGTGTAAGGTTGTGTCCCCTAAAAGGGTGTATTCAGATGAATCAATGAGATCCTGTTTCTCAGGAATGAATAATAAAGTTTTCTTACCACGAGGCTTATAATTCTAACACTTTCAGCAGAGAATGCAGTCACCATCTACTTCAAGAGGAAATTCAAACCATCTTATTTTGATCCACCAACATTTCCCTCTACCGTGCCAAGGAGGGAGAGGAATCTCCACTCCTTGCTTGTTGTGGGGAAATAAATACATAAGCTGGAAATAAAAACTGGAAAGTCTGAAGATATTACAGTAACAAAGGCCATAAAAAACAAGCTAAAAAGTCTTGCATTACTTAAGTGAGCCAGACTTGTTGGCAGCCTCCCATGTAAGTGGTGACGCCCAAGACTCTTCACCTCATCAGATAGTGAGCAGGTAAGTCTGCGTAAGTGATGATTAAAGATATAAAAAGCCCAACATGAGGTGGCAGCAAGGGACGGTCAAAAGCAGCCAGTCTCCATGTAATGAAAATGTAAGGCAGATAGCCCACGCAGACACTGAGTACACAGAGGTTCAAGGACTGAGTGCCACCAAACTGGCAGTTGTGTTTCAGGTCCGTATGAATACACAGAATTCTAGTGAGACTCTGTTTCTCCATGTGTAGGAATACTTCTTTATGTTAAACATAGCACTGGGATACCAAAGAAAACAGAAAATGTTAAACGTAAACCAAAGGCAGCAAAATCATGCCAGCAGAGCAGCAATTTTATATACAATTACTGCAGCATATTACAGGTTTGGTAGCTGAATCAGCAGAGTGTTCAGAATGGAAACCCATGAAATGTAAATCTGTTTGAAGCTTATTTGCTATTCCACATTACTTATTTTCTAGAGCTACAAAAAAATCTGTTAGTGAAGACATCTGAAAGACATGTTGTTAGACATAGGGCTTTGGTTTATGGTGTGCTTTAATTTTATGGTTCTAACTTTTTGGTTTTCCATGGTAAAGATCAGAAGAGCAATACACTAAGAAAACTTCTTTCTTTGTTGTGGTGGCCCCTTTTTCCCGAATCATCTGATATTTTTCAGAAAATGGGAAAAACACATATTTTTCTGGTAGGCGGTGTACACCTCCATGGAAAAATCACATTGTTTGTTAACATCCCAAGAAGGCGTGATATTCAATATATTAATGTAGCTCTTGTTGTAGGTAATATTACAAAAACCATTTACAAATGTCCATAAAAAAACCTATAAATACTGTCATTTCTTGTTATAAAGACCACAGAATGCATACCAATAGACAGAGAAGAACTTTCTCCTCAATGTAAACTATTACTTGTTCATTAACTTTCTCTGACTAAGCCAGAGAATATATGATCAAATTAATTAACGTGAAATTAAAAATAAATAAATCAGAATCTGGAGATTCCAGCCTGAAATAAATTAAAACAAAACAAAACAAAACAAAAAACAAACAACAACAAAACACCAGAAAAAAAAACAAACAAACAACCTGAATTTAGCTATAGCTAAGAAGCTTCAGCTGTTATGGTTTTCCATTCATACCAAAAGAAATAACATGTCATTGCGGCTGATATATGTAAGGCTCAAACGAACAAGGTTCCTTATTACAGCAGTAGAAGCGGTCATGCTCCTAGTTTATCTTGCTCAAGGGTCATCTTTTATATTTCCTTGAGTCAAAAAATAATGATTTTCTTTCCAGTTAGTGTGAAATGTTATCTGTATTCACCTGCCACATTTTTCTACTGGTGATCACTGGTTTGATACATGTTGGCCAAGATGATTCACTTTCAGAACTATTTCATTTAATTTCAGGAAGTGAGAAAATGCCAACAGCTCTAAGAAAGGGATTACCTGAAACACTGAATCTAATTTAACAGAATTGTTTTCCCCCCCTGAATTTCACAGATAACTGTCAAAATAGCAATGGCACTAAAACTAGTTTCAGGCATAGCAATTCTTTATAGTTATACCTGATTGTTATGGCAAAAGAAGAAGCAAACTCCCCAGAGTTATAAAAATCACATGATTCTTTGGGAGCAGCCTACAGTTTTTATTAAAGCATTATTTTTTACATAACAGAAGCCAAAACCAGCTTGACTTTACTTTTCCATGTAATTTATCCTTTTTTCAACATACTTGTCATCTTTTCCATGTTTTTTTCAAAACCAACAAAAAGCAATACAGTGTCTGACCTAAATCACATGGGTTTAGGATGCCTGAAATGAATTACAAACATTAAAACCATAAAGACATTTTAAGTAAGCTTATTTAAAACTGCCTGAAAAATTAGGGCAAACAATTGTGTGTTGTCACTACAATGAAAGGAGAGCTCACTACCCTAGCTTAATTTCCAGAAACTGCAAGTAGCAGGATAAAAAATGAGGTACCTACATATGCCATTTTAGGAAACCTAATCTAAAAGCTTAGATGCTCCTTAATGCAGGAAGCACCTACATTTTACCAGTGTAGTTCCATACAGCCCTAAACAAGAAGACTCCCAACTCAGTGTTTCGATGTACAAGTCTTCAAAACTCTTGCCTAAAATAGTGCTTAAATGTCTTTCAGTAAAATTTTCCGTGGATCTCTGGTTTGATTTCTGCACTATCAATCGGCATGGCAAAGCAGGCCTATAGTTGCTTCTGTGCTAACCCTTACAGAAATAATCAGTCGTGTTTTTTTAACAATACAAATTGATGGTTCAGCTAAACTAATGCATTACAGTAGCCCAACTTCATTTCATTTCCCCTCTTTTTCTGGCACTGGTGACATTTTTGTAGGGTTACTTCTGTTATCTTCCCTGATCCCTGGGGTCAGACAAGGGCAAAGAAAAGGGCAGAATCACGCAGCCATGGGAGGGAAGAGCACTGAAGTGCCCTTTTCCACGGCCCTAGCTGCAGTTCAGCTTAGATGCCATACTAACCACACTTGGGTATTGCACTGTAGGCTTGCCTAACATATACCGACCAAACCAAGTGCTGTACCAACACAGTAAAACTAGGCTTTTCAAAAATGAAAATCAGAAAAGACTTTTTTTTTTTTTTTAATTTCTTAGACAATGTCAGTTCAAAGCCACAGATTATTTTCTGAAAAGTAAGGGTATCCGGACTGCTGAGCACTTCTCCTTAAAAAAGCTTTAAAATTTTAACACTCTCTCCCTTCAGGAGCACTCCCTAAGGCAGCTCTCCCATCTTCCTGCAGCTGTGTTATGACCCCACAGCGCACACACACACTGTTCCAGACATCCTGCACAAGGGAATTTGATTTTAACCTGCACTCCATCATGTTCTGTACACTGCTTTCAGGGCCACTGCAGCATTTTTTTTCTTGTATTGAACATGTGACGCATGAAGCATCCCAAAAAGAAGTCTGTAAACTGCATCTGGGATGAATACTTTAATTGCTTAGTTGCTTGCTTTATCCCTGGAAAGTCTGAGGATTTTTCTTCAGTATGAAAGCTTTAGAAAAGCAGTATGGGGACATTTGTGTCCATTTACTCTTCAGAATTTTTCTAGAAAATGTTAACCAGGACACAAGCAGGCATTTCTGAATTTTAACTGCTAGTGGCAGTTTGAATCAGCACAAAATTTATCCTTCATGGGATGAACACCAGCATGATTGAACCCATTCCAGGAGAATGAGTTGTTTTGTAAATATATGATAAAGCAGATGAGTTAGATCCAGGGTTGTTTGCTTGCATTGTTATAGCACTTACAACCATTCTCTTGTAATAAGCATCCCACGCACATTCGCAACAAGAAGACAATCCTTGACTGAAACAGTTTATAGCTAATGTGAAATTGGAGAAGTGTGAATAAAGAGATTATAGGCAAGTGACATAAACAGATACGGAAACAGAAGTCTATGTTGTTTACTTTGCCTAAGGAGAGTTGAAGATCTACCTCAAAGTAAAAGCAGATACCATCATTCCAAATATTTCAGATGTGAATTAAACCACTGTTAAGGCAGAAATCCACATGGAAAAAAAATATCTACCAAAGCTAAAGATCCAGTTGTGAAATGAAATTAATAGTAGAGGGGACAGTGATATACAAAGAAGTGGGTTAAGATGAGAAAGGTAATAGCTAGAAAGCAAGAGATCTGCAGGTATGTAAAGATACTGCTGACTCAGCGTTCTGCTCCCCCACACTTAAGGCCTCCAATCCAGAGACTGAATCCTAACAAAACGTATGACATGATAGAGATCACACCTCAGGCGAAGATGTTTAAGTATAATGAAAACAGCTGTTTGTGGGAGGGGAGGAAAAATTTCCAACGTGAGGTAACTTACCTTTAATGAGTTTCCTGTTAAAGAGGTAGATGATGTGACCTACTTCTGCCTACAGAGTTCTCTATCGACTTTTTATGTTCCACATCACTCAGCACCACAGACCAAGTCCAGGGCATCTCCTTATTGACAGAACACACAGACAGTCCTTCCCTTTGGACTAAATGAGGTAGACGGCCTGTTGGCAGAAGCAGTGCAGATTGGCACATTTCCTCTTGATTTCTGGATGAGAAATACTGTTCCTTTGGCATATGTCCGTCTCTGGTTCTGTTTGGACTCTGTCCTGTCTCTCTGCCTCAGCAATCTGAAGCCATAAGGCTACCCTTTCTTTTGAGAAGACCTAAATTATGTGGTTGGAAGATTCTGCTCATGCCTGGAGGATGTTGTTTCGTCATGGGCATTACTGTTTCACTCAGACCTCAAACTGGTTTTCCATGTTTCTGTTATCACAATACTGTATGATTATGGTTCTTTTAAGTTGCTTTATGCAATCATGTTTTTCATAAAATAGAACCTGTTCTCCATTAAAATGGAATTACATCAGTTTATTTAAGCAGATGAGTGAGAATTGTACAATTTACCCCTGACACTAATCTCTTAACACAGAATCATGTTCACATAATCACTAACTTTACTGAATTGCCCATCAGAACAAGAGAAAATCATGACCGAGAAGCTGTAGCTCCAAACCTGAACTCAAAAGATACGAGTTAGCTCCATTTCCTTTCGTAGGCTTCCAGTAAGAACTTGAACAAGTCATTTAAGTCACTTGCTCCAGCTCTCTCTCAGAATGGTACCTTACTTTCTCACAGCACTGATAAGGCAAAGCTGTGCCTGTGTAGGCTGACTACCTACTATAGCCACTCTGCTTTTTTCTAAAATCCCGCATGACAGATATCAAAGCACAGCAGTCTGGCTTTCAAAATAGAGTCTCTAAAGTTGTACAATCCTTATAAAAGACTTTTGAACTTATTACACAGTAGCTTCTAAGCGATTTCCAGACATGAGCCTAGGATAAAAGAGCCATTAAAAATATTTGTGTTGTGTAAGTCAAAGACACACTGGTAATTATACTAGGAGCTTGCAAGTGTACAGAATAAAAAAGTAAATTATTAAAAGTATTAAAAACTTTACTGCTAGATACATGTACAATAAGGAAGAGTTCAGTTACATATGTGACTCTACCTTTATAATTTCCCAACCTTTTAATTATGTACCATTATTTAATGGTAATGCTTCAAAATGTTTTCTTGAAAAGACAGACATAATTTGCTATTGTGAAGCTCCCCGGCTGCATGAAACCCTACCACTCTTCTCATGAGCCATGAACACAACCCAAAGCTCAGCAGGATTTCTTCCAAATCAGGGTTCCCACTCCTTTGCATCAGATTGAGATGCAGAAACCGAGTGATAAAAACTGAACAGCATTTTTCTTCAAGAGCACTGAATGAGACCTCTCTTTGAAGCGGCAAGGATGTAGGAAGAGAAAACATACTCATTTGTTCTAGACACGTAAGGTTAAACACTCACTTTCAGAAATCGTTGAAAACCTCTCTCTGTCACAGCAAACAACCACCCTTACAGAGTTTCAAGCCACAGAAAATTCTTCATCTGCAGCAACTTAAATACTTGGATGAAAGAGTTTGAGGTATTTTCTCAACAGAAACTTAAATGAAGGAAACGTTGAAAAAAATCTTGGTATGTGGGGAAAATACACTTTTTATTCCAGTAACACAGTGACTTCAGCTCAAAATGCCAAACTAAGTAATCTTTGGACAAAGACAGGTTACTCAATGAGTATTTGGCATTAGAATGACAAGACCAAAGTAAGAGATGTTCAACAAAGTTAAATGATTAGATTCAAAGCCTACTGAAAACAGAATTTCTCTTGATTTCAATAGGCTACCAATTAGGCCTAATTAAGCTTAACTTTTGAAAACATAGATAAAATGTGAATGGCAAAGAACTTCTAGCCTTGTAACACAAACGTTAGGATTTCAATTATGTTTTCAGTTCTTAGTGAAGCTGATAAATTCCCCATGGCTAGGAGCTATCAGTAGGAGAGAAAATGGGACAATTCAGAGAGATGTTGTAATCTTGAGATATCATACACTGAAAAACGGGGCCTAGGAGGAACCTTGAGAGATTTTCTACTTTACACACAATTGACATTACTTAGGGACAAGGATGGACTAGACAATTTTCTAGGAAAAAATGCAAGTGCTTTATTATTTATAGCTTTTAAGAATAAATGAGATGGTTCCAACATTTAAGTATCCTTATCACTAGTAATTTTTTCTAGTCTAACCTGAATCCCTCATGCTGCAATTTAAACCACTTACCTTTTGTCTAACTAAACTGAACATGTAAAACAGGTATTCCCTCCCCTTTGAAGTAGTCTTGCATTACCCCTCAGTATTCTCTCTGTATAAAACACACTCCACCTTCCTTCAACATTTCCTCGTTTCCTAGATCTCTGACCATTATCGCTGCTCCCTGCTTATCTCTCTCTACCTAGCTCACATCTTGAAACACCGTACCTGAGAAGAGGACAACGTAGTCCAGCCCAGAGCTTTTTGTTATAATGGAAATGCCATAAAATGTGCCCTTTTGCAATGATATAACATTGTTAATTCAAGTTCAGCTCTTGAATCTGCTATAAACTCAAGATTTGTGTACAACTTCTATTTAAACAGTTGCTCCTTATCCTGTATTTGCGCATAAGTGTAGAGTATTCTACTTATATTTATTGAATAAATAACTTTTTCCAGGCCTTTTTTTTTCCCAGGCCACTTTTTCATTGGAATGACAGACCACTTCTCAATACACGTGCAGAACCTTGCAGCTTAGCATCACCTACAAATTTAATAGAAATATTTTTTGCTTAAAAGGGTACTAAAAAAGTGGATTATTTTTGTAAGCTGGATGATAAATCTGTTAAGTCCTTTGAACATATAAAGGACAAATTTTATTTTAGAGAACAGTCTCTTCCTTCATAGCAGTATTTCTTTTAGATATGGTTCTGACTCCTGGGAAAGAATTAAAAATTATCTTTAGGGGGTGATCATTAAAGCACAAATGTTATTCTAATGAAACAAAGATTGCAAAAGAGTTGGATAGAGCAAGAGTCTTCAGGAAGGCAGATTTCAGCAAACAGGGAGATGGTAAGTAAAGTTATTTTCTGAAAGAATTTGAAAAAAGGAGTACAGGTAGGATTACTGAAAGATTATTTTGCAAACTAAACTATTCCACAGCAAAAGACAGATAGGAGGAGTAGCAGAGACCATTATGGCTGCACTGAGAGCTCTTCAATAACTTGAAACAGTGAAGAATGAATCATATGAAAACTGAAAGCCAGGATGAACACAAGAGACCAAGGACACATCAATAAAAGCGAAGATGTGAGGGGATGTAATGTGGCATAAAGGGTTATATGAAAAAGTTTTAGAAGTAAGAAGTAACAGGAAGACAAAGGGAACAGTTAGGACATTATTAAGAAACAAAAGGTGCTGAGAACATGAAAATACCTAGCAGATGGTATACTAAACCAATGGCATAGATTTGTCAAGTACAGAAAATATTCAGCCTGATTAGTTCCCTCTTTCGACAGAATAAGTGGCCTAGTAAATAACAAGCTGCAATAAACTTTAACATTAGCATACTTCTAAAATATTGGCCTGCACTGGCATCCTAAAGCACAAGGCTAATGAGTCTTAGCACCAGAAGCGTATACAAGCAGTTGGAAAAACTCATTTTCAAACTCACTTTCAAAAAGTAGTTTTCAGTAGCTCCCTGTCATGCTGGGAGAACATTGCACAACTCCCAAAGAGATCTTTCCAAATTCCAATTTTCATTTATCGAAATCACTCATGATGAAATAGAAAATACTGTTGGTGAAAGAATCAGAATTTAAAATTATTTTGACAAATCAGTAAGATAACCAGCTTCATCTTACCGGGTTTGGACCAAATAGAAGAACAAAATAATGTGCAATTGTGAGCAAATAAAATACAGAATACAGAAAATACAGAATAAGAAGTATTTAGCTAGATGGTGGGGACAGAAATGGTCTCGGGCTACCATGGTTTATACAGAGATGTCCTTCCAAAGAGCCATCTCCTTTTAGGACGCAATAATGGGAATGATAACTAATCCTGCAAATTCAGTTTTCATGAGTCTTCACGGGAAATTCTGTGTCCAGTTTAGGAACTTCATGAGTAGCAAGAAACTAGACAGAATTCTGATTTTTTTTTTTAAAAAAGAGCAGGAGTTTTCAAAAAGAGTTTTTGGGAAAAAAAAAAAAAAAAAAAGGGCAAAAATTTTTTTGGCTTAAAAAGNGGAAGAAGAGCATCAAGATGTAAGTTTTAGGAAAAAAAAAAAAAAAAAAAGGCCATGAATTTGTTTGGTCTAGAAAGGAAGATGGAGGAGACATGGTAAAAATGTCAAAAAAAAAAGACCATCATCAACTGTTCTTTATGTCCAAGGGAGACGAAAAAGAAGAAATACTATCAACAGCAAAGATTAAGGTTGGAGAAGCTTTTCAGCAGGGTGGTGAAACACGAAAACATACTATCTGAAGAAACTAAGAAAATGTCCAAATAGAGGACATTAACAGGCAGTTGAGTTCTTTCTCAGGGATGGTTTAGGTACACTTGATTGAGCGCTAGAGAGGAAATTCATACTGCATGTTCCCTTTGACCCTCTCTAGCCTTAAATTTCTATGTTTTTATAGGAAAACATACTGCATTAAAAATGTGGGGAAGAGAAGGAAGGGAGAGCCATTACAATAGACAAATTACACAATATTCCCTTTCCAATATAAGGAGGAGAGAGAGCAACAAAATACATAATCTTTATCAATGTCTGATTTAATTTTAGAATTCCAGATTAGGAGCATCTGCTCTCTAAGGCAGCTGTCTTCAGACAGCACCATTTGCATAATTACAATGCTAGACATGGACCACATTACAAGCGATTCTACATTGAATAGCAAAATAGACTAGCAGCAACTTTAATTGCAACTTCATTTCCCATGGCTCTGAGCAACATCAGATAGTTTTGTGGACCATGTGTACCACAGGTTGAGGACAGATTTAAACAGGTATCTTCTCTCCCTCTTCTCCCAAATATGGGTTTATCATCAAGTAATATTCCATTTTACGTTACTGATATGAAAAATGAAATCTGGACTGTTTTACATCACAGAAAACTTAATTTCAACACTTCCACACTATTTTCCATTCTGAGTCTTTATCAGTTACATGAAGAATTACCCACGTTAGCTATAATTGCCTAATTTAATTATTTTTAAATATGTGACTTGTTTATTTTTAAATACCTTTGTAATATATTTGACATGACTATCATTACATTTCTGGTTATGAACTTTATGAAACTGCTACTAAGAAAAAGCACTTACAACAAAAAATGTATAGTTTTTTTAAAAGAAATGCAAAACCAACAGGACTTCAACTCAAACAAAACAAGTTGCCCTGTAGACTACAGTACAAGGAAACATAGCTATTCCACTATCTACAGGAGGGCTACCCTGTTGTTCCCTTAATGTAATGAAAACATTATGAATTAAACAAAAAATGAAACACTGATGAGAAGAGGACAGAGTTCAAAGAAAGTGCACATTTCCCTTGGTCACATGAAGATCTATTGTGCATTCATAGATGCAGCCATGAAAAACAGACTTCACTTACTATTTGATTTGGTTTTATACTAAAACGAGAAGCACTTTCCTTCTTTTTGGCAGTAAACACTTCAATATCTTGGAAATTATAAAGTAACTTACATATTTCAGAGGAAGAAAGGAAAAACCCACGTCACAGCAGTTATCAATTATACAGTAAACGGAAAAAATGCTAAAAACAGACTTCCCATATAAAGACAGAATAAGAATAAGTTTAGCTAAAATATTCCTGGGGAGTTTAATGCTGCATTATATATCTTTTATGCATTTTGAGATTTACTGAGTTATCCCTAATTTATTCGACTACAATCATTTTGCTGTAAATCCTCAAGGGGACACTGCTATTCTACAATAGGTATTTTAGTAAACTTCCAAGTGTAGACAAGTTTGTGGAAGTAACTTGCTTCTGGACCATTAATCTGTTTCAGTTTCTGTACCTGTAAGAAGAAAATACATTCCACTGCATGTATTTTGTTCTGAACCTGACCCTAGACACCCAGAGTCATAGCCTGTGTCTTTCACCCTAGGACTGCTACTCAACGGCTTTCACATAAATTACTTGACTAGTTTTTAGAGAAGAATGGAACTATAACACATCCTTGTAGGCTTTAATCACTAGGCACAGAAATTATTCTGCCCTCATATGCCATAAAGAATACTGTTTTCCTGGATTCAAGCAGAACTCATAAACTCAAAACTACTTAGCCCTGTCAAGACCTAAGTACTTCTGTGCATGCGCAAAAGCAGAGCTTTAGGTAACGTAGACAGTTTTTTGATTTCTGGTTTATCTACCTCCATAAACACATATTTAGGTCAATGAAAAAATACTTAAAGACTTACTTCAAAATGGCATTTGTTAGGTACTTTCTCAATCTTGAATTGCATTACTTTCTAAGTAAACTTTTGTATAATTAAAGTTAGTTTTCAGGGGAGAGAGTGCTTTTGGTAAACCGGTAGTTCATGTGTCATCCAACATTTCTATGACAGTGTTTAACTTGGCCAAGTCAAGATTTATCTTTTGGAACTGAATCCAGCCTTTTACTTGGCAAAATGCTTTCACTGCTTTATGAGTGCCAAGAGGCCTGTAAGACTTGCCCTTTGGATGGGCATTTCGATCGTGCCCTGTCCACACAGGGAAGTATTAGCAACGGGCCTACCCTGCCTGTTACACGCACCCACTACCAAGAGTTGTTACTGGAGTCAACTTGTTTCTCACACTTGCTCTGCTAGGGCAGACCTAGCAGATCTCAACGCTCCCAGAAAAAACTAGATGACACTGTATCATAAAAAGACTTCCTTGTCTTTTTTCCCCCAGTTATCTGCTGAGCCATTCTAAATGCAAGTTTTGTGCTAGAGAGTATTGAGCTTAAATCTTCCAGTGAATGGCAACTTATATGATACCTCCAGGAACTCTGTCTTGGCCCTTACTGAGTTTTGTGTTGTATCTTACTGACAGACATAGCAAGGATAGCCTCTTTTTCCACAGAGTTAAAGAGGATACAGGTTACAATTACTACTTCAAATTTACAAATAGTGAGGTATTAAGATTAGTCAGAAATTAATAAAGATCTTCCCTTTAAAGATCTTACATACCTGCAAGTCATACTATGAAATTACTAGCTGGAGAAAATGATGCCATCTCATGGCCCTGTATTTGTAGATCCGGTTCTGCTCCTGAAAACCAAGAAGCATAGCAAAGACTTTATGCATGATCCTCTACCACTTGCCATCTCCTGATGTCTGTTACCACTACACAGTATGGTTGCAATTGCTATCATCTAGCTAGTTTCCATACAGTGGAGGGGCACACAATAAAGAAGACAGCAGATATATTTGTCCATTTTCCCTCTCTTGCTAAGCTTTGTGGCATCCCTTCTACCATGATCTCCCAAAGTGACTGAGCTTCCTTCAGGAATCTTCTGTTATTCCTGTATCTCAATGTCTATACAGTCAGCAGTAACCAAAGAAACCCACTTTGACCCAAACATTGTGTAAAGGTGTGAACACAGGGCTGAGCTGAATATACCATGCCTTTTAGCTCATCTAGCACCACATAATCACCCGTTTCTTATCTGGTGCAAACTTGCAGCCCAATGACCAAGGGCAGGACCAAAATTTGCTTACATCTGTCTATAGCCTGTTCTTTCATGTTCAAAGTGATACAACTGACCAGACTAGTAAGGATGGCATCCACTTATGGAACCAGACTCTGGATGTGAAAGAATAATTTTGGATACTGAAGATAAAACTGAGTTTCTTGCTTTTCACTTGATGATGATTTTTAGAGTCCCATTGTTTACTTACTTATATGCAATAAACTACAGTAAATAAAGTATCTAAGTTACTTACAGGATTATACAGAGAAGAGGCTATATCAGAATCCCAGCAAAGAATACGTGAATCGAATTTCAGTTAAGATATTGCGTCTAGATAGCATCTCAGATGCTTTGTTTCCAGAGTGAAAACTAAAGCATGGGGGTACTTCTCTATAGTAGACACAGAGAGTGATCCAAAGACTTTTCATGCTGAGTGGAGCTCCCTAAAGCTGTCAAGAAGAAATATGAGGCAAGGCATTGTCTGACGTTGCACCCTTCTAGAGATGGACACTGTCAATCAAGCCTGCAGGAGCCTAACATCTAGCTTTCCACTTTGTAGGCAAACGCTTTACTACTAAGTTATATAAATGAAACTGGCAGTCCTCATTACCTTGCTGTGATTTTTAAGCTGCCACATCTACTGCTTCATGTAGAATGCTGAGTAGCCTTCATCTGCTCCGTCACTTGTACTGTATCGATCCTATCTAGGATTTGGGAGCTGCTTGTCTAAGTGTCTGTAACTCATGTGGTTTTAGGCACCTACTTCTTCAAGTAAATGCTATTTTGAGCATATCAGAAGGCAGAACCACAGCGAGTTAGGGAATATTCAGATTTAACAGAGATGTACCTGGCTTAAGTAAACACAGCGTAAGAGTTACTAAACATGATTTTTAATTTCAGCTTTGAACTTTGCTGTTTGAAGCTTCTCCAAACCACTTGGAGCTACCTTACGTGTTAAAAAGACTACAATAAATATTATTGATCTGTAATTATTGATTACTATCTGAAACTCTGATAGGAATGCACATGCGAGTAGACCTTTGTGCACAGAGACCAGTATCTCAGGACAACATGATCTGTACATACTAAATTACATGGTTTGGGTTCTAAACTATGATTTTGGCTAGCTACTCTCCTCCTCTGACAATGTTAACTTGCAGTAAAAAAACCCTAAAACAACAAAACAAACAGAACCCATTGGCAGCTATATCATTTAACAATCAGTTAACAATATGGAGATTGTATTCCAGACAGAGAGAGTGGTATCACTTTCAGTTTATACGTACAGACTTACTTCCCTGGTCCATTTTTATTTGCAATTTTTTTTTTTTTCAATTTATCACTGCTAGCCAATATAAACTTAGCATCTAGAATCTTAATTTAATAAGGAGAAACTGAAAACTTTTAATAACATTTATCCTAGTAAGTTACTGGGAATCTTGACAATTCCCATGAAGAAACCAATGGGAAACTTAGATAAAACAAGATCTTTAGAGAAGCTAAAATGAATTCAAATACTCTGTAAATAATTGCTTGAGTAGGGTTTTCTATGCTATTAATATTTTCTGTGCTATATAGGTACAGACCTAATCTTGTACCCTTGAGCAGTTCAAGTGGACTTACAAGCATCAGTGTCCTTGCATTCTTTTGCCTATAATCCCACAGTCTCTCAAGGGAAAGTAGTAGTTTTCAGAAGACAGGGCAATGCCACACGGCTCTATAAGTAATTTTCCCATAATTGTGTACATTGAAGCAGAACAAGTAACAAGGAAGTTGGCAGTCTCTATTCTAAAATATTCCCCTCTAGATAAGAGACACTCAGGGTCCTTGTCTGAATTAATCGCTAAATTAACAGCATCGAACAGAGCTAGGTAGAACCATGACACTGAGGACTGCACGTGTCACAGTACGAGTCGGGGATGTACACTGCAGTAAGCAGTACCAATACATACCTCTCCCTTCCTCTTCCCAGGCAACCTAGCTAATAGGACCATGATAAGAACATGCCCCAGGCATCCTCTAGAGTCAGAGTAGGGCCATTGATTGGAAATTATAGCTCAGTGTTGACATTTAAGATAAAGGAGAAATCTCCAATAATTGATCTGACCTCATTAACATGTAAGATTTTAGGATAAGCCTAGAATAACAAACATAGAAATGGATGAAACAGGACGAAGCTCCCCAGGGTTCAGAAAAAAAAGCATCTCGCTTTTCATTCTTTTCTTCACAGCTTGTGATAACATCAGGCTAAGTCATTTACTACAGCCTTCTACTTAAGGGCCTGGTGCTTCTACCTACTTAAGTGTCTAAATGAGTTCTCATTCAGTGTAGTTCACCCTCTTCTAGCGTACTGTTAATTTGCAAGACGCATTCTGGTCTAGGCTTCTCCCACCTTTTGAAGTCCTGAAACCTAGTGTTTCTACTAAGGCCCTGTACTAGAATCTTCTCAGGGAAAGGGGAAAAAAAAAAAAAAAAAAAAAAAACAAAATACATTAATTTGATC
>VYXH01011838.1:0-52031 GCA_013397275.1 Burhinus bistriatus | reverse complement strand
GATGAGGGGTGTGTGTGTCCCGCTTGGGGATGGGGGGCGGAGAGCCCAGCTTCGGGGTTGGGGGCTCACAGCCGCCGTGTAGATGGGTGTGCGGACCAGGCGCGTAGCGCTGCCAGTGGTCTCCTTCTGGGACGTTGGCTGCTAATTAGGAATCTTTAGATAATGGAGATGTCCGTAATAAACGGGCAAAGCAAGACACTGAAGTGAATTTATATGAAGAGAGTTTATATTTCCCCCTCTCCTTGTCTTTATGTAGTACTTTAACTTTTATGTATTTTGGAAGATTATGAAAGCAGGGGTAAGGATGAACAGTTTCGTGCTTTTGAAGCTGCGTGAGCTGAGCGCTGACACCTTCCTGGGGCATGAAAACGGCCCTCACGCTTTGAAGAGCATAAAGTGAAAACGAGGAATTGCCATGAGCGTTACTAGACGGCTTGTCCTCCTCTCCTGTAGCGCCTTGCCACCTCATTCATGTCTTGAAGTCACTCTGGAGCTCTCTTACCTGTTGTCCAGAGCTTTCCTTCAGGTGGAGCAGAGAACTAACTTACAGCTTCTTCTGCTGCAACATGAGATGATCAAGGAAAAGAGTCACTTTAATCCTTTAAAACATGCAGCATTGACACGGCATACTAGTTTTGTAGGGTGAAGGGTAGCAGTATTGCTCTCTATGTGGACAGGGAACAGGTGTTACTCTGAGCTCCTTAGCTCATAGGAAACCTAATTGCTGCTAACCCGGAGTCTAAACCCAAAGTTTGTCTCTCTACCTGGGTTATGCAGATTTTGTTTGGCCAACAGTAGGATTGAATGTTAATTGTACATGTTCATGCATCAACTGTATATAGTTTATTTACAGCATTCCATTTACATAGAGCAGCTACTATCTTTTTAAGACTTGTTCATATAAGTGCATGTATTTCTGGACATATCTCTATTTTTGTGAGTAACTGGATGCAAATCTTGCATCTTATATGAATTTGTATTAAATTCAATAAATTCCTGTATCCATGCCCACAGAATGTGAGATGATAGAATACATCACATCGAAAATGTGCATGTGTTGGTGTATATATATAGCTAAAAACTCAATGGTACATTTTTCTTGCCAGAGCAGGAAAGTTTGGGTTTTAGTTGTACTGTAAGTCTTTCTCTTTGCTAAAAAGCTTTCTCTATGAAGCAGGAAGTTTGAGCTTGTTTTAAGTAGTAAAAATGTAAGTCTAATAAAAACTTACTATTACAAACCTGGTCCTATAAGATAGAGTGCACAAATAGTGCACAAATAGGTTAGGATACCACATCGGTACTTTTTTGACCTGGACTAGTGCTGGAAATTGACTGCTTTTTGTTCCAGATCAAATATGAACAAATACAACTTTCTTCTTAAGTTGTCAAAGAAAGACTGCTATGTAGGAGGAATATTGTTCTTGGGAAGTAATTTAGACCTTGATTCCGAAGTGAGTAATCCCATTATTTTTGTGAAGAATACTTGCGAGTCCTTGCTAGATTGAGACCCTGTATCTACATGTTTAACAATTCTCTCCCTCTTCAAAGAGAAGCAGTATTTCTCTCAAGTAATGACCACTTAACTTGCAAGTTCTCCTGATTTTAAAAACTTTTTAGTTCAAATGTTACTGTGTTTGAGACAATGCTTATTATATTCTATGTGCAACTTTAAAATGCTCTATGTTATAGTGTCTTCTAGCCTTAGGAAAATAAGGTATGCTCTGCTGTAGGGAGAAATATTTCTCCTTTTGTTCGTTTCAAATCCCTTAGTTTCATGACCATGCCTTGCACAGAATACTGTCTCAGTCCCTGTATTAGGACAACTGGGGAAATGTCTGGATTTTTCTCAGCAAAATAGAAATCCTGGCTTTATACTGTACAGACTCTGGTGTAGATGCTGCAAGGACAGCGTACCTCTTACGACAAGTACCACTATTGTATATTTGCTAGAATAGAGAACTTCTGACTTGTTAAAGCACACTAGCTACTGCTACTCAGCTTTAAAATCAGTGGAGTGTAAAATTCTTGTGCAAGGCCTTTTTTTTTTTTTGTCTTTGAAAATCTAATCAAACAGTGGAATAAGTAGTTGATTTCAGTGATGAACTCTTATGATTTCGTCTTTGAATATGTAATAACCTACAAGCCCTGGAGAACAACAGGCATTATTTACCATGTTTTATCTCTTTAGGTGATCTAGAGTTTTTCATTACATATCATTTTGGAGGATCAGTTCTGTTGGGGAAAAAATCCAAACTGTGCTGCAGAACTTCAGTGGAAATGAGTTTTGGAATGTGTCCTTCCTGACCATGTTTAGAGAAGAGACAGTGAGACTGACTTAATGTAGTTAAAAAAATATTGTAGTCTTTTGAAGTTCCCTAAATGTAAGATATTATATGAAACTACAGTATGTGCATGGTTTTTCAGATGAAATTAAACTTCTATATTAAAAAAGTTACAAAACATTAATTTGTGCGCAATCCAGTATCTAAGAAGTTACTGTAAAAATGCAATGTTTATAAATACCTGACAAAAGATTCCACATAAATTGAAGGTAGAAGAAATACACTTAATGTAGTTTGCAAACATTTTGCATTTGAATTGTTGGACTGGTCCCAAGATAAGGTCAGACTTTATTTTAATGTGGTTTCGCTACGTTCATTTTGAAGAATGCTGCTTTTGAAAGTAGTATGTAGAGCTCTAATACTGTGCTCCATGAAGCAGTAGTTGACTATTGTGAGTGCAGTGAGAGCTGATAATGCTGCAATTGATAGCAAATCCTCGTCAGCCTTTTCCTAGCATTTTTTTTTTCACTTTTTCCTTCTCTTTCTAAATATGTAAGACTCTGGGAATACCCTAGAAGAGCACAGATGATATGGTCCAGTTTAGTTAGGTGTTAACATTACATTTGTTTGGCCATTGTGCCTCCTTCAGCCTTGTCCTACAATTAGTATTTGCAGTGAGAGACTACCTTTCCGTTTTCAAATCAACTGAGGTACTAAATCCGTTACTATCTCTTGAAAGGCTTAGTTTATGCATATAATAGATGTTCTTATTACATTAAAAAGTTGTCTTTCAACAGAGATTTAACTCTGTTTTTAGGCATAATTAAGTAGGACCGTATAGTCTTCTTTGGCGCACCTGGAGGAAGGTTTCTTTGTTGTTAACTTAAGAATTAGGAAAAAAAAAAATTTTAGAAAAAAACAATCTCCTGGTAAAACTGGCCTTCTTGATCATTAGGTAACTGTTGATTTCATAACTTCTTCAGACAATTTAATAGATCTTTCAGATGCATATTTAAAGTGCATATACTTAAATGCTTCACAGAGTGAGGTCCAGCTGTAGCTGGACTCTTGAAGCAGATTTGGAATTTTTTCCTTCTCATTGATTCCAACTTGTTTTCAGTTAAAACATCAAGTCTATTTTTCCTATACTTTTTGCCAGTAGTGTACTTTGTAATTTCTTTGCAGTTGAAAGCAACTTGGTCTAGGGCATTGTTATATAGATTACATAGGAAATTTCATTATAGAAATACTTGTATGCTTTTAATTTCTATAATAGGCCTACTGTTCTTCCAAAGTTAATGAATATTGTATTAAACAATCTAAAAAAAATAACATGCATCTTGTACAGGTGATCTCATGGCCTATTGCTCTGCAGAAGCCTTCAGTTTTCCCTCTGATTTTTGAGGCCTTCTCTTTCTATTTTAAGTCCTATTTTAGCAACAAGTTCGTGTATTCAGAAATGAGAACTATGTAAGTTTTGGTTTAAATGGTTGAAAACTTGGTGGCTTTGCAGCTTTTAAGTAATGCTATACCTTTTAAAGTGTTTTAATATGATGCAAACTAATGCAGAGCTGTGGTATAACATAAATAAGATTTAACAGATAACTTTAGGAATTTGTAATTTAGTAGCAATCATTAGTAGTTTTATTTTACTACTTAACACACGGAGAAAGAGAGAAACAGGCACAAGATGGAAATACCGTCTTTTGCGGCGGGGTGTGAAGGGTATTTTTTACCAAGGTTTTATAGACATTCCACACAGAAAGGACTGTCTTGAAACTGTTTTGACATACAGTTTTCAGGGATGATTTTCTTCTCTCATAAACCTAATTATAAAAACACAGTGATGAACCTGGCTATATATATGGAAATTTTGGGGGTTAGCTGGCTGGAAAATAAAAAGGAGAAAATTACAGCATGAGAACCTATGGTCTTGTTATCTCTCTTGGGATTTTTTTTTCATGTTAACCCCCCCGCCCCCCTTTGTATCTTTCCAGAGAGATGCATTTTCCCAGATATCTTGGACTCGCATATTTTCATGAGATTATATCTTTACAATGTCTTTTCCAGATCCTAACTGGAGCAGGACTGAGTTCATTGAATAATAACCGCTGAAGTTTGGTAGCAATCATTTTCTTTTATTAATTTAGATTCTAAGTAAAACAACTGATTCTTTGTATTCCCTATGTGATACTATGATGGTGAACATGGAATTATAGAAGTATAGCTTCCTAGTGAGAATTTCAGAAATAAGTCACATTGCCTTTGAAAATTGACTGCTTTTAGTTGTTTTAGTAATATAATACAAAAATACTTGCCTTTCATGCTAGAGTTGGGTAAGAGGCAGGGCATTACAACAGGTTACATTTCTTGGTCTCTAAATATGTGATTCCCCTACCAATTGGAAAAAAAGTTTCGCACCAAAAGGAAGTTGAAACTTAGTAATTGGCATTAATGTTTTGAAGTCATCTGCTCCCTGGCGGTTCTGTTACTTCTGATAGGCATTTGTACTGCTCAGCTTCTGCTGAGTTGTCTATGGATTATGGATGTAATTTTCAAAACCAATTCCAACAGTGTGCAGGCTTTTATGCAAAGATACCAATGATAAGCTGTTTCTTGGCCAGAGAAGGAGCTTAATTGCTTCCTCTAGTGTTTAAAGCAGCTGCAATCTGTATCATGCTATCTTGAGCCAAGTAAGTGGGGAGAACACAAATACTAGTGTGTAGTGGACTGTTACAGAGGGCAGTATTTTCTATCTGTCACATGGTGTTTCATTTTGAACCAAGAATCCCAGCAAGTGAATTACCATACTGTCAGTAATGACTACTGTGTTAATAAAGTCCTTGACTGACTCAAAATGGGTGTTCTTGTGCCTTAAGATTGAACAGGTATCCTGTAGAGAAATTTTGTAATTGGATGATGTCAGTTACCATAGGAGTGGGTTTGAGTTTCAAAAGCCGTATGAAATGTCATCTCTCTTTTAAGAAAATGTGCAATTTTTTAAATTAGGATTTTCAGACTTTTAAACTGATTTCTGAAAAGATCAAATTTAATCTATTTCTTAATGGGCCAGGTGGCTTGTTGTCTACTACATGCTTCATTTGCTATGAATAAGATAAATGAATTCTATTAATAAAAGACCAGCTGCTTCATGAATATTGTCTTTACTACAATGGAAAATATGATGCTGTGGTCACTGAACTTTTACAGAGCTCTTGGGTTTTTGTAGGCAGAAGTGCTACAGCAACTTGCAGTTTCCTGTAATAGTAAATAACTTTGTATTCATCGTCTGTGAAAAGTACAGAGAACAATACAATCCATCTTTCTACTGAATATGTAAAACAGTGCTATGTCTTTGCCTTTCTGTTTTTTCCTATAGTCACAACACTGTAATTATAAATAAATTTGGAATATAGGAGGATTGGATATTTAAGAGTACCATGGATTTCCTTTGTTAAATCCAGTCTCCTGCTAGTGTTAGATCATGTAATCCCTACTTGTCAAACTCCATTTTAAAACCAGTTTTTATCCTTACTATTTCTGCTAGAAGGCTGTTGTAGAACCTTGTTACTCTGAGGGTTGAGTAACTCATTAAAAATAAATTTAATCTGGAAATTCAAACTTGTTTATACTCATTTTCCTTTCACTCAACATTTCTGCACTGTTGTTTACTTGGATTTGCTTGGGGAATAATCACATCCTTTTACTAGACTGAACAAACTGTTCTCATCCTCTCTCCTAAGAGTTTCTCTGTTTTCTTAGTCATTTTAGTAGCTCTTTTCTAAGCCTTTTTGAATTTGTTTTTAAATGTTCAGGAGATTAAAAGTAAAAGTAGGGGAAACAAAAGTAGTATAATAACATTCAGAGGTTAGATCTTCACTCATCATACTCTGTGAGAACATCAGTCATTAGATGAAATCAATGTTTATGGTCGTCTTTTTGACTATGTGGTGCTATGGATTCCTCAAATGTATGATAAAAGGTGAAGAAGTCTCAGGATCATACAAGCAGTAGCAATGAAGTAAATGCTAAACTGAAGAAAAATATCTTGACCTTCTTCCATATTAATGTGAGATTGAAGTACTGTTGGGCAGTAATCTAACCTCCCATTGCACCCTGTGAAGTGCAAATAACTTTCATTAGAAAGATAATGTATTTCACAGCAGGTTATGAACTCTGGGCTGTGTTACAGTATAGGTTTTCAGATCACTTGGAAGTTATCAACTTAAATTGCTTCCCTGTCCTGAATTACGCAAACTTGTGTTTCACAGGGCACCAAAAGCTTAAACATGTTGTTGTTGCGCTGGTGTTTTGCTTAGTATAATTCAGGCATGGGAAAATAGTGTGGAAATTCTGTACGTCTTCAGAAGTCTTATCTTCTTTTAGCTTAATATTCAAAGTGGGATACAAGGTGTTGCAATGCCTAGGTCATATAGTTGGTTCTGCTACTGATATTACTTGATATTTTGCAAGATGCTTAAAAAAGAGAGGTTTGCATGTCAGATGTGCATTGTAGTTTCTTTTTGCAAAGGTATTCTTCTGTTCACTGAAAGATATTATGTAAATGAAAGTGGGTATCACCAATAGGATTATTTTTCTTTTGTAAAGAGCCTTTAAGTCAAGTAAACATCATGAAAAATAAAACAGGTAACAATAAGAAGAATCAATGTGATTTGATCCTGTAGAATTACAGGGACAGATAAGCCTCTTACTTTAATTATTCTTTGCCTTTTATGCTTTAGGAAAATCTTTCTTGCTTCCTGTACGTGAGGACACCTCAAAATTATTTTTTTTGCTCCCCCCCTGACACCTCAAAATTATTCCCCCCCCACTTTTTTTCTCTTTTCTCTATTTTTCCCTCTTTTTCCATAGGTGAGAGTCCGGTGTTCTGTGTCAGTAATGCCTCCCTGCTCTGTAGTAGCAGCCAAGCTCTCCCAAAGTCAAGGTGGAAATCATAAAATAGTTTGGGTTGGAGGGGGCCTTTAAAGATCACCTAGTCCACCCCCCTCCCTGCAATGACCAGGGACATCTTCAACTAGATCAGAGCCCTGTCTGAAATGTTAAATCAGATTGGTCTCAAAATCAGTCCTTGAATAATATTGAACAATGACATCCCTCTTTTTGGATGTTTGCAGCAAAGCCTTTTCCTAGTTGCTTCTTATCTATATAGCTTCTGATAAGTTCTCATCTTCTCCACTTTAATTATTATTGTAGCTTGGTATCATGTGCTTTACTGGTGACTAGTTGATTAGATCTATGGTGGTTTTGTGGTTTTGTTTTTTTTAAAAAAATAAATCTTTTGCCTTGTGTAAGAGAGAGATCCACTGATCTGATGCAGTTTACCTTTGATAAATCTGTGTTGCCTTTTACTCTATCTTCTATCAATTTCTAAGCTTTTAATTTTTCTTTCCTACAAACAGTGTTCTAAATGGTTGCTTGATTTTAAGGTCAACCTAATGGAGCATTCTTGTTTGATCATTATCTTTGTTTCTGCAATATAGCCATATATTCGCTATGTGATGAGAGCAGACTCCTTGATTCAGTCAGTCTAAAAATCTTGGGTACAAAGTCTTGTGTTTTCAGGTGTTTGAGTTTTGGTGTTAAATTGTATCTGTCCTAAGCCCTGTTTGAGTTTATGGAGCTCTTTCTTTTTCTTGTTTGTGTATTGGCATGATCATTTTGCATTTTTAATGTACTCATTTATATGAATTTCTCCTGCTGTTTTCACAATGGTAGCATTTTTGAAAATTGAGGTTGAACATTAATTTTAGTTTGGATCATACTTTAATCTTCAGGCTGTGTCCGTTTCTGTGTCATCTTTATGGCACATTGGCCGCCTTTGCTCTGTGTTCCCTTTTGTTTTTTATAGATTAAAAAGCTTGTTTCTCAATACTTTCTAAGTTCTACTTTGGTTTGTCTTTGACTGCACAAAATGCTAGTTTTCTAAGTATTAATGTGTTTGTGAAAATATCCTGACCTAGGCTGAAACTATCCAGTTTCTGATGAGAGTGCATAGGCTTTACCTGCAGCTGCCGGAGTGCCACAGCATCACACTGATGGCTGACTAAGCTCTTCTGCTGTTGGAGTTCTGCTAGTTTCTGGTACCAAACCTGGTTATCTAAACTACTTAAAATACATCAATATGCACTTATAGTTGAATACTGATTCCACGCCCCATCACTTCCCGTCCAGTCCATGATCCTCTGCTTACATGTCTGTATCATTTCTTCACGTAAGACTGATTTTATTGTTTTTTATGCGGTTGTTCTTCTTGCAACTAACATGCAAATTCAAAGTAACTCATGTTTTACCTTTGTTGTTTCTCTGTATACAGTCATGTCTAAGTTCAGGTTCCCTTAATTACTCCCATCTCGCTTTTCTGAAATGTGGCACTCTTGTTACAATCTTCTTTCTCTTGTTCTTCTGTATAATTTTAAACTGAATGAGCATATGGTGACTTAGGTTATTTTGTCAGACAGGTTTTTGTCAAGTTACATATTCATGAAACTTACGACAGTCTAGGCCAGTCGCTTACTAAACAAACCCAGGTAGGAAGGAAGGCTCATGGTGTATCAGATGACTTAGGATGTGAATTTGCTTTTATCCCCCCTCTACTTTGCAACTGTGGTCATAAATGTTGTCTACTAGATGTCAGTAATTGTGCAGTTATTTTGAATTCTTGTATCTCCTGTTCTAGCACCTCCACCTCTGCCCTCTCCTGTGAAGGGTGGTTCAGCTGTCCAGTAGTTCTCCCAGAACTTCTGACCAAAGGAGGTTACTATAGAGCATCTGTTTGAAGCCACATCTTGCTGTGTAGTTTTAAGCCAGCTCTGACACTAAACAAACAAATGGAAAATCTCCAGAGCCTGCCTCTTCCCACTCTCAGACCTTGTTCCCACCCCTTTCTGTCCCGGAAGTGGTAATAGCATTGCTGTTTGCTCAGCTGTGTGGCGTACCGGATCAGGGAGCTAAACTCACTGCTAATATTTGCTGCATAATTTTTCACGTGTCTCAGTTTCCCGATTTGGTTCATTATGCAGCTGTGGAAGTGCTCATGCTGGCAGAGTGCAGGGAAATCTGGGAAAAGAAACGATTGTGGAAGTTCGTGGGTAGGAGGAAGAATAGGGACAGGACATTAAGTTATTGCTTGATGGCAGTGACATCTTAATTGCACATCAAAATATAGCCAAAGTTAATGTACAGGTTTCCATTGACAGCTAAGTCACATTTGTCTTATCTTCTGTAATAATCGTATTCTTTGGGAACTAAAGAGGTGTGACTTCTGAACTGTGCTCTTGTGGTGGGTTGACCTTGGCTGGCTCCCAGCTGCCCACCCAGCCGCTCTCTCACTGCCCGTCTTCAGCAGGACTGGGGGAGAAAATAAGATGAAAGACTTGTGAGTTGAGATAAAGACAGGGAAATCACCAATTACCATCGTGGGCAAAACAGACTAGACTTGGGGAAATTAATTTAATTTCTTGTCAATTAATAACACAGTAGAATAATGAGAAATAAAAACAAAACTTGAAACACCTTCCCTCCACCCCTCCTGTCTTGTCAGGCTCAACTTCACTCCTAACCTAACTCTTCTACCTCCTCCCCCTGCGCAGCGCAGGGGGATGGGGATTGGGGGTTACAGTCAGTCCATAACTCTTCATCTCTGCCACTCCTTCCTCTTCACTCTCTTCCCCTGCTCCAGTGTGGGGTACAGTCCTTCACTAAATGATGTAGCATGGGTCATTTCCACAGGATACAGTCCTTCAGGAACAGACTGCTCCAATATGGGTTCTACACATGCCACAGCTCCTGCCAGAAAACCTGCTCCTGCACATGCTCCTCTCCATAGCAGGTTCCTGCCAGGAGCCTGCTCCTGCGTGGGCTCTCCATGGGCTGCAGCTTCCCTCAGGGCACATCCACATGCTGTGATGTGGGGTCCTTCATGGGCTGCAGTGTGGATATCTGCTCTAGCATAGTCCTCCATGGGGTGCAGATGGACAACCTGCTTTCTCGTGATCTTCTCCACAGGCTGCAGGGGAATCTCCGCTTCAGTGCGTGGAACACCTCCTCTGCTCTACTGACCTTGGTATCTGCAGGGCTCGCTCTTTCCTGTTTTCTCAGTCCTCCCTCCCAGTTGCTGTACAGTGTTTTTTAACCTTTCTTAAATATGTTATCACAGAGGCACCACCAGTTTCTATGATGGGCTCGGATTTGGGCAGCGGCAGGTCTGACTTGAAGCCAGCTGGAACTGTCTTGTCTGACGTGGGGGTCAGCTCCTGATGTCTTCTCACAGAAGACACCCCTGCAGCGCTCCTCCCTCACTACCAAAATCTTCCCATGTAAACCCAATACAGCTCTTAGACAGAAGTACTGGAAGTACTTCTGTCTTCGGAAGAGACACCTTTTGGTTCCCCTTCCATCAAGCAGCTGCCATCCATGCATTTGATGACTGGGAATTTTTTTGTTGTTGATGGGGAGAAGTGAATCTATAAAAGGAAAGGAACAGGGGAATGAATTATTTAAAAGCTGCTAAGGCTTGTAACTCTTTTATTATAAACCTTAGATGAGGTAGGCACTCAGCTGAGCTTTTAACTTTTCTATTAAGTTTATAATTTTTTATGATGACCTTGTCCTGCTTTCTGCAAAAAAATACCAGGGCAAGAACCTGGTTGCTTCTAGAAAATTATCAAATAGAAAAATAGTCTTAGCTTTTCTTCCCCAAGTCCTCACCCTTATCCCTGTTTCACTGCCATGCAAAAAGAGCACAAATTCTTTGTAAAACAAGCAATACATAGCAAAGACATTTTCTTTTTGAGTCAGCTAAATTCTTTGATTGATAATTGGAGGTGCACAAGAAGGGATAACTGGCTGAATTTTAACATTTTTTTTCTGCTGTAATAGTTCGATTCATTTCAGGAGGTTGCCAAAAGTCAGTGTAAACATGTGTGAATCGGTTCTTAAAAGCTGCAGTTCTTAAAAGTGCAGGTCATATTCAAGTGAAGAACAGACAGATTTACAATGTTGTGATGGTGCATGCTGGTGTTCAGAAACCTTCCTAGATTACTGGTGCAATCAAAGCCTTAGGAGTATTGCAACTGCACCATTCAGAAAGTTTACATTTCACTTTATGTCCATTCCTTGCATCTTCTCACCCTCTTCTGTCCTGTCTTGTTTGCCTTTAACCTTTTGCTTACAAATAATGAGGAGGAGAGCAGGGAGGGAGAACCCAAGACCTCTGCTTCCTTGGGATGTACTATTTGTATAAACTGTTATTTTAAAGCCATGGATATTGTGGAGGGGTGATATTTTCCCTGTAAGGCTAAAATGCCTTATAATTTGCAGGAAGCATACAAGTGGAACTTGCTGCTTTGAAAAAGATTGCTCTGAGCCTGAGGTTATCTAGTAAAAAAAATTGTTCCCTTCTTGAACCTTTCTTGTCTAGCACTACCAATGCCATTAAAACAAGCTGCATTTGAAGCTGAATATTTGAAGAAAAAATTGAAATATGCTTCCTTGTCCCTCTTGTGAATTACCAGTTAGCCTACGTACAGGGTAGCTCAAGGGCTATGGAGCTTACCTTCTGGGAAACTTTGAAATAAGTAAGACTTGAGCTTTTACTGTAGGAGAGGTAAAATTGCCTTATTCTGGGGAAAGGCAGAAATTGTGAGAACATTTGAACGACTGCTACAGCTAAAACCAACGTGTACATGTAAAAATACATGCCTTCATTTGTAAAGTATTGTCAAATATTTTACCTTCTAATATAAGCTGTACTAACTTGCATACTTCCATAAAGAGTCTGTTTTAGCACAGACAGAGAAAAATGATCTAATGGCTGCTTAATAAAAATTAGTTAGCTTATAATAAAGACTTCAGTTTGCTCTGTGTACCCAGAAATGCTTTTGTGAATCTTGTCAGGTGCTATGTGTTATTCACATAAAAGGCTTATTAATAGTTGTCAGTCAACTTCTTCAAGAGTTGGGGACTGGCATTCCGCAGTATCTTATGGGTTGAATTCTCAATCTGCGTTGCGCTTTGAGGAGCCTGGCCGTGGAGACCAGCAGAGGTCTGATAGCTCGAAACAGACCTGAGGAAAAGAATTGCTACCTTCCATTGGTAACAGATCCAGTTAAACAGGACTTGGTTTAAGCCAAAACAAAAGATGTGGAGTTAAAATAATCTTTGGGAGTATTAATTTTTGATTAACCATGTGCACATATTTTTCCTGAAATGTACTATGTCTAATGCTACTTCCCCCACCTCCACCCCACCCCCCCCAGTTTCAGCATATTATTGTCTAAGCCTGCTGGTAAAACCAGGAAAAAATTGTGCAGTTTTATAAGCAACATGAATGCCTGAAGAGATGGTTTTTGACTCATAAATCTTCATTGAGGAATTACTCAGTATATTGTACAGATTGGATATTAGGATATGTTACCTTAATGTCATAAATTTGTTGATGTATTTCAGCACAACTGCAGTAGTGAGGATGTGAATGCACTTCGGCTGCTCAATCTAGTTTCTTCTTGATAACTGCCAGTGCTTTGCTCTGGTTTTTAGAGGGAATTCTCTTGCTGGTGCTTTTTGTTTTTAAAAAATATGGTGAGATTTCTGTGTTGGAAAACTTGCTTTTCTCTTTTGAGAGTTGAAAATAAAATTGTTAGAATCAGAGCAGATGTCACTCTTTGTTCTTGCATAATCTGTTTGGGGACATTTTCAACAAGTCAAGAAATAGCGAATGTGGCATGCTTACAGGCCAGTTAACGCTATGAAAAGCGGTTGGTGGAGGAGGAAGGTAAATATATTTAAAAAGCTGAACATGGGCTTGCAGACCGACAGCTGTCAGAAATGTATGATCTCTGCAAGTGTAAGTTGAAGGGGTTTATGGATATTGGCTGTATTTGTTGCATTTATGGGTGTTGAGTCTGGTCCTGCTGCTTGTGTTCAGGAGAGTGCTGAAAAATTGTGAAGAGTCAAAGACCCTTTGAACATATGAAGAGCATATGAAAATGCTCAAGCTCCTTGGAAACCACAAACACCATAAACCATATGTTTTTTGCAACTGCTTAATCCAAAGAGAAACTTAAAGATTTATTTGTATCACAGAAAAGAATCTTGATGGAAAATTTCTCTATCTAACAGACCAAGGCATATGAAGATCCAAGCATTAGCAGAAGCTATGCAAATTAAGATTAGAAATGTGCAACTGTAAAGACAGTAAGATATTTCCGTAAGACTGTGATGGACTTTCTGTTGCTTGAAACTCTTAAATTGTTTGGAATTTTTTTTTTCCCCCACGATGCAGTCCCATTCATTTATACCTGTTAGACTTGAAGTATTAAGTCCTTAAACTCCTGTTCAGTGGTAGCTGGGCTTGTTGATCACATTGGTTCCTTTTTGCCTTACAAAGAAATGTTTTCAGTCTACTTTCAAGTCTTCAAGTTTACGTTACTGGAATGTGCGTGTGTATGTGGAACTTTGAAATCTGGGAAGAATACATCCTTAAGACATTTTATAGTTTAATGTTCGTCATGATTCAAAATGCTTTCCAGTGAGGCCTCAGGTGGTTTCTTCTGGTACTCTTCTTGCTTCGGTGTCATCGTGATTTGAAATGGAGGTGTTAAACTGTAATAACTATCTTGGGGGGGGGTGGCTTTGGTGTGTGGTTTTGGTGCCTTTTTTTTTTTGGCGTTTTTTTTCTGTTTGGTTTGTTTTAGTGGTCATTTTTTTTTCATCATCTTGTCTTTTCCCCTTAGTTTTAAATGCCAGACTGGATGGCTTATTTTAGTGTTTATACATGCATGTGCAAATAGGCATTGAAACAAAACCAAACAGTTGAAGATGGTAATACTACCTTTATTTCCACATATACACACACTAAATAAATATGTTCAGTTCAAGTTGCTACGCTTACAGGTATGTAAAGATAGCAAAACTAACATTTTTGAAAGATCCTTAATATTAGCGAAAGTGGGGTTATGAGTTTAGTTTTGTTAGCCTCTTGAGATACAGATTGTCTGAAGTGCTTCAGACATCTTAAAATTCTCTTAGTTTGCATGTATCTGTTGTTTTGTCATCTACTACCATGACTGGTTTAACTGGAAAACAGACAGGTACACTGATTTAAAAACAGAGGAGTGTGTCTCCAAGCAAATTCTTGTAGGCATAAATGTAAGGCTTGGCAACAGACTTCATGAAGTTTTCTCACAAATACAGGCGGTATGGTTGGCTTTTTGCTGTGTGAGCTTAGAGCTGCTGCATCTTCATGCTGTTTGGAAGCCTAAGGTCAAATGAGAAATCCAAAATATTTCATTTTATGAAGAGGGGTGTAGGCACAGCAGTACATTTCCTGTTTATGTAGCCAAATCTTCTTTGTATGCTGGGAGATTTCCTGATACACTCATGCAGGATTTTTGAGTTTGCACTTTAAGCTGTAACTTTTGTTGCTTAGCTTGCTGAAAATGCCATCATCTGCACCTTGGCCAATATGATGCAACTCATTTTCCTGTGGAGAAGGGAACTGAGATGATGTTCATCTAAGTCTTACTGCCTTTTGTTTATCCCTAGATTTCAGGACTGAAGATGAAAACGTTAAGGCGATGTTTAAGTCATTTGTTTAGCAATTCTTTATTCACGTTTCATTGGCAAGTGGGAAAAAATACAAGTTTTGTAACAGGTACAGTTTCTCTGTTCTTTTTCCGCCTACGCCAAGAGACAAATTAGTCTCCGGTCTAAGTAAACTTAACCCAGAAATTCACAGGATCCACTCACTTCCTTTGGTTCCATACAAACTGAAGAACTGCTGATTTTATAGTCTTGTACAGTATTGATAACTACACATAATACTGCTTTTTCTGTTTAGTGCCTTTGCTATGAAGTTGAAATACAACAGGTTAAAAATGTGATTATTCTTATTTTATTTATGTTGCCACAGTACAGCAATGATGTAATTCTTTGTTTTGTTGATTCAGTTCTTCTACTCTTGTCTCTTAATGCAGCATATCCCAAATCTCCCTGGGAGTGGTAATCATCTTAAATTTACAAAAATAACATTGCAAATCACTTTTTTTCTACCAGTTTCCTGACATTTTCCAAATAATATATCAGTAAAATACACATTTTGCTAACTGTCGCAATTCCTGTTGTCACTGGCACTGCAGAGCCTCTTTGATTTGTCTTCTGTGAGAAGCTACAGTTTTCAATGCACCTTGAGACTTTAAGACTATTTTACAATAAAAACTCAATCATGCGTATTTTTGTCACTTGTCTTGAGGAGTCGTTATGAAGCACTGAGTACCATTTTGCTGGATTAAGCATCAATCTTGCAATATTTTCTTGAACATTTAATGTATGCAGCGGAATTTCATGTTATTTTGACAACCACTTCTCTTGTCCCTTTGTAAATTAAAATGGCACTTAAACAACGATATATTTATACAAATGGAATGAAGTACAAGACAGCAGTGTTACTCTTATTAGTGAACACTAGTGGTTGGGGGGGTGATGTTTTAGTGGGTTGATGGTGGTTTTGGGGGGCTTTGTTTGTTAGTTTTTTAAATTTTATTTATTTATTTATTTCCCCTGGCCGCTTACCTTCATGGGGTATGCAGGAGGGGCTGAGTGCAGTGAACAGGGACAGGGACTATGGGGTTCTGTACCAGTGGGCGTTGAAGTTTCTGTGTACCAAATCCTGTGTCTGGATTCTTGGCAGATATAAAAATTAGACCAATTGAATGCCCAGTTCTTGCTTTCTTCTTGTCTCAGTGGTCCCACAGTAAAATAAGGCCTGTGGTTTTGGGGGATTTATCTTTAACTTCTGCCCATCTTTATCTATCATTAACATCTGCCCCATTACTAGGGATAGTAATTTTGTATGCCCTGTCTTTTGCTGTATATATGCAGATGTTTAATTTAAGCGGCAATTAAGTATTACAGGGAACTTCTCTTCCATCTCAATTTCCATATATGGCTTTAGTTTAAAATAAACATTATTATCTATAAATGTGTTAAATACTATTTTTAAAAAGTTATTTGAATTTGTTTGATTTGGGTACTCTGAAAAAGGCATTTTTTAGTGTAGGATGGAGATCTTAAAGCAGATGATTAGTACCTTTTAAATAAAATGGCATAGCAGTTCAGCGTTTTTTTTTCTGAAGCTAAAGTATTCAGATAATAGTTATTGTCACTGAAGTAGAACTTGTACTGCTGTATGTCATACTCTCCAGTAGAAATGTTGTCATTCTGTTTTGTTAAACTTCCTTAAAAGTATGTTGGGTCTTTAAATATGAAGTCTGATACTACATTAACTCCTTATTCATTCCAATGTAAGGATTGCATTTGTGCCTCTCTGAGAAATTTAGGAGGAAGGATTTATTGTGTTTTTATTATGTGAGAGATCCAGAGCTACAATGTGGGATTTGGTCTCTACAAAGCTGGTTGCTGCTTCTAAAAGGATGGCAAGGACATGGAAAGGTTTTTTGTTTGTTTGTTTAAATAACCAACCAACCTTAAAGTGATAAGACACAACAGCTTTTCCACTTCCGCAAAACTTAATTGTTTCCCCATGGAACAAATTAATGCAGTCAGTAATTAAATCCTATTATTACTGAAATACAAGTTTCAGATTTTGTGAGGCTACCTTACTTTAGAGATGTGTCAGCATCTCTGCAGTCTCAGCAGAGCCATGCACTGTGCCTTCAGGCCTCTGGAATAAAACTCACCAGTCGGTGACCCCATGCAAAAGTACTTTGCTTCTAAAACAGGNACGCCCCAGCACCTCAATGTCCCTCCTAGACTGTGGCGCCCAAAACTGAACACAGTACTCAAGCTGCAGCCTCACCAGCGCTGAGTACAGGGGCACAATCACTTCCCTACTCCTGCTGGCCACGTGAGGAGGCGTGAGGAGAACCTCTAAATTGAGGTAGCCTTCTGTTAAAGTTCCCACAAGTGTCCTAAGAGAACCCCTTTTCAGAAGTGGCTTTGTCTTACCTGGGTTTGAATCCAGGTGTCCTGTTAGGCTTCATTACAGTCTGTGACAGCAAGCGGGGAGTTTCATGATTTAAGTGTGCACTGCAGGGGCAAATGTTCTTCCTTTGTTGTATGCCTGCTGCTTGGTTATTTTATTTGATGATGGCAATTTTTGTCCTGTGAGAAACGGTTAACTGTTGCATATATGCATTGCCTATGCTGTTCATATGGGTTTGGATTTTTTTTAAAGACCTTTCTTTTCTTTCTTCTTCCTTGAAGGTTTTGTTCCCCAGCTACTCTGAAAAGTTGTAGTCTAGTTAGTTTCTGCTTTTAAATAATCAAATCTGTCCCTCTGTTTGTCCTTTGTCAACCTCCTTTGTGCCTTCTTCCTGGTAACTGTGCCCTTTTTGAGATGGATTGCAAGAAACTTAATGAAATATTTAAGGCACGAACACATCAAATAATGATATTTTCTACTTTGTGCTTTCTTTCTCTAATAAGCATTATTTTTTTTGACTGTTACTGATCATTGAGCTGACATTGTAAAAGAACTGTCTACAGTGATTTCAAGATGTTTCCAGAATATAAAAGCTAACGTAAATCCCATCACTATGTGGACATAATTGAGATTATTTTTTCCCATGTGCATTAGTGTGTGCTTCCTAAATTTCATTTTCCTCTGTCTTCGTACCTCCTTGACGTCTAAGGTTGTGACATCCTTTTGCTGCTTTTAAAGAAAGGAAAATATGAATGTTGATTATAAACATCTATATCAGCAGCAAAATATGTTACTCGATGTTAACACCCTTTTTCCAATCTGATCTCCAGATTTTTTGATGGCTCTGATAAATAGTAAGGCTCCTTTGAGATCTAGAAAGGAATTATTTGGCAGGAAAGAGAAATGTCAATAGCAATGATACAGAAAATTTACTCAAATTTGATTCCATTATAAGAAGCTGCAACAAGTCAAGTACTTACTGCTGTCTTTGTGGACTGGCAGTTGCAAAACCAGTTTGGTAGGTCTATCCTGTGAGGTTCCAGATCATTGAATATTTTACTGACTTAAAGCTCACATCCTCTTGTGTTTCTTTTGAGATGAATACTCTCGCTCAGCTGGAATACGCGCTATGCTGAGTTCAGTACTTAGCAGAACTGAAGCTTTAAGAGAAGAGTCTTCTGCTACCCTCCCTACAGCTCTACTGCTGCCCTACCTTGAGTCTTAAATGAAACGATTTTTTTGGATTGCAAAATATTGTGAGGCTTATGTAGGTTGCTAATGAAATTTTCAGGAATATGGAGGAACAAGAGCGAAAAGCTCTTGAATTCTCACTGGAATGTGATTTTCAGAAATGCGTGTCTCTTCACTCAAAAAGCTGTTATTCAAGCACTCCTTGGTATTCCTTTTTCTTTTTTTTTTTTTCTCATTCAGGTGAGTTTTGTCCATGTCAGGGAATAGTCTTCATTAATGACTTAGTCATTTGGCTGGTTCTACTGGTGTGGAGTGTTTTTGGTTTGTGGTGTGGTTTTTTTTGTTTGTTTGTTTGTTTTTGGTTTTGTTTTTTTTTGTCAATGAATAGAAACACTTCTTGACAATACCAATTTCAATTTATGACGTATTTTAGAGAAAGTTGTGTGAGAACAATAATGACGATGATTTGATCTTTTTGGAGATGTTGTCAGCCATCTCTTCTGCTGAGTATGAGAGCTCTAGGCAACCGCTGTTGTCTTGTCATTATGTACCATTGGTCAAAATACTATATTGAAACAAATACTTAACTCTAAAAACTGGTTTTGAGGCCCTTGGCTTTTGGACTCTATCTTTTTGCTCTATTACAGCCTCCCTAGGAAAATAATAACCCATAGACAGAATGCATCTTCCCCCTCCCCCCTAATAGTTTAATAAAGCTGGAGAGTGTCTTGGTGGCTATCTGCAAATATTGAAAGGATAATATGAAGAGAGAAGTGATTTTGGAGTTGTTAGTCTGTGGTGTCTGAGGGATCTTCCTATTTACCATTGACAATTCTGCTGAATTTTTGTATTAAACTGAATGCCGCAGAAGGGGCAGTCTGTTCTCTGTAAATTATGCATTCAAATGAGGGCAATAAAAATGCTTACCGTGAATAGCCATCATCCAAGCAGGTAGGTTTTTGGAAAGTAAGATGGCCCTAGAATAGAAAACTAATTTTGTCCCCTTTGTCTGTTGGAGAGGTTTTGAACTAAGTCGCAGAGAGAAACTCAATGTTAGTTCTAGCATTTGAAAATGGAGAAGTATTAGAAAATGGAGAAGTATTTGAAAAGGGGGTGTGAGGGGGGTAAAGAAGAAAGGAAGAATCTTTGGGACTTCTAACTAACCAGAAAACATCAACTGGGTTCAGTCTTCAGGGTTCCAAACAAAGGGGCGAAGGAAAAACCATCTCCAGTACCAGAGGCTGCCCAAACCCTAACAGCTTAGGACATACCAATCGTGACAGTGCAACGTGCACTGTTAGTAAATATCCATATTTGTTCTGTGCTTTCAGCAAAAGATTAGACTTTATTTTTCCCCCTTCTTCCTGCTTCAGAATTCATTCTCAGGCCTTGTTCTCCTTTTCAAGATACAGTCCTGAGGAAGAATTATATAAATTATGCTTTGCGGGGAAAAATTTGTTTTAGTAATGCCATACTTAAAAAATATGCCAGACTTTCTCCATACCCTTGGGAGTGAACACCCAGGAGAAGATGATGAATGATACCCAGTAAGATATTTCCCCGTTGCAGCCTTTAGGTGTACCACTAGGAATTTTTTTTTAAGATGTCAGAATATTATACTATTAGAGACTAAATACCTCTACTCTTGTATTTATCTTTTAAAATCTAAAATTCCATAGCAAGAAGAGTGATTCTAGGACATTGTGAAAACATGTGCAAAGGATGGAAGTATTTAGCGAAGTTACATTTCAACGTAGATACAAAATTGTATCATAAAATTGTTCTGTCACTTTTGCAAACGCAGTCCTGCAATGCTTAATTAAATGATCAAATGCTGTTTTTTAAAGGCCAGGTAATACATAAATTTTCTGTCTATCACTTTTTAATGCAGACTATATACTGTTTCTCTGGTATCTCTGAGTTTGTTACAGCAATCTTCACTCTATGCGTTATTTCCAGTTAATGCTAGGTCTGTTATTCTGTTACGGTACAGTTCTCACTGAAAGAAAAAATTGTGTCTTGTATTTTTCAGGTTATCTTTTGTTACCTTGAATGTTGTCTGTGTTGCATAGCCTTCTGCATTTATTTTTAAAATAACTAGTGTCAGTGGTAAGTTTTATAAGGAAGAGTTCTACCATGCCCTGCTGCAGTCACGTAGACAACAAGTGGTAACGAAACGTTCATATATCTGTGCTGTTTTGTAATATTGCAGTAAATGTAGTTTTATTTAATTTTTCTTGCAAGAATCATTTACACGTACATTTGAAAGTTATCAAAGCTCCAACCTGTAAGTCTTAAGAAGCTAAAATTCTCTCAAGCCTGTCTGCTTTGCTTTTCTGTTTCTTTGTGGGCAGATGATGAAAAACAGAATCTGACTATTATTCACACCCAGAAATGTGTTCTGTTTTTTTCATTCAGTAGCACAAACCCATGAATTTTAAAATCACTTTGTTAGGTATATTTTGGGAAGCTATATAACAAGTAGCAAAGTCAGCAGCTGCATAAATTCTTAGCCACTGGAAAATTCAGTTCAAGAAGACTTTTTAAGATGAAAACTTTACTAAATTTTGCTGCTAAGGCAGAACTTTTGAGGGTTATTACTGGATTTTGTTTTTCTTTGAGGGAAGAGAAGTTTAATTTTTCGTGTTAGAAATAGGAGGAGGGGGGGAAAAAAAAAGCAACCTGAGTGTCATTACTGAGAAATTGGCACTGTAGGTCACAGTTTTTGTTTGACTTAGTTGGTGCTCTTTTTCTTAGTAACTGTGTCTGTATCTTGGTGGCCTCCAAAACCAATAGGAAAATAATGCTCAATGAGGCTATTTATGTCAAACTTCATATTCGTTCTCTCATCCGTATTATTTATGATGACTGCTTCCCACACAAATTTTGAGCACAGTCTTTACCCAGTTTATAATTAATATTCCACAGTGATCTTCTTTTTTTTTTTTCTCATCCAGCCATTATGAAAACTGACAGCAGAGCACGCAAGATTAATTTATATATTTAGCTTGAGGATATGATATTGAAGTTAAACTTAATAGGTTTTTGGCTGCTAAGTAGTAAGCGTGACCAGTTTGCATTGCGGTAGCTCCGATTATATCAGTGCTCCGGGTTCTTGTCTGTAGCAGACTGGATCCTAGGAGTATTGTTTTGTATTGAAAGATGCTCGTAAAAGGGTTTAGCGAGCCTGTCTTTGTGAATAATTGGCTTGATAAGAAATGTTATGATACATTGTATGTTTAGGGAGACAGAGAATCACAGTCCTTAATAGGTGAGCTATTACAACAGTCAGCAGGAGTCATTATGTCACATCTTGACAATGTGTAGATTGCGGGTCATTAATTCAGAAACAATTAACAAAACAGAATTGACTTCTTTGGAGAAACTATGTATTACCCTGCATGGTAGACCCAAAGATATCTGTAAAACCATCTGCTTATTGGATGCTGTAATTTTAAATAAAAGAATTAAAAATAATTAAAAAAACTATTTAGTGCTATGTTTTTCTCCTCTTGCAGCTGATATTTTAATGTGCTCTGTTTGCTTATGCCAAGGAAGCTAACATTAATGTTTTGGGAAGAAGCTGTTTAACTTGGCTACTCATGCAGTCTCTTGGGTAATTCAAAGATCATAGGCTGTTCATTGATTCATATTTACTTACGTGTTCAACTGGAGATGAAACAGGATTATAGTCAATATACATTGAGCTCTGAAAGGACCATCCATTGCAGTTAAGCATTTTACACACTCATAAAAAGAAAAAATACTGCATTTGGAAAGCAATGTCTAAAATCCAGACTACCATGTTTGTGCTTTGTCAGTTTGGTTCATATTGCACTTTCTAGGCAACACTTGTTGTTTACACTAACTAAAACTTTTCTCCCTACAGAGAATTCTAGTTCTGTTTTAAAAAGAATTGATGATTTCAGAATTCTATCCAGTTACAGAACTTGTTTGGTCTTAGTCTTGCTAAGATTTCCCATGTTTTTATTAAAAGTATAACTTCATGGAAATGTTCCCACTTGTATTAAATGGAGGATAGAGAAGCCAATACGTTAAATGCTGCTGGGCTTTTGAAATGGGATCTACAACTCCTTTAAGCTGCTTTTCATTGAGAAAAGGGAGAGGGGGGTGTGCTGGATTGGAAATCCAGCGAGCCAACAAAGTGTGAGCCATGCAAAGCTTGTGCTCCAAGTGCAACTTCTTATGGCATGCTGTAAGGAAAATGATGTTATGGTGACGTCAGGGACATTCTGCAGTCAGTCTTTGGATAAAAATACAGTCCTAGGGCTAAACACCAATTTTTTCTTTATACCTTTATAACAAGTAACTGATTCAGGCTCAGACTATTTCTACTTTTTTCTTCATCCTCCCAGTGAATTACTGACTTAGTGACTTATGATTGACTTTTCCACTCTGTGTGGAAATGAGATAGGAGGATATTTTCCAAAAGCATTGTTATCAGCTATTCCGGTGTCATTTTATATCTTTCAAGAAGGAATTTTTCCCATTTCTCTTGGAGAAAACCTGTCCGGGCTTCCTCTAGAACTTGTACGCAAAGGTGCTCTGTTTTCTTTCTCTTCAGTATTTCCCTGAATATTGGTTCTTGAGATTGAGCTGTGATGAGGTTAGATTGAAATCTGAGTGGGAATTAATTTTAGTTAGTGGGAATTAACAAGATTTTGTGAAAGGGAAATAAAATTTTGCAGCACCTGAAAACGAATGGAAACATTTTATATGCAAAAACCCCATATTAAAGTGATTCAAATGTAAACTGTTCCAGTTAAGAAACATTAGAGTTTAATTGTGCAAACCTTAATTGTTCTGTCCTGGTTTTGTTCCAGTCTGTTTTTGTTCTTGACGCTTTTAGTTAGAGATGCTTGAACTAAAGTTTAATAAGTGACTGTTAAGTAAGCAAGCATGTTTGTGTCTGGTGTGTTCCTCATTTTCCTGGAGACTGACTTGAAACAGATACAGAGCACTCACTGCTGCAGCTGAAGTAACTGGGCATTCTGTAGGGGCTGCATTAAATGGATCAAACAAGGTTGTGTTGTTGCTTTTTGTATTTTTTTTTTCTTTTTAATGAAATTAGGGTTTTCTTCTCTCCTTTTAATATAAAACTTTATTTTTTTAAAATTATGCCTCCTTGGAAGACGAAAGTTGCAGCTTTTAGGGGGACAGGGAAGTGTGAGGATCTGCATTCTTTCTAGCTCTGGTTAGCATCTCCTGGTCTGAAGGAATGGCATCTGGAATAATAGGCACGAAGCAGGGACCCACAAGGTCTGCCTAATGACCAGTTCAGTGTGTGGCCTTAGGCAGTCTTGCTTTCAGCGTCGCCATCTGTCAAATAGGGTAACGGTGCTCCATATAGCACAGAAATATCCTTTTACTGTCTTTCTAGACTTGGCTTGCATGAATGCTGAGATAATTCGATATTCATTACAGGACGTGGATGGTATGCAGTAAGCAATAGTGGGAGGAGAAGAGGAGAGAGCAGTACTGAACTCTGAGAAAAAAACAAGTCCACATAGTTACCACCCTCCTGCTAAGAACTAAGTCAGGAAAAGTTTTGAAGGAACAGGGTGAAGATAATATGTGTGTGCAAACACAGAGTGTGAAAGGAGTAAAGCTGTATAATCAGTCTTCACTTAAGCCATGTGGGCTTGGTAGCCCAATTCAACTTTTGTCAGCTATTTATTTATTAATGCAGTTAAACTTACTGTTAAAAGTTACGCTTAACATAGCTCATAGCACAAACAGCTAAACAATTCCTTGCTGGAAAAATTACAGCCTTGTAATATGACTAAAGGCATAGTGGTCCACCTCCTCTGGCTCTGGAGCAGTTGAAGATGATACAGCCTCCAACTACCCGTCACCACTCATCCCCTGGAGAATATCTCCCATGGTTCACCCAGCAAAATACAACATCTTCATGATCCTTAGTTTTGCAGCGCTAACTCAGCTCCTCTTCCTCCGTTGTCATTTGTTGCTAAAATAGGTGACCCTAGATAGGTGGCTAAAGAATGCTTACCCATGATGGTGTGTTGCCTCATCCGTGAGAGTGATAACCTCCTACTAGCAGATGGTGGTGATCAGCTAACGCTATCTTGAGTCATTCAAGCTATTGCAAAATGTACGTGTCCAAATCTTACTATAAAGAGCATAAGAACGACCATGCTGGGTCAGACCTGAGGCTTATCTGAAGTTATATCCTGTCTCTAGCTATAAGTGCTGTGAGTTGTGTTTTTTCTCTCACGCACAGCACTGACTGCCTAGGGTGGAGAATAAGAGCAGGCAGAATGTAGTGATAATTCTGCTGCCTCCGGTGCTTTGGGACTTGAAGATTTCCTGAGCAAGGGGTTATGTCTTTAATAGCTCTCAGTGGATTTTTCTTCTGTGAACTTACCTAGTCCTTTCTTGAACCCACATAAATTTTTAATATCCACAGCATCCGGTGGCAGGGAGCTTCATGATTTAACTACGCATTTTACGTCTTCTTCTTGCATTTAAGCATCTTTTTTCTTTGTTTTGACCTAGATAGCCTTTTCTTTTCACTTTGGAAGAGGCAGCCACCATTTCTGTACTGCTTGTGATTTTGTAGAATTCCTATGGCTCCCCAGTTGTCTTTTTCAGGCTGATGACTGTGAGTGTGTTTCTTTAAACAAGATATTCTTGCCATTATTTACCTTTGCCTCATTTCCCCATACCTTTCCGAGGTACTTTGGGATGGTGTCAAGGAGTAAGACAAAATCTGTACATAATGCTTAAATACAGGTGTCTCATGGATTGATGTAGTGGCGTTAATGATACTTCTGTTTCTGTTCCTTTTTCCTGATTTCAAATAATGACTAATATTTAATTTGTTTATTGACCGGACCCAAGTGTAGAGTAATGAAACAACTTAGTTATTATTTATCTATTTTAATGACAAGGTCTCATTCGCGAGTGATAATAGTTAGTTCAGAACTCATTACACATGCCATAATATAAACACTACTAGTACTAATGGATGGTAAGATTATTAATTAAAGGATATCACTCTGCCAGGAAGATAACAAGAGGACGTTGTCATATGTTCCTAAATCTTTTTGTGACGGGAAAGTAGTGCAAAATTCCAGAGAATTAAAAGTTGTAAAAACTAGTAAATGAAATATGTAGAAGCCTAGTTGGTCTTTCTTCCAAGTTATTTGACTTATGAAAAACTAGGCAGACTTCAGCAGAAGACAAGATCATTAAAGCTCCTTATTTTCGTCTGAGAAGTTAACTAAATAAGAGTCCAATGAAATGAATGTGAGGGGTATTTCTCTCTTTCCTGTAAAATGTGAAGAGCCCGTTCTTTGAAATAGTTTTGTACATAGACAGAAATTTAATATGATTACTGCTTTTCACAGGGTTTATTTCTTGTCCTCTTTAGCGGAATGCAATAAAAGTGGAAAGTATGTAAAATACAAAAACTATTTCATAACTGTTAAGGAAATAGTCACATGCAAATTGGAGTTAACTCCAAATGCCTTGGGAACACTTGATTCACAAGCTGTACAAACAGGAGCTCACCTGGTGAAACAGATTTATAATTGTGCATTTCATTATTTAATGAAGCATATTTTGTTTGGCTGATTCCCCCCCCCCCAATTAACATGTAGGTATTTTGGTAACAGATTTTTGAGTTTAGGATACTGCAAATGATTGAATCCAAACCCTAAAAAATGTATCCATAATGCTTTTAAGTGCTTTCACAGCTCCCATCTCTGCATTTTCTGAATTCTTTTCATATTTTGAAGGTAGAAGAGGGTTTAACTAGCATATTAAGATAGTTTGCTATATAAAACTGATGTTTGGTATCCACTGACCCTGAGTAGTAGTATGGTAGACTATCTGAGTACCAGAAACTCCTTTAGGCCAAATTTGGTAAAGACATTTAGTGCCTTCTAACTTCACTGAACAAAATCCTACTTGATTTGGGGTCTCAGTTTCTGTCCTCTGTGTCTGGAAGTGCATATCTGGCTCTCTAAACAAATGTTACTTACATCTGCGTGTGTGTCTGTTTTAGGGGAAAAAAAAAACAACCACACAACCCTGTTACGTGCAATATTGTAGTTCATGTGACTGTGGTATTAGTTGTCTGATCAAAGGCATCTAATCAAGTGTTGTATTCTGGAGCTCTAAGAGCCCAAAAGAGTTTCATATAGAAAGTGTTTCATTTCCTTTAAAGCAAAGTGGTAGGTTTTTTTTTTTAATGAGCTAAATATACACATTTTAATTTTTTTCCCTCTCCTCCTTCTGTTCTTACAAAACGTTTCACTTTGTTGCCCAAGTGCAGAAAACTTTGCCAGGAAGAAGGGTGAGCAAAGCTTCTGTTTCCCATGACCCTCAACTCTAATGTTGTTCCAAGAGCTCACTACTTACAAATGCCTTGATAACTGCTTTCATTCCTTTCATCCCTCCCCCGCCAGCCAGCACAGGCCAACGTGACCCATCCTCCTTCGAGCAGCTCTCTTCACAGAATGGGAGAATTTACTTAATGTGAAAATCATGGCGCATAAAAGCATTTAAAGATATATTGCAGAAATTTTTACCTCTAAAGATCTGCATGATAATTGCTGCAGTGATTTATTCTTGGTTTTCCTAGAAGCAGTTTCTTAATAGCTCCCTGTTCATACCAGAACTGACTAATCCTATTTTTTTATTTTTTTCCCCTGGATACTTATTTGGGTAGGGGTAGTAGTGGGGAAACTGCATCTCATTCCACACATACATGTATGCAGCACCAAACTGACAGAACTAATCTTGCCCAAATAGTCAGAACTGTGGCTCCTTATGAAGGCATTACAACGTAGGCTGTAATTATATTGTGCAATTATATACATTTTAAAAATTTCTCTGGATGCTTTGTAAGATTAACAATAGAGAAAAATGTGTTTTAAAATACTACTAAAAGACCGTCTGATGCACCAATACCTTACGTTGCACTAGAAATCTGGGAATTCCCATGTTTTTTCTGGCAACTCCTTGGTTGCCAGACAGGAAGTCACTCTCTGCTTTTTCAACCTCTGGCAGCATCTGCTCTTAGTTTCTCTGTCCTTTTTTTGTGGTGCTTCTCTGCCTGCTCACTGTTCGCTGTCTCTGGGATGTGCCAGGAGGAGTGAGAAGTGACGCAGCAAGCCTGATAAACTGTGTTTCAATGGAACAGACTGGGGGAAAGACTGGGCTGCAGACCCAGCTCCCTGGAAAAAGCTGACACTGTTCTGGGAAATAAGCATCCATGGGGTGGGGGAAGAATGTGGAAGATCATAAAAGAGTATTTAAAATCCCCAGAAGGAGCAAGAGAAAGTATGTTGAGGGTCAAAGCAAAATTGCAGGGAAGAAAGTTTAGGAACCTAGGATGGAAAACAGAGTGGTAGAAAACTATGCAGAAATTAAAGTAAAATAATATAGAAGAAAATATGAAAAACTAACAAAAAAAAGAAGGGGGGGAAAAAGTGTAAGGGAAAAAAGTTAACATATTCTAGTTTTTTCCAGTCCTTTAGGTTTTCTATCTAATGTTACACTAAGACTGCTGCTTTAATTTTTTTGTCATTCAAATGACTGTTGAAACAAATGTGAAATTATTTGTATTTGAAAAAGGGAGGGAAACCAGCATGTATGCAGTGTTTGATGTTGGCCAAGCGGTTCCACATGGCTGTGCGTCCTTGAATTGGATACCTTGGTGTGCAATCTACGTTAGTACTACAGATATCTGAAAGATGTTGTACACTTATATCTGAGATTTGAGAGCAGCCTGAGTTACACCAACTTGAGATGTTGCACAAGGCTCTTGCCAGTATTAATGTTAATATCCTTTTGTAGTGTGAGAATTAGTGTATGATGTGGACTACGTGGACAAAGGATTCATCGTGTGGCTCAGCTTTGACATCTTGTGTGCCACCATGACCTGGACTCTTTTGGTGTACATAGTAAGTTGGAGACCAGCAAACTGCATCTCTCTGGCAAGTGTAGCAAAATGTACTGAAAGGCAGTAGGCTTAGGAAGAGAATGGTATACAGCCCTCAACTAAAGTAAGCAACTTGAATGTCAGATAAATCTTTAAACCAGGAGGGAGGTAAGGAGTGATTCTTTACTGTATGTTATATCAGATATAATCTTAGCTTCTTCTCAGGTATGTTTCATGTGCTTTACCGAGTGGTTAAAAAGTTAGGCTAAAGAGTTGAGATCTTCCTGATACAGAACTATGGAATAGATTTATCAACGGAAGGGAAAATATTGGAAAAGCGTGGGTGAGTGAGTACTGAGTTTCAGTTATTTGTGAATGGAAAAAAGCAGGGAAATGTGCTTGTTTTAAAAGATTTATTGTTCTCTAACAGAGAAGAAATATTGGAATATTCCAGTATTGGAAATATTGGAATCCTTACTGTGGATCTTGGCCAAAAAGCTTACTGAATGAAAATAGGCGTATCTGCAAAACTGGCATTGTATAGAAATATTTTGGCTGAGTGTAATTTAGAAAAATATAATAATATGCTAGAAATAGTACTAAGTTATACCCTACAGCCAATCTTTATAATTTCAGAAGTAAAATGAAACTAAATGCTTTCTGAAACTTTTAGCCATATTTGTGGAAAATATTAAAAAAATTGCAATGGATAGCAAAGCAAAATTTTCTGTTCTACTTTTAACCATGTGATTAGTCACTTGTAAAGGTCACATTCTGTGAATATGGTTTGATGATTGGAAGGTTTAGACCCTAGTAATTCCCTGCATAGTCAGTTTGTTTTCAAATCAAATGCAGCAGTATTGTTGAACAGTCTTATAAACGAAAATATTGAGGAAGAAAGGATTTTGTAGGAATGAGGTAATGAGAAGTAAAAGATTGTGGGAGTATCGAAACAAAATCAAATGACATCGCTTAATATGGAGAAGAGCTATGGAGTTATATATGTGCCTTAACTTTAGAGAAGCAGACGTGCAGTACATAGTGTGTGGTGATAGGGCATGCATTTTTAGTTGCTTTTTCATTCTTTCATGTATTTAAAACTATGCAAAGTCAAAATGAGTTAGTCGTGTTACAGACTTTACAGCCTTTGCATGCTAAACTAAAACTTACTTCTTTCTGTTCTTCTAATTACGTGGCTTAAGGTTAGGTTTCAACATCTAGAGACAAAGTGAGTTGGGGTAAGGAGAGAAATGGTGAAAAGAGGGATGGAATATTACCAACATTGTCTTTTGACTGTATAACATTATTTGATTCAACAGTTACGTTTCTGGGGAGTTTTAGTATGATTTTATCAAGTAAGCATGCAGATGTGGCCTAAAAAAAATTCCCCTCTCATTAAACATCAGTGTTGTGTTCTTGGGGTGTCTTCTTCAAGAATATGTTGGATTTAGTGCTTAACGATAGAGAAATGCTAAGAATATCCAAAGTACTGTACAAATTTCTAACATAAGGAAGTTGGGACTTAAAAATGTTGGTATGAATAGCTATGAAGTTTGTAGACGATACGGACTTTTCAATGGCTCTTGAATCATAGTGTTAAGGAAGTGGGGATTTTGTTGCATTTGATCAAGGGGATTTCTCAGTGCTTAGTAGAATGAGAAAGTAAATTGTGCACTTTTCTCATGGAAATATTAACGAGTAAGAAAATGACACTGAAAAATTTCAAACTGCTATAGTGCTTTATTTAACCCCAGAGGAATGCAGCAATGCATGGGCTACATGTTGACATATTCGCTGATGTTCTTTCCCTGGAGATTATGCGAAAGAAATTAGTTTCCCTGAAATTAAGAGCAAAACATTGAGTCTAAGGTAAAAAAGTAATGTGGGATTGTTAGGGTAAGGGGTTGTTTATTTTAGTTGCTTATTATTGTTCCATGAATAGCAAGTCGGCAAAGAATATACACCAATGAAGCTAGCAAATAAAGGGGATAAAAACTTCATTGATAGCAACAATGAACGACTGTGTCAGTACAGAGCAGTGGCCCTTGTGCTGCAAAATCTTTGGCACTGGGCACTGGATTCTGTATTCCCTTGTGGTCTTTTCTTGTGGCTTCTTTAGAAGGCATTCTGGCAAGTGGCCAGCATTAGCTCCATCTGCCCCTGCAGATAGCCTCTCCTCTGTGCCAGCTTGCCCTGTGTTGTGCCAAATTAAATTCTTCTGCAGAAATTTGGAAAAAATGTGATCGGTCATAAGAGGAGAGTCCTTTTTTCTTCCTTTCTTTGGTTGTCTTTTTTTTTTTTTTCCTATGACAGTCAGAAAAGTTAACCTGATCCACAGCTGAGAAATAAAGAATAACAAGTATGTGTATGTGTGTGTAAATAATTTCATCAAATAGACTTCTAAAAACAGAAGTGCTATGGACAATACTCAATGAAATGGTATAGGCTATAAACCATGTGTGGTAGGAAAGACTCTGTTATTGAAAACCACTGGAAACTGAAGATGGCAGAAGGTCTATCAGCTGACTACACAGATTTTTGTGTGTTTAAAAGCATGTTAACATGCATTTTAAATTGCTTTCTAACTGTACGTGATATGGGCATGCCCTTGTGTTATGGTGGTGATGTTTCATTAAGCTGGGGTTACCTATTCTGGCAGCAAAACCCAGAATTCTTTTCACATACAGTTGAGTACTGGGATATGTGCCAACAGCCCCGTGCTCTGCTTTGCTGCTTTGGGCTCATTTGTAAGTCCTTTACAGGTCCCCTGGTTTGTGCTGACCTGCTATCATATACACCATGAAATGGGAAGATTTTCTGTATGTGACAGTTACCTACGGCCGTTGATTTTAATTTATTTTCCATTTTAAAGCAGTAGTGAGTGATCAAGAGTGGAAAGAGGCTAAAATTGTGAAGAAAATGCATCTTGGTGCTGTCTTCTGAATTAAGACCAACAACTGTGAAGCTGGGATTTTTAATGAGAAAACCCTTAAGGCAGGAAGAAATTTGAAATATAGTGGTGATATACGCACTCCTGTATGATCACTTCGTTTAACTGCTTAATCATTCATACTGCCTAAATATAATTGTACTGCCAGCTGCTGTGTTTACAGTCTATGATGTGGAAAAAGATGTCCCACTGTGACATGTTCTAGTTACAGTCAAATTGACTGTAGCAAACACAGAAGCTGTTGAAGTTCAGTGCTTCTCAGTGGGGTGTTCTTGTTCCTCCAGCTTATTTCTGGCTGTTGATATAGCTTGCCTCTGCGAAGCTCGTTCTCGTATAAAATAACAAAACCAAGGCGGTTCCCGGCTCATCTTCACAGTAAAAAAGCATGTCATGAAGTATTTAAGGAGGTGTGTATCTCACAAGTATTTTTCTGGATAAAATAGTGTTTTACAGATTTGTATTTGTAATGCTGAAAGCCCTTTTTTCACTTGTATGAATCTTTAAATGTTTCCTTGCTTCTGTCATTTGGTGCAGTAAGAATGCTGCGAATTGTGCTCATAGCTGCTGTTTCACAGTAATGCCTCTGTTATCTAAATACTTGAAAAAGTAAATTTATAACTTAGAAAAATTGTTTATAGGATGAGTTGCTTGGGAAATAAATCAAGAAAATAGATTTACTTGTAAAGCAATTTAACTCCGCCCCCCCCCCAACCAGTGACACATTTTCAAGTACTGAGGAGTAAAAGTCAATGAGCTAGATAAATGGTTCTCTGCATTTTTGCATGCTGTTTTCTCAGGTACTCTGGCACTATTGTTCAGTTTCTGTTGTGTTTTATTCATATATTATACTTCCTTAATGCTCAGGTTTGTGGAGTAGCTTGAGGTTTAATAAACCTATGTGTCAGTGCATGACGAAATGAGATGATAGCTCATCAAACATGGCACTGTGGTGCATCTAGTCGTATCTGGTAGCGGCATCAAACTGCCCAAAGGTTTGAAACATCGAAGGTGACTGTACGTGGTCTCCTTTCCAGTCTTCAACTGTCCCGAAATTCAGCTGACTGAAGAATTGCCTCTAGTATCCTGCCAGCTCAGCCATCGCCCTTTTGCTTCTCCTGTCTTTGAAGCCATACGGTAATAACTAGCTTTGTGTCAGATCACCAGATATGTTGCTGTTACTATTTTAGCCAGAGCGTCTGTTGTTTGAAGTCCTGTTTACAGCATTCCAGCTGGCGCTCAGGAGTTCATTTAGGCATGTTTAATCTTCTCACTGGGTTTCAACTGCTGTTTTTCTTTATTAACCCAGTGAATGATACCAAGCTTTTCCAGGATGATGGACATCAGCCAGGAAGAGTGTTGGTTCATTTGCTAATGAAGTCATCTTTATAAGTAAACAAGTGGAAAGACTTTGACTTTGACATATTTGCTGAGAACAGTTTCTTGCAGGCTGTTATTAGGGTAGGCATATGGGTCCTTTGCAAGTGCATAAAGTTTCGCTTTTGGAGCTTGTTTGACTCCTGTTGAAAGCTTGCGCTTTCTTCTGTTCTTCCAGCTGTCAGACTGGCAAAAACAAGCAACAACCTTGCCACCCCAACCTAAAAAATTCTTTGTGCTTACCAACATGTAGAAATCTTGTCAAGTTTCCTTATCTGTAGAACTTGATTCTTGTTGGGAAGGACTGTGCCAAAACCAATATACTCGTTCTTTCATCCTTCAGGTAATAGCATCCATCGTTCCATCACTTTGTTGTAATGTATTGTTCTCTCCACCTCCTCAAGGCTCTATATAAGAATTTATTTTATGATGTGTTTAACAAATTTAGGACAAGAAAGTTGAAGAACAATTCTAGTAATACAAAGGGGCTGCATCATAGTTTTATCATCCTATATCCAGCATGTAAGACCCTATATGAAGCCTAAAATAAGTTAATATATTACAGTTCAAATTAAATCCTTTTTGGCCATTTGAAACTAAGTGAATCTTAAATAAACCTGATTTCTAGGATAGTGCAGAGGGTTTTTTCCATATTTTTATTGGGTAAATATGTGTTCACCAGATTGATCAAAGATATAAAACTTCAGGAAGAAGTACAAGAGAGTAACGTGTTTCCTGAATGGATGATGACTTTTATTATTCTTTCATTAGCATTATGACACTGATGGTTGGTATTATATGTGTCCATATTTAATACTGGTGTTACATTACTTTCTTGTGGTTAAGCTGCAATTACCCTTTTATTGTTTCTGGTCACATTGTAGTATGCTTCTTTTAGTACTTCCTCTGTCAGAGCTCCACAAAAAAAAAAAAAAATCTTGCTGGCCAGTTGACTTGCTTCAGCCCTTACTAAAACAGAGAACTCTATCTTGGTTAGCTCCTTCCGCTGACTGTAAGTAGTGTGTAAATGGCTACTTTTGACTATATGCCTCACTGCAAAACTGAACTGAATCCTCCTTTGGAACTGGGGAAAACAGGGAACAAAAGGTACAGATTTGTACTGTTGGAAAATAAATGTTAACAGAATTGCTGGGTAGAAATTCTCCCCTCTGGCAACTGAGGGATAACAGAGTGCTTTTTCACACTTTCCCTGGCACCCAGAGAAATTACTCTATTTGAGTGCCTGCAGAAGAGCAGGGGCAACAACATTTATGTTATCATTGATACTTTTGGGCAGCCATCCTTCCCTGGATAATAGACATGGACTGTCAGTCAATACAGCTGATAAGGTTTTTATAGTAACTTAGAAGATCAGTTGACTCTGCTCTAAAGAGAAGTTCTGTCCTGGGCTGAGTGAAATATGGTAGTTTATGTGGACCCCATGAACAGCGACATGACTATCAAGAGAACATGTGAGAAGCTGAGTAAGAGCAACTCTTGCAATGCCACATAGCTTGCAGATGAGAAAAAGGCAATTTGTTTGGTGTGGTGATTTACCTTCCTATGTCTAGAAGGAGCAGGATGTATTGAGGTCTCTCAGTGACATTAAGACTCTGGAATATACAGTGATAAATGACATCTTGTAAAGCTGGACAAGGTCTCTGCTCCATCTCTCTGCTCTTTTCATTTTTTTGTCCAGACAGGATTAAGATGGCAGGGATATCCTTTGCCTCTTCCTGATTGAAGAGGCAGTTGCTCTTAAATCTGATTTAATTCAGTTTGGAATCTTTGTATCTCTTAAAGGAGGCCTGCTTATTGCACAATTAGTCCTTTCTGTGACCAGGTGAATTTTGTAATCAAGTATAGTGATGGTGCTCCTAGGAATGAAGTTGATAAATATAACTAATTGCACTGCTTGGTCTGATGTTGGTAGTTCCCCTTGGATAACATGGGGATCAGGACCAGCCAGCATGGGTTCCTGCTTGACCAACCTGATCTCCTTTTACGACCAGGTGACCTGCCTGGTGGATGAAGGAAAGGCTGTGGATGTTGTCTACTTGGATTTTAGTAAGGCCTTCGACACAGTCTCCAACAGCATTCTGCTGGAGAAGCTGGCAGCCCGTGGCTTAGACAGGTATACTCTTCACTGGGTTNCCCCTGTACTCAGCGCTGGTGAGGCCGCAGCTTGAGTACTGTGTTCGGTTTTGGGTGCCACAGTCTAGGAGTGACATTGAGGGGCTGGAGCATGTCCAGAGAAGGGCAACAAAGCTGGTGAGGGGTCTGGAGAACATGTCTTATGAGGAGTGGCTGAAGGAATTGGGATTGTTTAGTCTGGAGAAGAGAAGGCTGAGGGGAGACCTTCTTGCTCTCTACAACTACCTGAAAGGAGGTTGTACTGAGATGGCAGCTGATCTCTTCTCCCAAGTAACTAGTGATAGGACAAGAGGAAATGGGTTCAAGTTGCGCCAGGGGAGGTTTAGGCTGGACATTAGGAAAAAATTTTTCACTGAAAGAGTTATCAAGCATTGGAAGAGGCTGCCCAGGGAGGTGGTTGAGTCGCCATCCCTAGAGGTGTTTAAAAGTCGTGTAGATGTGGTGCTTGGAGACATGGTTTAGTGGCAGCCCTGGTAGAGTAGGGTCAATGGTTGGACTGGATGATCTTAAAGACCTTTTCCAATCTAAACAATTCTGTGATTCAACTGTGATGTTGAGCTTTGAGTTCTTACAGAGTAAATCCTACTACAGGCTCTAGGAGGCTGTGTAAGTAAACTGGACTTTTCTGTAGGTTAATATTTTTTTATATTTTCAGGTAAAATTAACTTTGTACGGAACCTGTAAATTAGTGTCACAGGAAACATCTGACCCTCGAACTTCATTTTATTCCTTGCTACACTGAACAGCTTTAACCTTAATATGGTATCTTTTAATACTTCCAAGTTATTAAAATAGGTCTTATATAGAGGTAGAAATCTCCAAATGGTAACATTCTGGACGATTTTATCAAGTTATCTAATGAGCTCTGTAATTCTTACTACATTCTTAATACTCACTGTTTATGAGTTAGGTTAAATATGCCTCCTTCAGGTTCAAAATGTATAAGAATTAACATTGTTTGATCTGCTGACATAGTGAAAGAGAGAGTGGCATTTGTGTATGACTAATCCAGGATATAAAATGGAGACTCCACCTTGGATATTTTTATCATTTGTTTTCCTTTCCCTTGACGTTTGTTCCACTGAGCCCTGCATGCAGGGAAGAGTGGTAGGGGAGAGTCCATGCTCCCTCATTTCCTTTCGCGTTCACAGATACGCTGGTCATTCTGGGCAGCTATTAAATTGTCCTGAGGAAATAAATCTGCATTCCTGTTAGCAATAGTTAATTTTTACATGTCAGTGTACTTGCAATATAGGACCTTTTTCATTCAGGCCATGTTATTCCTTTTGTCATCAATTGGTATGCAGAAATTTTATAGAAGGGTTTAGGACTCAGTGTAGTAACTTGGTGGAAGAGCCAAGAATAAAACTGTGTTTCTCCCCTTTAAACTCAAAGCATCCTGCTGCAAACAAATTCAAGTTTTAGGTCTTTCTAACAGCTGTGGAACAAGCAGTTACTTAGATATCAAAGATGCTGTATTTGCATAAAACTGAATGCTTCAGCTTATAATGATCTATTTTATTTTCATCTATCCAAACAGTAGGAAATACTTTGTGTTTAGCATCTAATTTGTTAATACACTTAATACTATAATCTTCATGTACAGCACAGTAGGAAATGTTCAGTAAGGATGCAGTAATTCTGGGGAGCATTCTTTCCTGTTTTCCATGCTTTTTATCAAAAAGATGCAGAATTTCTTTACCCAATTCTTTACACCCTAGTTATTTATCAGATAAACATATGGAATTCCTTACTAATACAAGAAAAAAAATCTCTTCGTGTCTGTATTAGCTAAAGACTGGTGGTTCCCTTGTTGGACTGATGTACTCTAGCTGCATGTAAAAATACAAAAGCAGCAGGTACAGTGCAAATACAGGGGTAGGGCAAAATCCTGGTAGGGGTTCTGTCGCTTGATAGTGGTTACCTTTAATTAAAAAAAATAGTAATAATAATAAAAAAATCAGTCATCTTACTGGGTGGATTCTTATTTGGAGGTGTTTAAAAGATTTTCAACCCTCATTTCATTTGGGATAGTGAAATGGTTCTTACTGGAGACTGGTGAAATTTAAGTGACACTTTTGTGTCTGTGTGTGTGTCTGTGTTTGTGTGTTTAGGACATTAGGCCAATTTCTGTATTTATATGCTAGGTTTTATTCCTGCCAGGAAAAAGGTTAGCCTTCAAATTTTGTGTCCAGCATTGAGTAAATGAGTATTTATGGCTCTACCATAACAGAGGGTTAAGGAAATCACAGAACTGCAAAATGGCTGAGGTTGGAATGGACCTCTGGAGGTTGTCTGGTCCAAGCCCCCGGCTCAAGCAAGGTCATCTAGACCTGGTTGCCCGGGACCATGTGCGGACAGCTTTTGAAAATCCCCAAGGATAGAGACAGATACATGATGCTTTTGAAACACAATTTATGACTTGGCTTTTGTTCATAACTTATCCTTACCATGACTTTTGATTAGATTCAGCAGGTATCAGAATCTTAATTGCCAATTTTCCTAGCTTCAAAATAGATACTGTAGATATGTCCTCTAGGACATAGAGAATTGTTGCTGGTTTTCTGAGCTCATCTGGACTGGTAGCATTTTTAAGTCTTGACCAAATGAATTTGTTGTCACATTCATCTCTGCATTTACCATTAGTATACCTAAAAAAGAAAAGAACAGATTTATGTGTTTCCACTGATATTATTTACATTTTGTTTCTTTTTTTTGTTGGAGTGTGTACAATTCTCATGAGATTTTATGCTACGAAGTTTGTATTGCTTTGACATTTTTTGGTCCAAAGGTCCACTTTGTATAATTCAGTGAAAATAGTGCTCATAATCCATGGACACCGTAGTAGATTGGCAAGCAGTTGTGGTTTATTTTTTTCCTTTCAATTTCTTTTTACAAAGCTTTTGCATAACACTGTATAATGTTTTAATGTATTAGAATAGTTAGATTGTAATTTGTTTGATAATGTTTATGAAAGAAATTGTCACTTTATTTTAATCTGCAAACTAATGTTGCGGTATTTGAAACAACAGTGGTCTACTTACATATGCATTTTGTCACTAGACATTAATTTCTTATACTAATTTCTTATTTTTCAAGAAGTATAGCAGTTCTTCAGTTGTCAATACCTGTGTTGTTTGAAGTCTGGCATCAGCATGTTTCATAGGTTTCTGGGATATCTAAGATACTTTGATTTTGAAATGGTGATGGGGATTTTTGAATGAAGTTACTGTGCAAAAAAGATACTAGAAAGGAAGCTTTGTAAACAGAAAAAATATTTCATGCAGAAATGCATGAAACCTTGCTCCAGTGAAGTTGTAATGGAGTAATTCTGATTTTTCTTTTCTTTTTCTTTTTCTTGAATTTTAGATTTATCTATGGCAGTGCAAAAATTTTCACAGTCTTTACAAGATTTCCAGTTTGAGTGTATTGGAGATGCTGAAACTGATGATGAAATTAATATTGGTAAGTACGTTATGTGCTCTGCTTGCAGTAACATTTTATATTATTTCTTATATATTTAATATGATATCACAAAGATAGCAAGAAGTTGACTGTTGTTTTTTTGGTTTTTTAATAGAGCATGTAACAAAAATTGAAAAATTTCAATAAGTAGAAATCGTGCAAGACTTTAAAAATACATGCCAAAAAAATATGTCTTCATGACGTAGCTTGGTTCATTGTAGAGGAAAGTATTCAGCATTACTTTGTCAACTGAGTCAACTGTGAATCTTCTAAGTTCTGCTGCTATTTTTAATTTGCAGACAGTTTTCATTGGGATACTAAAAGGTATACAAGTTTCCTATGAAATAACATAGGTCTGCAAAAACCACTTAAGTGCCTAGTAAGACACAGGAAGTATTTAAGGGTCTGAAAACAGGAATATGTTCTTTACAACTTGTGCATTCCTAAGTATATAGTTGTCTGAACTTTTGCCAGTAAAATTTACTAGCTGCTTAATGTTCTGCCTCCGTGCACACCCAGAAATTTGGTCATTCACAGAACTGAACAGCTCAGTTTGTCTTGAACATAAGCCTCTTTAATATCATCAAAATATTCTTCCCTCAGCAGACTAATCCTGGAAACGTTGCCAGGATTCAGAAATTCAGCCACTCTTTACTGCAAGGCATTGCCGTGGTTGCAGTGATGCTTTTGGGCAGTAGCACAGCAGCTGGGGTGGTCTAGCTCCCATTGGTGAGAAACTTGGATTATAATCCACCTTCGGAATGGCTGAATTCAGTGTCATGAGTCTTACATGCCACATGGCCCCCATGTCTCTCCCAAAACATCTGAGAGGAAGGCAGATGGTCGTTAAAGAGTAGTTGCTTCTAAAAATAAATGATTTGGCAGTACAAAAGGGAACGTAGGACTTGTTAGTATTTTTTTAAAAAGATCTATGTAATGCAGAGAGGAAACTCAGATTTAGGCTTTTCCGAGCGTATCTCTTATTATAACCTATTTTCAAGTCTGCTCTCCCTTCAATAGTTCCCTTTTCCTGACTGAGTTACTAATCGTTGGACAAAAGGTCTGACCTGCTTGCTTTCACTGGGAAGGTTTGCCTCCTCCTCACCCTATGACATTGTGATAGTTAGGAGACTGTCATCAAAGATGGCTAGTATTTGGTCACAGCCTCCCTCTAACCTTTGGCAGAGGGGCAGGAGGGGAGGTTTAATTTTGCTGACATCGAAAAGCAGGAGAGTGAAACCACTGAGCTGCTTCTACTCAGAGAAAAATCTACGTGCATTCTTCAGGTGTATCAAGCTTGGAAAGAGACAAAAAAAATGAATTGTGTATGCGCTCTTTGGCATTCTACGTATTATTTCTTGGCTGCTAAAGTTAGCTTGTACAGATTTTATGCATTTAAACTAAACCTACAGTATCTCAGTTATATGTCTTTAGACTTGGTCAATAACATTTTTAAAGACATAAGGTTTAGCATTTAAAATGAAGTGAATGAGGACAAAGAACTTCCATTTTACTTGTAACCTAAATGTAGCAAAGACAAGACATTTTACTGTATGGACATTAAACAGGCGTTTAAAACTATTTAGGAAAAAAACAGAGTTAATGAAGCTTGACAGCTGATTTATTCCACTTGGAGCTTCAAAGAAGGGATTTCTAGCATCTAAAGCATCTATTGCCTGATGGATTGTCATGTACATCAAAGAAGCTTATAAGAGTAAAAGGTAAACTGACAGGAATCAAATTCAGGTCTAACAGAGCTTGAATGATACTGTGTGCTTTTATAGGGTAAGGCTCAATTTTTGATCTCCCTTGAGCAGTGACCTAGAATTTATCCATATCTTTAACATGCCCCAACACGCTAAATGTTTGCTTATCATCAAAGGCAGCTTTGTATAGATGAATCCTGCTCTCTCTGCCTCCTTCTGCCTTCACCTCCTTTTTTTAAGGATATCTACGACTGTGCAGGCCACTGGGAAGTTTTACTTCAGTCGGCACTGATACTCTGTCTTGATTAAGTTTTGTGCAAAACCACGATATACATAGGGGGTTAATACAGGGACTACATTCTGAAGATATTAAAATACATTTCTCTTTCAAGCTTAGTGTTGAAAATCCACCCTAATCCACCATAACATTGGAAATTCACTCTCTGAATAAGGCTTCTTCTGTCAGGATGTGATTATTTCTGTTAAAGAAAAAAAAAAAAGTAAAAGTAAGCTTCAACTTTTTTCAAAATTGAAATATAAGTGATTGTTTTCTTTTTCGTTTTCTCACCAATGATAAGTATTTGGAACTGAGTTGATAGCTCCATGAAGGTGTGGGGGTTTTTTTGAGGCAGTACTAGAGTTGAAGGTCTCTGTAACTAAGTGCAACATAAATTCTTTTGCTTTTTATTGGCAAGCTGAGCTCTAATAACAGCATTCAGTTTTATTTGCATTTCTTCTCTATACAACCTAGCTAGCTCTCTCTATACAACCTAGCTATTCCAATAAGCCCATTACACAAACTACATGAGAAGTAGTTTTAGTTAAGCTGCATGACACACAGTATAAACAGAATTATAATAGTGTTCTTCATATTTATTTTAATCCATCTATTATTTAATCCAGTGATTTATTTTGGGTTTTTGTTTTCTTTTAATTCCTACCTTTGATTTCTGATTTTTATTATTTCTTACTTTTTAATTACATATGTTTGATTCAACACTTCAAAGTGTTGTTCTTTGACAAAAAATCTACGTGTCTCTCTGTGGCTACAGAATGCATTTTAGGTAATGTTTCCATGTTGTTGCAAGTTACCCAGTTTATCTACGTAGCCACTTTCAGATATAACATGCCCAGTTTAGAGTCAGACATTTTGTGCATGTGTTGTAAGCTATTCCCCTGACTTTCTTGAATAAACACGCTGGGTTGTTCCCCAAATAATCTACAACAATTTTTTTATTTTTTTTTTTAAACTGTGAGCATCAAAGAATTCATGCTATAAAAAGCTTTTTCAGATTTTCAGATATTTGCCAGCAAATTGGTTTTGGGAAACAGTGCTCCCCAGGTTTATTAGCTTTTCTCATTAAAAAACAAATGACTAGCAACAATTGCCAGTGTTGTCTCTCCCTCTGTTTTGAAATGCACGTTGGCAGCATGTGATCTGCCTCAAAGCAAGGGCCATAATATTTGATAGGGCCATACTAAGTGGTATTTTAACATCGATATTAGCTCCAGTTGCATGTGATTCAGCCAAGCTGTAATTTCTTTGTGCGATTGAAAAGTTATGCAGAAAGGGGCATCTTTAAAGCAAAAATAACACAATGAATGACAGTGAATCATTAATACTAAAAAGGCATAATGATGAAGGTTTGATGTAACTTACCCTTACTCTAAGGAGAGGGTGTTGCTTCCCCCATCTTACGAACAACTGTGCTTTCCTCATTCTGAAATAGCTGAGACTTGACAATGCTTTGCTGTTCAGTCTTTTAGATAGATCACCCTGTGCACAGTTACTCTCAGCCCCCTTTGCAATTAATATTTTGCACAAAGATTAAATAGTTTAAATTGATAGTGAGGGAATGTAAAGGACGTCAGTCATTTGTCATGCCCAGTGAGAGTTTTGTGCAAAATAGATGCATGATTTTTACATGCGTCAAACCTGATAGGTAACATCAAATGTTACACAGATGGGATAGGTGCAAAAACTATGTTTTTAATGAGCAAGTGCCTTTTTCCTCACTATACACTGTGTAGGCATAAATTTTGCAAGAAGAAGGTTTGCCCAGCTCCTCCTTTCCTAGTATTATCCAGCTTGTGTCACCTGATTCCTTCCCCAGGAATCTCCCTGTTTTTATCCTCTTTTCTTCTGTTTGTGTTACCTGCATTGTGGCTGAAACAGACGAATATAATAAACATTATTATTTACTCAATGGAATTCTGTCTTGTTTCTTTAACAAGTTCTTGTCTATTTTGTATTATGGCTACTTATAAATCAGTGACATTTAATGTCAGCAGTGTAAGACCATGATATTCAGAATTAAAAGAAACCAAAACAAATAAATACATTCTGATATTCTGGCATTCTACTTTAGTATCTGTTTTTCTTAGTGTGTGCTATATAGGAAAAAGCACTGAAAGGCATGTATATTTCTGTCACTACTGGTTTTGAATTTTTTTTTCCCTGAAGAGAATTATATTATATCGGATGTTTCAGGTAGCATCAGATGCTTTTGATGTAGGATTACGATAATATATAAAACCATTACTAATTGAGCCACAAGGAATAGGTCAGAAGTTCTAAAATGTGGTATCTTTCCTTGTGGGAGCTGAATTCTCCTCTTGCTGCTAGCAGTTGTGGCTCATGTGATCTTTGCTGACTCACACCTCAAGTCATTCATGGGATTATTAAACTTGCTAGCAGCTAACCATCTACAGAACTGTTAACTCATACCAGGCAATTATGTTGTATACAGCAGTTGGTTTCAAGTTGAACTTTGAAAAATCAACTAAAATGTACTGGGGAGAAAGAACTTTAAAAAAGAAAAAAAAAAAAGAAAAAAAAGAAGAGTAGTTGTTTATTAGAGTCTACTGCTATGTTCTTAAGGCTCTTTTGTTTGAGTTGAGTAACCATGCCAGAAAACTCAGTTACCGTTTTCACTCATACTGGGCATTCACATGCACAATGCTTTTGAGTTAGCAGCGGTTCTGCCCTCTTGGAGAGCCCATCAGAGGCCAAGCATCCTGTCATTCAAAGCAGCAAATAGAACTGTCTTGGCAAATTTGTGTGTAAAACTACACAAATACGAGAAAAGATCAGAAAGTTTCCTTTTCCCCATCTCTTACAACGATGTAAAAGGCTAATTAGCATTAAGAGGTGCCAAATTCCAATTTTTTACTGGTACAAACTGTGCATACAATGCTCTAGTAAAATGAAAAAAAAAAATTATAGGAGCTTTATGCCTGCCTAAAGTGTGTGGAGGCAAATCCTGACGAATCAATCTGTGGACATTACAGTCTCCAAGGTAGGAGACTCCCTTTTGGAGCCACTCAGAGGCTAATCAGGAACCTCAGTAGGTAGCTGTCAGGCTAGGCATGATTTCAAGCCACAGTATCTCTGTTGTTTGTGGTGTGCAGTGGCTTCTTGAATTTGCCTGACTGTTTCAGAATTACTTATTAAATGCCATTGAGCTACCTATGGTTTGAATCATTTGGATATCTTACAGGTCATCTCTTTAATCACTTGAGGTTAGCTTTGATGTTCAAGAAAGTTCTTTTTAGGATTAATGTTCTACCTACTTTGCACTGAATTCCCATTCGTAACCAGGTTTCTCAATGGAATTACCAAATACCAAGTAAGTCTAAAATGAATTCCAGCTGCTCAGGTCTACTACTGCCTTATCCAAACCAAGGAAAGAGGAGAATCTTGCCACCACCTTGAGGGTAGAGTTTCAGGGGTGGATTTTTTTAGTGTAGGCATCATCCCAGTAACTTTCTTAGTGCTTGAGTTTGTTGACCTTGTGGAACATATTGGAGACAAGAGTATTTACAAAAGGCGGGGTTTTTTTTAAGATGGGTGGGGAAGGGTTGAGTGTTAAATTAGCATAGAAAGCTATTTGCGACCAAGTGAATTTCCATAGAAGATTGTATGCTGTTTTTCCACAGTAATTACCTGCCTACATTTACCAGCTCCTTTTCCTCTAGTTGGAGGAATGAATTGTAAGATTAACTTTTTAGGTGACCTTCAAAGCAACTTTGCATAAGCTACTGCAAGATCTAAATCACAGGCCAGAGTTTTTTGGTACTCCTATTGGACTATTTTTATCTACAAAAGTTAAACAGTAACAAATTATGGGAGGAACTCAGAACAATCAGGGTGTGAAATGCTGAAGTATTTGTTTTAAATCTGTTCCTACCATTATTTTTTTTTTTTATCCCTGTTGCATATTTAAACAAATGCCACCTGTTTCCGGAACACTATTATTTCTTGACTCCAAGAAATGAGTGATTTTATGCTAATGCTAAGATCCCATAGTGGCTTCAAAACAGCATCTGCACCAGAAGGAGGAGGTTGGCATTCTGTTGGTCCAGCCCCAGAGCTCTTGTCCTTGCTGTGAAAGGTCAAATGAGGCTGACAAAGCAGGAAATAAAATAATGTTGCAGTAGGCCTTTATCTGTGCAGGAGGAAAAGGTAAAAGAAGAACAACAACACAGGCCTTGTTTTTTCTTCTTCTCCAAGATACATATCAGAAGGTTGTTAGGAGAATTTGCATTCTCCATTCCCTGTTACCTTAAGATGCATATTCAAATGAAAAAAATTAGATTGGGGTGGCAGTTGCACTTACTGACCTTCCTGTCTGTCCTACCCTTCTTCTGTGGCAGGAGCAGTGAAGTAGGGGATCTCCTGAGTCACTGCAGCTTACGTCCTGGTGTGCTTAAGGAGTCTAAAATTCATGCTAGTTCTTTTTAATATATTGGACTGCAAACTGTGATGTCTCAGACTGCCACTTGCCTTGGAGCTTATGCTGTTTACAGAAGGAGGTTTAGGCAGGTGATGGACAGCAGTGGCTTTGGTTGTTCTGGTGCATTCTGCTAAGGAGATTAACTGAGTCAACATTTGATCTGAACAGCTGAGTAGGCAAATAGGCAAGTCCGTGCCACTCATGGATCAAGATGAAGTATCTGTTGTGTCCCTCGTTAATAGTTTGATCTTCTGGACTCTTGTAAATGCATTCTACTTTATTGTCCTCATTCCATGCCTTCAACATATCTCTTCTTCCCTCCTTCATCACTTAGCTTTGTTATTTCTAGAGTTGAGCATTCCAGTGGAAGTATGAATGCCTGTGGGGAGACAGTTTGAGGACTAGAGAATTGCCTTACAGAGTTGGTTTGAAAATAACTGGTTTGTACTGTTGCTGCATATAATACACTTCTGGTAAACAGGCATAACACTTCAAAGTTGTCAAGTTGATATACCTCTTGAGCAATAGGCACTAGTTTTGAAAAACAGGTAGTGGTTTGATCAACTCAGCTTTGAGATATTCAGGTTTGAGCATATAAGATGAAGGATTTGTACTTTCTGAAATCAAAATCTATAGTAGAATTCAGAGTTTTAAGCACAGGAAGTCCTTGATCCCTTTGTAGGCCTAAATTCAACAAAGCAATTATGGCAAACCTAACATTTGTTGAAGTATTTGGTGATATTTTTCCTAATTAAAGCATTTCACCATTCGGGTAATAAATGCACTAAACTTTACAAATCAGAAAAACAATATTAATGATTCTCAGCTGCATTCGGAATATATTGCTTTTCCTTTTACTTCCCCTGTTTCATCATCCACAAAGAGCCACACACAAATAAAGTTTGTACAGCTGGAAAGACTGAAATATCAGTTTTTTTCCCTTCATTTAAAGTATGGATGTGCCTCTGAAGAATCGGGGATCTGGCAAGCCTGAGACATAGTGATAATTACTTCTAACTCCTTTGTTTATGGAATGCTAGGATTGAATATTACTTTTGCAGCTTAATATGTTGTATGTTGCCCAGTGGTTATATCCCACGTTGTCTTGTTATTCAGCTGTTAAAAAAACTTGAGCATGAAGTAGCAATAGTATTCATAGTCAATTTATAGTGGGATTGGGGGGCGAGACGCAAAGGAAGGCAGGAGAAGATTGAAAGAATCTGATTTAGCCAGAATCTACCTTTCATCTTATCTATTTCCGAATATTCCATGTTTTTTAAAGCTGTTCTTCCTCTGACAGCCTGTGGATATCAGTCAACTTGGGAGAAGTCTTATCTATTCAAGTCAAAGGTTAATGGTTAATTTAGTTAAGGTAAAGATTAGTTGGATTAAATGAACTTTTACAGTATAGGAAGTTATGCTGCTAGTTTCAAGCTGCTAGGGTTTCAAAGTAGGTCTCCAGAAGCACTTTAAGATCACTTCATACCTGTTGAACAGAAGATAATGTATTGTTCCTCACGCCCTGCTGAACTATGCAGCTATGGAGCTCAGCCCCAGGACTGCCATGCATGTGGCTCCATCAGGTGGAAACAGAGGCTGATTTCTCTTTGGCAGAGACAATGATTTTAAACTGTATTTTGTAGTGGCAAAGAGGTGCAGTATTTCTTAATGACCACTTGTCTAAAACCGTTGTCTCTTTGTTCTGTGAGAACATGGTGAAAATAGAAGGTTTGTTGTGGTTAGTCCCAAAAGCCTCCACTCCTGCACAGAAGTGTAGAGGGAAAGGGGGAGACAAGAAAAGCAATTTGATGTGACTGCCTGGGATTATCTGGGAGATCCATTCAGTCCCACGTTCCTAACAACATGGATGAAATTGCTTAGATGATTTAAAATGTTTCTGCTGTTGCTTCAAGATGCCACATTTTGGGAGAGGTGCTATAGCCTAATAGAATCTAGATTGGGCTTTTTCTACCAGAGCTCCACTAGTGTTGCATTGAAGAATTGTTGTGTTGAAGAATTCATGCTGCAGAAGATAGATATATTTCCAAATTGAATGATACATTTTCAAAATATTTGCCGCTTTTATAATCAGAGTAGAACACTAACACAGGGTAGACTTACTGCAGCTGTTTTTTTAATGAAGTGTTAAAAGTGTGATGGTGGTATTTGAGTAATTGTTTCGTGTGGGGTTGTTTTTGTTTTTACTAACATACTGTGAGATAGACCGCCATTATAAACTTTAAAAATCTTTTAGGACTCCAGGAAATGTTTTGCCCTTGTTTGACACATCTAGAATTTTCTACTTGTATTTGCTTTGTGAGGTTCTGCATAAGTAGGACATGGCAATTTACTAATATTAAGTCAAGTAATTGGATTTATTTAAATTGGGTAACATTGCATGTCTTAAGGTTATCTCTTCAAGTATTGTGTTTGACAAGTGCTGACAGCGGATCTGGAAATTCTAGATAACCTGACTTTCCTTCGAGTCTTTGTAGTTTGTATATAAACACATGTAGCTTTTTTTGTAGACTTTGTTGAAAAGGAGTGGAGTGGAAAGTGTAAATGTCTTGGCTCAAAGAATTGATTGAACTTCTGTATAAGGCTTATATTTGTTTAAATATTTGTGACACGATAGCTACTTGTTACAGCAAAGAATTCTTGATTATGACACTGTTCGTGACTGGAGTTAGATAGTTACGCTGACAGAGGTTTGTTTCAATAAAATTCTGTAATGGGGAAAGGATTTTTACTTGTAATAGCAGCCCGACATTTTATGCTTTACATATGTTCAGAAAAAAAACCCCTTCATCAAATACCTTGCTGTATTTGCTTATTAAGTTTTGCAAGATGAAAATACTTCTGAGTTAAAATTCCAGTTGCCTAATACGGTATGTACATATTATACTGTACTTGCAAACACATCTTGCAAAGCTTTGGGCTTTGATTAAGCTTAGATCTTCATTTGTTGCCTTATATAGTTCACATACTAGTCTGTGCTTTGAGGCACGTGTGTAGTGTGCTCAGACAGGAGGTTCCATTGTTACTGTGCAACTTGCTGGCCTCTTCTGCTGGTTTGTCTTGCCTTTATAGCGTGACAAAACCCAGAAGACTGGTCGGGGGAAATGCCTGTGCCTGGTAAATGGTCAGCAATGGAAAAGCTTTTCAACATCTGTTCATGGAGAACACTCCCTAAAAAACATATAGGGATTGAATGCCATAAACCAGAGGAGGTCAAGCAGAGAGTCTGTTACTGAATCTGTGATAGTTTCCCCTCTGGTTTTGTCTTCATGGGGAGTTTGGACCACTTGTTACCCTAGCCATCTCTCTGCAGAGCGCCAATATGCTCCAAATTATGATGTAGAGGACAAAATACCACCACATTTATGGTGAGTTTACAGTGTTTAAACTCAAATGAAGTAGAGAAAAGCCTTGGGTTTTGTTTGTTTACTTTTAGTTAGAAGGATTTCAGTAGCTGTGCTCTGAAGTTCATCGCTTACCAGTATATAGCGGAAGATGTGATCATATTTGGAGAACAATATGTAGTCCTTGAAGCATAAATTTGGGCATAAAAGTCTTAATTTTGTCATTTTTCTTGCGTCCTCATTTGTGTAATCTCTTTGCAGAAGTTTTAAAGCAGGCATCTTTCATCTCTGTGTCTCTTATCATACTTTTCCTTCCTGATGTATAATGGATTTGTTTGGAAAATTTGGATTTATTTCTGTAAGGTAGCACACTTATTTTCAAGAACTGAAAAACTTTGGCAAGATACCTTTCCTCACAGATCAAGGTGGGAATAGTCACAGGAAACAGAATTACCACTGTAAGTTGTGCTCCTGGGGAGGATCTAACTCTTACAGCAATAGTTACTATTTATTTTTCTTATGGGAGTGTCTGTGTTAAGTCAGGATAAACCATCCTTGAAATTGGATGGATTTTTTTTTTCTTTTTTGTTAATTTTTGGTGAATCAGAATTGAAAGTTCAAAGTCTGGATTAAGTAGAAATTGCTTCAAAATCTGAAAGATCATGGTACTAATTCATAAAAAAGCATTGGATTAAGCCCTTGCAGAGTTTACTCACCATTAATTATGGAGCAGATAGTAAGAATGTTCATTTATTGAGTCTGAAATTGCTTCACTCTTTCTGTTCTTAGTATGTCTTGATTCTATCACAAGAGCAGTACAAACCAGACAGAGTTGCCTCTACCTTTGTGTACCTTCCCACGATGGAATTCTTCAAGGAAATTTGGGGTTATTGGGGCTGTGAATTTAAACCACTGTCTGCTGGCAGAATTTGCTGTCAATTTGAGAGTGTCTGTTGGGGTATTGCCATGTAATTTTATAACCTGTACATGTGAATCTTTTACTATCAGAAGTATATTTCATTGTATTATAGGAAGGTGCAAATAGCCTTTTCTTCCTGTTCTTATGGAGGTTGTGGTAAATATAAACAGAGACTAAAGGAATGCATGAGGTCCTTAATACAGATCCATAAAATCTGATATCGAGATTAGGGAAGGAAAAGAAACCGAATGGAGGGTAAGGCAGCTCATCCAATATTAATTTTCCAAATTTAAATGAGACTGAAACACCATGAAGAGATGAAGCATTATCTTGTTATTCTAACTTCTTTTTCCATGATGGAATCTTCTGACATAATGTATTTTTTGACACCAATAGTCAGCTCAGAGTTAAAGTGCATCTGATGTGCTATTATGTTACCAATTGGAATTTACATAAATACCTAAGCAATATTACCTTAAACCTAAACAAAAGAAAGCAATTACTTTTGCTTCCTCTAATATCTTGGGAGTGAAACCCAGAAGAGAACAAAATTGGTAAGAAAAACAACAGTTTCAAATCCTGCACTCCTCTCCCCTTCTTTTGTCTTATCTTCTGCTTTCCCAGTAAATATTACTTATGGTACTGATATTAGTATTCCAAACTGAAGTTTCTCAAAAGATGTTGCTACTTGGAAAGTGAGGGAAGTGGACCTATGGTAGAAGTGGCAGAGGAAGTAGCAGCACCCAAAGAAAAATGAAAACCTGGGAAGATTTAGCAGACATGTACTTGTCCAAATATAGCTTTTCTGAAAATCTGTTTAAAAAAAAAATACTGCTTTCTGTAGGGATATGTTGCAGTTGTCTTACACTGCTATTTTTTAAGTTATATTACAGCAGTACTCAAGTCCAGTCAGCATTGGTTATGAAATATTTATAAATTGCACAAATTATTCTTTATTTCAGTTTGCAGACTAAGGCATTTATCCTGCAGCTTGTTCCCTTTGGGCTAAACTGTAATTCCATTTAAAGCTGTAGATAATTGTGCACTTTTAATGTCTTAGAGGCTTTATTCAGTAGAAAAAAAGGAAGAAAAAGAATTGCTAACAAATCAGTCCAGGTTGTGACAGTGGTAAAGGAAATTTGTGGTGTATAAGATAAGTCTATATTTAAGTTCATAGCCAACATATTGAAAGATAAAGAGAATGGGAAGCTTTGGGAGCCTTATTTCAAGACAGTCCTCCTTTGTATTTACATTTTGGCATGTTGAAAACTTGTCACAGTGGTGACATTGTGAGACATCCAGTTTAGTTACCTTCAGATATACACTATGGATCCTATGTGGCTTTTATGACATCCACCATTCTTGTTAGGTGGAAAGTACCGAGAAGCAGATTATTGTCTCTTTATTCCAGATACTTGTGGTGGCCTGCCAGGGTTAATCTAAAATTTGTGATTTTTCTGTCTGATCAGGAAACCATCTGTTGCTCCTCTTGTCCTGCTTCCCCTCCACCCCACCCCACCCCCATCCTCCTGTACTTTTTCAATATGGCTTAAAGTCACAGAAAGGAGGATGGAAATTTTATTCGATGTTGTGGTTTTTTGAAAAACTGCTTGAAATAGCATTTGTGGCTGCAACTGATGCTAGTCATTAAAAGCTCTGGAAATACATCTGTGAATTAGTAACTATTTAATAATATTTACTCTCATTTTAGAATTGGGAAAGTCTCTTCTTCCAGCCCTCCCAGCACTCATTGATCTTACATTTATTCTGCTTTGTCACTGAAGTCTAGTAAACAAGTGCTAATCCTTAAGAAATTTCCTTATGGGTCCTAGGTCCATCTTGAATTCTGATTCTGTAATGTATTACTGGGAAAAAAATCCCTTGGAGGCTTTAGTTGAAGTTTCTGCTCAAGCATGAATTCAGAGCCTGCTATAGCACGTCTGTTCTGGAGAGAGGATATACTTGACTGACCTTTCTGCCAAAGTGAGTTGGGAGCAATGTACAGCACAGTCCTGGCATTTTCGCAGTCAGATCAGGAAGAGATAAGGAAACCTCCGACAGGCTGGCACATTTTTGCCGCTTATAGAGCAAGATGTCGTAAGAACAAATGACATATTTCTGTATGTATATTTTTTCCATGCTGGCATTCATGTATCTGAAGATAGTGGTGATATCTGCCTAGAATACTATAAAATGTCGTTTAGTGTACTTTAGAGTATTTAAAAATTGCGAATGCATTGTTTAATGCTGTATGTCTAAGTTAAACCAACAGTCCATTTCACAGAAAAGAATGTTTATTTTTATTCTGTTTTCCATGGTAACTTTCCATTCTCTTTTGGCTTGAACATTACCTTCCAAAGTTGGCTTTATGTCTCTGAATAGGTTTCATACAGGTTGCTTTCCTTTTATCAGTAAATATATGTGGCATCACGCCTATTGTGTGTAACATTTAGCAATGCATTGCATTGAGTCTGAGAAGAAGATAGACTGGTGGAACCATGCTCTGCCCTCACTGAGACAGAAATGGGAACAGCCACCAAAAGAAAAAAAAGATCAAGGGGATCCTGTATCCTCCCCCTGCCAGGCTGAAGGCAGTAGCTTAAAGGAGAGGAGTGAATGGAGGCAAGTCTCCCTGCTTGGGACAGCAGGCAAATCATCTCCTTGCCCAACCCCCCTTCGTAGGTGCCTCTGTACAACAAGTATGAGGCTCTGGATGTGGAAGGTCAGTTAATGGATGATGTGGGTGACAGTCCATCTACACCAGAGATATTGCCAAGGTCAGAAAGGCCTACCTCCAGTATCGCAACCGCCTCCACGAGAAAGAAAAGACAGGTTATAATTGTAGGAAACTGCATTCTGAGGGGAACAGAGGGTCCAGTATGCCGCCCAGACCCTACTCTTAGGGAAGTCTGCTGCCTCCCCGGGGCCTGGGTTAAACACATCACTAGGAAACATCCTAGCCTGGTACGGTCCTCAGGACTATTACCCATTGCTGCTCT
>VYXH01011837.1:295493-314419 GCA_013397275.1 Burhinus bistriatus | reverse complement strand
TGAGGGAGGTGATTCTGCCCCTCTACTCCGCTTTCGTGAGACCCCACCTGGAGTACTGCATCCAGCTCTGGAGCCCTCAGCAGAGGAAAGACAGACCTGTTGGGAGCAGGTCCAGAGGAGGGCCACAAAAATGATCAGAGGGCTGGAGTACCTCTGCTATGAGGACAGGCTGAGAGAGTTGGGGCTGTTCAGCCTGGAGAAGAGAATGCTCTGGGGAGACCTTATTGCGGCCTTTCACTACTTAAAGGGGGCTTCTAAGGTAGATGGGGACAAACTTCTTCACAGATCCTGTTGTGATAGGACAAGGGGTAATGGTTTTAAACTAGAAGAGGGAAGATTTAGACTAGATATAAGGAAGAAATTTTGTATGATGAGGCTGATGAAACACTGGAATAGGCTGCCCAGAGATGTACTAGATGCCACGTCCCTGGACACATTCAAGGTCAAGCTGGGTGGGGCTCTGAGCAATCTGATCTAGTTGAAAGTGTCCCTGCTCATTGCTGAGGGCGGTTGGACTAGATGACCTTTAAAGGTCCCTTCCAACCCAAACTATTCTATGATGGTTCTATGAAAAATGAGTAAGCCACCATAGATGTTAATACAGAGTTTACATGAAAATTATTCAATAACAGTAAGTGTAACAAAGACTACCTTCTCATGTGGATGATATGTCTTATTCAGTGGAAGTGAACAGTAAATTAGTCTCAGCAGAACCCAAATTCAATATAGATGAGAACACTTGGAGTGTTACACTAGGTAAAATGAGAATAATTAGACATTTGCATAAGTGAAATACTTGCATAAGTAAAAAACACGCTACTAGAACATTTTCAAACAGATAATAGGGTTTTAGTATTTGGCCCATAATGGTTTACCCCTTACTAACTGATCTCCCTATAGACGATTCTGTTAATACTAATGAATATTTTATCAGTAAAAAATTCTTTATCTGGCTGGATACCTATTTCCTCCTAATGAGATATTTATCTGAAGATTTTCACATGTAGATTTTCATGCTATTTTTAACATATCCTTTGCATTCAAAGACATTGGGGAAAAAATGGGATATTAGCATTTGTTTGGAAAGCTTGTTGCAAAAATGGGATAAATGTTATACATACAAACAGAATCATATAAAATAAAGCAGATTTTCCAGGACAATTTTGTCAACAATATTGTTGGGTTTGAGTAAAAAGTTCTTAGAAGGGAAGGAAAGGCAAAGGAAGTGGAAAAAAAGGTTGTTAGACCAAAAGATGAAAATGTGTATTAACACTTAAAAATGCAGGGTAAAATTAGATTATATAAGAGTAACACAACAAACTGAACATGTTGTCTTCAGAAGGATTTTAACCAGTGACTGTCAGTCTGAAAGTCTGGATTTTGCTTGGAAGTCATTCACTTCATCAAAGGAGCTTGTCTCCTTTAGTAGAAAGACAATCATGGGAGCTCTTTTTCTCCTTTCCATTCCCCTCCTGTGAGGAACAGAAAAGAAGGGGAACCAAAATTCAAAAAAAAACTCAAAAGAGAGGGAGAGGAAAAGAGTTTTATAGGAGGAAAAGTGGTCACTAAGTAACCTAAGCTAAAAGCCTGAACATAAATTGTTACAGTGTCATACTGTGCTCAGAGTGAGGAATCTGCAAAATATAATGATATCTGTAATCAAGACTGTACAAGAGCATAGATATGATTACGATTATTTTGTGGAAATATTTTGGAACTTCATTGTCCTATAAGCTTAATGGAGAGAGAAATGACCCCAAATTTATAGAAGAGAGAAATACAGAAAGTGCTCTGAAGCTCACTTAATAGATTGTTCTGTAAATGTATGAGGGGAAGGGAAAGCATCTCCCACAGTCCTTGAAGAAAAATATTTTACTTCCGAGAAGTAGGTAGTATACATGAAGTATACCGGTTCTTGCCTTGGCCACACTAGCATAAAAAATCTTTTTGACACCTAAGGAATGCATTTTAGCAACTATACACTCACTCTATTTGATCCTATTGTGGCTTAGAGTAAAATGAATGTGATTTTTTTTTTTTAACGTAATTTTTACCAATATAAATACAAATACTTCTATGTTTCAGTAGCAAAATACAACCTCAGAAAGATATGAGTAGTAGTCAGTAATTCCTCTATTTTGAGAGTTTGTTCACAGCATTAAAAGCTTTCTGTTCTTGTTCATAAAGCAAGTGGTTCTTTTATTAAAAATAAATAAAAAATATTTTTCTGAACTTGTTAATGAGCACAAATGTAAACAGTGCAAAAATGTGGGGGTTTTTTTTGTTAACAGTATACTGGGCCTCCAGGCAAATAGTGAGAACTTACCAAAATAAAACAAACTAAGAAATGACAGAATCAATGTTCACAAAGCTAAGTGAAAACATGTGTTCTTCTTTGTTTGTGAAATATGAAATCATCAAACAAAATAGTTTAAAACTATGCTAAAATGTTTTGTCGTGAAACTAATGCAATCATCAGCAATGATTTTCAGACACTTTGTTTTTCTGATTCTTTTTTTTTTTTCCTTTTTTAACCCCGGAAGAATGGCTCACCTAAAGTACTTCCCTCATTTTGAGCAAAGGAGATAGAACTGACTCCAAAAGAAACAGTTATTTGAGCAATGACTTCACAAGACACGCATTATAAAACATTACCATTGGAGGTTTTTTTGTTTTGGTTTTGTTTTTTTTTTTTTGTGTGTGTGTTTTTTGTTCCCTGAAACTGAACCAGGGAGCTTACCGGAACATTTTTTCCATTTCCTCTCTTTATTTTTACTTTAATCTAACTCTTATACCCAGAGCTTTCTCTGGTTCCTCTCTCTCCATCAGCTCATCTTGGCACTCCAGGGTAGCAGTAAACTACCCATATGCCCAGAGACAGGTGCTTTGTGCACTCCCAGGATGCTAAACTTATTAAGGACAACGGTGCTATGCATCTTCTTGTTGTTGTAAGTTTGGGCTTTTTTGCTGGAGAGATGTCAGATCTGTCTCAGTGATATAGCTTTAAGTGGAGCAGCGAGTGTAAAATTGTTATTCTGGGTGAAAATATGGAACATGCAGCATCGCCCGAGACAGCTATTAATGTTCTGTTTACTGGCTCCTGGGAGATGCAGCATCTCCATCCTTTCCGAAGATAGCTGAATGCAGAACGTCTGAGACACTAACTAGGAAAGACCAGGAAAAACCTGAAAATGAACATACAATGAGAACTGTAAGACACAGTATAAAAATTAAATCAACTGTGAAAGAGCAAACTTGAAAAGAAAATAAAAGGCGAATGGAAGGCACCAGAAACATCAAGAAGTCAGATATGTGTTAAAACTCATAGTTGTACGATATCCAGCTGAGTGACAGTAATGCAATATACAATTATATCCTTGCTTTCCATTCAAAGTGTTTCACTGAACAGGCATGTACTCTTGACTGTACACTGTGACTGATATATTCAGTGCTTGTTTCTTCTCTTATCTTCTGCAGCTTCTTTTTCTTTTGACACTTAAAGGCACTATTTTTAGCATTTTGAGGCAAACAACTAATGCTTCCTTTAGCTATATGTATGCCACATATACATATAATGCATGTCCTAAGTTCACTACTATACACACGAGCATATCCCCTCACCATCCACATTTATCCCACAGGGAATGATCAGATCATTGGATCAGAGGAACGAGCACACTATCTGTATTAAAACCATCTGTACGGTTTACTGTAGTTAACACTCTTAACTAACACGGCAGTGCTTAAGAGCATAACCTGAATGGCCACGGCCCAAAACTTGCAATATCTCCTGCTGTACACAAAGCTCGTACCAGGTTATCTATTAATCATTCTTCTCATGTGAGAGCAGCAACCCGCTGCATGTAAGTTCCTACGTTACTAGCTTCAGGACCATTCTTTACCCCTAAACCCCTAGCCCAACTTGCTCTTTTGTGCCTCTGGCTCCTATGTCAGGGCAATAACTAGGTTAGTCCTCACAACTTGTACTTCATCGATACATCTGGTAGGCTATATACCAAAAGTACTTCAGGATGGGATAGGCTTGACACCAGAAACACCTACAGAGCTCCTGTCTGCAGCAGAAGGGAAGGGGGCACCTTCCCACAAATCCTTTTAGCTATCACAAAAACAAAGGTCAGAAAGTTACAAGTCCTTGTTCCATCATTTTCCAGCTGCTATGTGTATTCTGTGTAGTTTTAGTGATGGCAGCATCACATTCCTGTGCTTGGTGCAGCTTGTGATTTTTTGACATTTTAGTCTCACTTTGTTAGCGCGTGTCATCACAAGTTGATGATCTGGAGTGTTAAAACTGTGAGCTTTACAGAGAAATAATTTGTTGCAACAACTTGTAAAGAGCTAATATTTTATATCCGTGGCTTTTATTCACAGAGTAGATAATGAAGTAAACATCTATTCCCTTCCACCAACGAATAATGTGGAGGAACATTTTTCCTCCAGATGGACCATTGCCACGATCACCCAGGCAAAGTGCAGTAATCAATAACAAACTAATCAATACGCAGCGACTGCACTGAGATTCTTTGGTTTAGAAGTCCACAGATGTGAATTTCTTCCTTAACTTGTATCTCTATATAATACCTATATCACATGTACATGCACGTGTGTATACATCCACACATCCACACATAGTCATAAACATAGGTGGTTACTATATTTAACCTTTGAAACTTTTTTTAATCTAATTTCTGGAGCTCTAGCTCAATGCATGTGCTGGTGTCTATACATTTCTGGTTTTTTTTAACTGTATGCTATCCCCAACAGCAATTGAAACAAGATATTTCTTTTTTCTACATCTACAAATTCAAGCAAAGCAGAAAATATCCAGAACACCAGAACAAAATCTGGTTTGTAGTAAGCTTGATAGTAGTATTTAGATAGCTAGAAATTAAGTAGACTAAATTATAAATATGCATCTTTGCACTGAGTTGCCCTGAAAATGATCAATATATTAATGCAAACTTATTTTCAATGAGATATGGGGAATGAATGTTAGAATAACTGTATGTATTAATAAATGTGTTATATTAAAATACATTATTTATTCATTTTGGCTTATTGATATATAGCAATTATTTTATGAAGTTACTGTATGCATTCAGAAGAAAGCAGTAAACCAAAATTAAATATTCATATAAATACAGTGATTAATCTACTAAGCATTTCTATTTTAATTGAAAACTATCTTGCCTTTCTTCTTTATAAACAGTAACAACAAAAAACCTCAAAAGCAAAACAAAGAAGTAAGAATCAAAAATGAAAGAGCAGATTGAAGTAATTCGACATTAGAAAAAAGTGAAATAGAATATAATTTTAATTAGAATCAATAGTGGAACATATTAATTCTTTAGACTGTTCAAGGCACTTTAGTATCATGGTGATTAAGGAGTAAGTAATTAAGTATCTATAATTGCCTTCAAGTTTCTTTTAGGAAATTCATCAGCAGATATACTTAACCTATGTAAATAAAACAGGTCTGTCAGCACCAGTTTTGTGTGATAACTTAAAGAAGATTTGATCAAGTTAAGAATCTTTTGACTCATGGCTGGATTGCCAGCATGCTTTGATTTGTTATAAGAGCTGAATTTTCAGCTTGGCTTTTGAAGTGTACAGCAGGAGCAAAGAGCAAGCCCAGTAGAAAGTTGTCTCTGGATAGTTAGAAGTGAGGCTAAAGCTGTCTGGTATAAAAGTTTCTGCATTTTTTCTGTAATTACTTTAATATTTGAGTTCCCCTTTCTCTCCTTCCTTTTATCAAATTATAAAATTGAACTAGGACAAAAGCATTAATGAGGGTTAATTAATTAAATAGGGTTATAAAATCACTCAATTTTATTAATATTGAAAAAAGATCATCGCCATTACAGTTCCTTTCCTAGGACAGGATGCTCTGGGTCTTAAATAGTTGCTGACTTTCCCTGGCAGCACAGCATTCCAGGAACAGCAAAGCCATTATCGTTGCCCATTTTTACCACTGCTATATTTTATCATACTTCGGAGTTACATGCTGCAATTCCATTTGTGTATGTTGTGCATTCAGTAAGCAGGCTTTGAAATGACAGTTTAACTTTCAGCAGACAAAGCGGTGTCAAGTGATCTTTCTGTCACATGTACTTCATAGCTGAAAATAAAAAGGAGGCTTTTAAAGAAATGTTAATCTGACTAACAAAAGGTGGTGCCTAAAACTAAAGTAACCTCTGCTGCAGTCAAAATACATGAAGTTATAAACTAAGTGTCTTCGTATTCTGTGGTACTGAGCTAATGAATTAATGAACCCAGCACTAGTCCCTTCTGTCACAGTAGACTATACCTATTTGACCATAAAAAACAGATGCTTTTTTTGCCCAATTTCCCTCAAGTGTTGTGAATTTTGTGGTTTTGCTCAGTTTCAATAGGAGAGGTGCCGTGTCTTCTGCTTGACCTGACCTGTAAAATCTGACACTTTCCTGGAATATGAGGCATGCGTTTAAAGGTAACTTGGAAGATACCTTTTCCTTCTCGGGTAGATGCTTTAACTAATTCTGCAGCAAAAGCTTGAAGCCAGTATTATCTCTTCCGGTCCTGTTTTTGAGTCGGTGTGTATTGTACAGATCAGAAAGATGTCAACATCTTTTCATGCATACCCAGATAACAGCTTCTGGAAGAGCTCTTTCAGGGAATTTGAGTGAGAGGATGTTGTCTTTGTGAATCCCAGACTTCCTAAGAGGCTACAGATGTTAATGCTATTTAGTTTTCTGGTGAAATCCCAGTTTTATTGGGAATACTCCTTTGAATTAGGTTCTAAAATCACCCTAAGTGCTACTGCTGATACCCTTATGCTTTTCCTGGGTCCTCCCCTAGCTGACTAATTGCACAACAGTACTCTGACTGGAGTACTCTTTGGCATGACCAGAAGAGACTTTGAGGTACTTTGAAACCAAGAGTGTTCAAAATGGGGACACTCAGGCATCGCAAGAATCTCTCAGAGTAGGTTAGGTTAAAAGGGAGTTTTGAACTTGGTTCTCTAACCTGTTAATTACATGAGCACCTGCATGATATTTGATCTGTACTGTTCAAGAATAATTCAGTGTAAAACCCCTGGATACTTTTTACTGCAGTATTTTATGTAGTCATAAAGTGTAAGGCACAAAATAGAATGTTTTTAACATTATCAGGATTATTTTTGTTCTTATTCTCTAACCTATAAGAGTCTAATTTGACTTAATCTGATGAATGATTTTCCTGACACACCAAGCTAATTGCATGAAGTTTCAGTAAACATAATACTTTATTTCATGACACTAGCATCCAACTACCCAAGAGAGAGGAAGTCAAGGTCCTGGAGTCAAGTTCTTTTAAAATGTCAGTGTAATAAAAATGGCATACTAAAAATAAACAAAAGATTGTTGATCTGTGGGCTTCTTACATTGTATTCAAATAGTTCAAACTCCTGGGTACCAGGATTCTGACTCTAAGACACAGTAATGAGGTCTGACATAAGTAGACAGCTACACTGTAATGAGGAATAATTGGTTATAATATGTACTCAGTGGAAACTGTAATTGTACAGAATAAAATGTATTTTGCATTCAACAAAGTATTAGACAGTGAAAAGTTTGTAATCTGTGAAATGAAATGTAGAGCCACACGACATCATAAACAACATCAAAAAACTTTGCAACACTCATTATAAAGAAAAAATTTAAATAAATTGATAAGGATAAAAATAGTTGCTATATTAAGCCAGTATATAATAGATCTATATGATTTATGAGTACAGCTCTTTTGAAAATATGATCAAAGAAAAAAGGTGGATTATACTCTGCAATAAATCTCATATACATTTTTTAATCTGACAGAAAAGGTTTAAAATAGAGTCAATACTGTAAAGATACCAACATCCTTTTTTAACACTGGACTAGAATAACAGGATATCTGAAGGTCATTGATGGTTTACAATTCTGCCACTGCCAGTTCTATGCTGCTTTCAGAGAAAGCTTGCGTGGCTCAGAACCTATTCAGTCATGTCACTGAGGGTGAGACTCATCTGGCCAAATCTAGACTTCTCTTTGTACATGTGGTTAGTGATCTAAAACTCTTTATAATCAAAGGAGAGGTTGACACCTCTAGGGTGCAATTCATCTCTTCCCGAAGTAGATGCTTAAAGTAGGTCATATGAATCATGCCCTAGAGTGTCTATTTCTTTCTACTAATTATGAAGGGATCATAGAGGGGCAAGGTCACAGTTAGGTATCCCTGCAGTAGATATCTAAAGACAGGTTAGATGAAAAACACCCAAACATCCACCCACAGGAATAAGTGATTGTAGTAGATGGCTATTTATTGCTATTTCCAGTGTGAGAGATTTTCATTGAAGTTGGTCCAGCCTTGATAAGCAACCTGCAGAAGTCCTTTGGTGTATTAAAGGGTATGAAAATACTGATTAGAAACACACGATAGTGCTTCTAACTATAAACATCAGCAATTTGTTGACACAAGTACTGTTGTAATGAAAAAAGTTACATTGTCGTAATATGGCCATCTTTGAATACCAACAGCTAATGAATCCTTGGTGTTGACTCATCAAAATGTTATGATAAAGAACAATATCTCTATAGCTCAAGTTGATCATTAAGTTTTCCGAAACTGCTGTATTTTTATTGTATGAAACAATAAAAGTGTTTGTATTGTATTGTAAAATTGTACTGTATTCTCTTAAACACAGAATTTAAGGCATTTTCCCACATTTATACCCTCTAACAGCAGAAGAAATGCAAAGGCTTATTGAAAGATGCAAGTATTTAAGAAGCCACTAATCTCTTTTATTCCCAGAATTCTTAGTAAAATGAACTGAGGAACTGTTTACTACTGTGCTGACAGCTGTAGATTGAAATTATAAGAATTTATGGATGATGAGAGAGTCTGCATGTACTTTGGCTGCAGCATATGACTGTGGTGGAAGGGCTGGTGTTTATTTCTGCCACATGCTCTCCTATTTCTCTGGGTGAATGATATTAAGGAACATGTGCAAGTTCATATAAGGTTGTAACGCAGGAGAATGAACTTCTAGTTCCCACACTATTTATTTGGCTCTAAAGTTTTATAGTGCAGTTTTCTTTCCATGTATATTTTCAGGGAGCAGTGCAGGTTGGCAGCTCCCCAGGGTCAGGAGTGGCGGGGGCTCCCTATGGCGGCAGGGCAGGGCCTGGCAGCCAGGGCACGTCCCATCCCAGCCAGGAGCAGGGCAGCCGGGGGGCACTGGGGCCGTGCCAGGCCCAGGCATCGAGCGCCTCCCTGGGGATGAGGACAGGCCAAGGACAGGATGGGACATGGGCCCGCAGGTAGGCCCAGCTCAGTGGGGCTCACGGCTGAGCAGGGCCAGGCTGTGGGGAGCTGGAGACTGGCCCTGCTGTGGCGTCACTGGGGCAGGGGCTGATGGCCCCCGGGGCTGACATGGGGTCCTGGGCCGTGGGCAGGGTGAGGGAGCCTCAGGGTGCTGACATGGGATTCTGGGCTGTGGGCATAAGGGACAGCCAGGGCTGGTGGTGCCCTCAGGGCCCTGACATGTATATTTAATGGTTACTTTATTAATTTACTGCACTAACCTTTTGTCTGAATTCAATTTTATGTTTCTTGTACCTGATGAATCATTTTTACAGTGTGCTAAAAGTTTTTGCCTATAATTATCTCATATTAAATTTAATTGTCTTTAATAAGCTTAAAGGAATTAATTTATCTTCTTGCCCTGCTTTCAGATTTGCCCACTTTTTTTTTCTTTTTTTGGTGGAGTTTGCACACAAAAAGGCTGCAGTCACTCAAATATACTGAATTCAGGCTAACACGTATACTGAAGACAATCCCTACATGTTTTACTACACAAACATTTTTAGCTTTCGACGTTTACAGGAGAGAATCCTGTAATATTAATCTATCATTCCACAAGCAGCTTAAGGAAGCTCTGGGATGAAAACAGAATTGCGTGTCAGCCTTTGAAAACAGGTCTTTGCTGAAAGGACTAGGTCTAAAGGAGCCCTTGCTGGTTTCCACATTATATTTGCGTAACCAATCTCTTCTACATTTAAAAAGTCCTAAGTATTTTTCTTAAAATATAAAATGTGCAATCTTTTCTTTCAAAACTAATGTTTTCTTAAAACAAATTTTAACATAATGATATCCAACTGAAAAGTCACACTTTGAGTAAAAATATTAATGTTAAGCTTACATTGAATACTAATCTACCTATGCAGATATTTAAAATTTAGTATTAATAAATTATATTTCCATGATTATTATGTTTTTCTACATTTCATAGATGGGTAGGCTTCAAAATTAGGAGAGTCTACTGTGACATCTAAGACAAACAGAAAAGTTGTAGGATTTGAAAAAAAAAGATACATGATATCAAGGACAAAATTAAGGTCAGCAAACGAGTAATTTAGTCCATTGCCAACAGGCCTAAAATTTCTGATAACACTATAAAAGTATTTATCAGGATTTTACAGGTGATGTGGTAGTAGCGAATAATGCGTTAGCAGTATATTAGGTCTCAAATATGGAAGTTCAAAGTAGAGATCACACATTTCCACTAATAACATCAAGACTTTTTGAGTCTATTGGTTCTGTTGTCTATTTTTGTAACTTTCAAGATATAAATAAAAAGACTTGTGAAATTATTGACTTTATTGCCTATCAAAACCTGATGTGGCTTATCATTGTCAAATACGTTAAATGCATCTTTTAAATGCTTCTATTATCTGGTTATTTATATCTTCAAATATTTGTACAATATTCTTGTTTTTTGTGTGCATTGCCTCTTTTCCATCATTCCTTATCAGATCTGTTACTTAAACTTCCTAAAAGCCTTGCCTGCCCTTCTCTGAACTTTTCCTAATATATACTTTTCAGACAGACAGATGCCAGGTGAGAATAATTATTTTTTGGGTGTTATCTGGTGTAGTGGAGAAACAGAAATGAAAAGTAAAAATGACCACTAAAAAAAGCTGGATAACAAATGTTATCAAATTAACCTGAGTGACACTGCTAATCATTTTAATGCAATTTTTTTCATTGCCAAGTGGTCTTTTTTGTTCGAGCTAAGTATGAAAATCAATTCTATTATAAACTAATCTGGAGAGAGAACGTCTGATTCTTGGAGATTATCCTGCAGTACAGTGTGTTAGAAGTTGATATACATTTCTCAGTGACAATAACAGGAGCTGCATGTCTAAATCCCCATTTGCCATCTATTGTAATTACTAAGCACTATCAATTGCAAAGCACTTCTGTGTCTGCTGCACAAGCTATTCAGCCTGGAAACTACTTGAATTTAAATATTTTATTTAAAAATTTGTATATAAACACATGCATGCTGTTTTAACCAGTATTCCCCTAAAATGACAATGAGAAATGTTTTCAAAACAGTCAAACATTTGTTCGGCTTGAGCTTGGTAATTTAAAATGAAAAGAAATTGAGCTCATTTCACCAGGAAAACAGAAGCAGCGTTCCCCAAACCTGCTGCAGTAGTTATGCCAGCAGAAAGATTCACTACAGGTGGAGAACAAGTGTGGCATTCATTATTTAATTCTCTTTCAAATTAATTCTCTGTGAGTATCATAGAATCATAGAATCACCTAGGTTGGAAGAGACCTTTAAGATCATTGAGTCCAACCATCAACCTGACACTGCCGAAACCACCACTAAACCATGTCCCTCAGCACCACGTCTACCCATCTTTTAAACACCTCCAGGGATGGCGATTCCACCACTTCTCTGGGCAGCCTGTTCCAATGATTGACAACCCTTTTCGTGAAGAACTTTTTCCTAATATCCAGTCTAAACCTCCCCTGGCCACCAAGGCAGTTATAGTACTGCCCACCCCCCATGCTTTTCCTGGTCTCATCAGAAGGCAGCAGGCTTCAGTTTTGGCTTAGTAGATATTATAAACTTAGTTGCTCTTCAGGACTCACCATATTACTTTAGAGTTTCTGGTCAAACTCAGTTTGGTGGCTTCTCGTCCTGCTTTCCAAAGCACTAAAAAGATTTGACATGATAGTGCTATCTCAGATTCCAGATACTAGAAATTCCTTTTGATACACATCTGTGTTTGCCAACTCTTTTTCAAAGGTACTATAGAACATAATGATCTAAAGACAACATTTAATATTCAGTACATGCTCTTTGACTACATTATTGGGATGCTGGTGAGATTAACTTCAGCATCTAAGGTTAAGTATCTTGTCTAACTTAGTCATACTTAATCATACTTCCTATGCTTACTTTAGAAACAGGTTCCTCCAGTGGGCAATTAATTTCACACAAAAAAATGCATCTTGGTTGATGAGAGACACCCCCCTGCAGCTTACTTTAGACTGTAAGTGTAACTTTTAAATAGCTAAAGTCTATTTTAGGTGAGATTTCTTTCAAGTGCTCCAAGGAAATCAAGATAACCATGAGACAGAAAAGCTGTCAGGACTTTGCTTTTATTTGCAAAAGCATCTGTTTCCAGAATGTTAGGAAAAGTGACATTGCTCCTTTGCAAGCCCAATGGTTTTATGAGATCTCTGAGAACTTGTAAAAGAACTATTCTCTTCAAGAACATCAGAAGATGCACAGAGGCAGTCAACAGCAAAGCAAAAAGAAAAACACAAAAAGGTGGTCTCTTGTTGCTTACAAATGATCAAAAACTGTAGGAGAGGGAGCAAGGTATTTAGTACTTTTCCTCCGTTATTATCATACTGCCATCCAAGCAAAATGAGTTTCAAAGCTTTGACTCTCAGTCTAGGAGGATAACAGTGACCTATTGTGGCAGTCCATATTGTCTGTGCTGGATGGGTATTTCAAGTTCAGGCTATCACACACACAGAAGTACATCAATGAGACTTCAGAAACTGCAGATTAGAAAGATAAAAAAAAAAAAAAAAAAAAAAAGAAAAAGGAAAAGAAAACCNTCACACACACAGAAGTACATCAATGAGACTTCAGAAACTGCAGATTAGAAAGATAAAAAAAAAAAAAAAACAAAAGAGATAAGAGCGAAAGAAAACCGGATGAAAATCGTACTGTAGGATGATCAGGTATGGCCTGATGCCAAATATTCGGCTAAGGGTTGTTAAGCTGAAACTCACACGCTTAGGGAATGCCCTAGAGAATCTACAAATTTTCTTTACTTGTCATGTGAATATTAATATTCACAATTAGCAGTATATTTCATATCTTTGCTTGGTGGACACTGATACAGAAAGTTTCTGATACAAAAACTCTCGATCTCAAAAGCACTAAAAATAGAAAAGACCCACAGGTTCCCAATGATGCTTTTTTAAAATGAAAATATATGTTCAGAATTATTTGCTTAAATAATGTTTACTTACCTGTTTATTCAGCTCTACCCAGACAGAATATCTTCTGACAGGTTCTAATAGTGAATGTGAAGAGAAATCCAACTGTTAAGTGCGACTCAAGACTTCTTTTAGTAGAGGTAGCTGACCAGTTTATTCTGAAATATTGATGATGAGGAGCTACCATGATACTGAGATTTTGAATGTAAAGGTCCCAGAAAATATTTCACCTACAAAGAAGCAATATATCCACATGTTGGGTTTGTTTCTGTAGTATCTGGCTCTGAGGGGTTTTTTCTGTTACAAAAACTATTGGTCATGTTACTGCTCTAATCACACCCACCTTCAGTATTAAAGGGTTCTTTTGCTGTTGCAAAGTTTCTTACTGTAAGAAAAAGGTACAGAAAGATCTGCCTGAAAACTGTGATTGAGTTTCATAAACTCAGAGCATCATGCAAGTGCGGAAGGTAGAAATTGTGAGTAAATTCATTTTTCTATACCTTAGAGACTGACTTTGAACATCCCTTACAAGATCTGAAGTGAAGTCTGGCATACAGTGTTACACAAGTATGCAAAATCATGCTTTGCAGTAATTTGGAACAGTCTCTTACTAAAATCTGAGTATGAAGTTTTGATATAATACATGAAAGGAGAGAAAAATCTTTAGTGATGCATGAAAGTTGTTTTTGTACAGGAGCGATGAGAATTGTTCATATGAAATTAATTGCATGGTTGAATAGAGAACCTACTTGGTAATACTGACCTTGAGACTCATCAAGGACCAATAGAAAGGTGTTTCTTGGGTGGCGTACTATGAAGAATTTCTTTTAACTAATGCTCAAAGTAAAGATAAATGCGTAGTTCTCATGATTTAAACTGAAAACTAACATAAATACATCCACAGTGACAAAGGGTTCAATTGTTTATCCAGCTCTGTTCTAAGGTAGTTTATATTTGCAGGATGAGAGAAGGAATTAAAACTTACTTAAGAGACTTAATAATGGAAATTTACAGGTTCATGTCTTTGGTTGTGTGGAAAAAAAAACAAAACCAAAAGCTTCTTTTGCTTTAAATGAAGCAGAAACAAAAGCAGAAAGAATTTTGAGTAAGGATTTGGGAAAAAAAAAGTGTGGGTGTTGGCAAAATATGTCATTAGCAAATCAATTGATTATATAAAGTATGAGTGTTCAGGAGTATTTTTCTAACCAATAATTGCTTCTTTCCTGCACAGGGTCATCTTTAAGAGTATGGTAATTTTAGTGGGAACAGCGCTAATGCCACTAATTAAAAAAAAAAAAAAAAAGAAAATAGTTTCTTGGCCCTGTATCCCTAAGATACTTTGATTCTCCAAAATCCTGTCATTTTAAATAGGCTAACACATTCCTCTTGCTACACATGGAATTAGTAAATAAACAGGTAAGTAATTACAATATGCACTACTGCCAAGATAGTGGTTCTTCCAAAACATTAGCATCTTTTATATTTGAGAAAAGTAAGTAGATTTTTCACCTGAGTAAGTTTTTAATAGGAATAAGCAAAAGTACTTTTACTTTATAGCTTTCAATTGATCAGACCTTTTTTTTTCTTTTCAGCTGCAGCCAACATGGTTTATCCCATACTACATTTTAGATTATCTCCTTATTGTCCCCTTTCTCTGTTCTTTGTCATTCGAAGAAGACTGAAACATTCTGATCACGAATTTGCTGACAACCACCGTATCCCATTCCAGCTGCACTGGGACGAACTTCAAGCAGTTCTGTTTGAATTAGCATCAATAGATTCACATACTCATTCAGACTCCTGCAAACCTTTTAATAGTCTTCCCTTTTCTTTATCCCTCCCACACATACCTTCCATTTACTCTTCTCCAACTTTTTTATTTGATTTTTTATTTCAAATGTAAAACTTACATCCTTCTTCAAGGAACCAGTGAATTTAGTCTGCTTTGGCTTTTTGTATGGTATAAAAAAGTAGGAAAGACCTATTAATATGGCTGAAAATCTGTGGGAGGAAGGACAAAAGGAGATTGCTGACTCAGTGGAATTTTCTCAGCTGAATACTGTGCAGTAGTGCTCTGAAGGATTAGGGTGAATAGCTGGTGAGTTTAAGGAAATTGTGCTGGACAACTTTTCTTATGACAACATCTGTGCTTCCCAGCAGGGAAAGGCAGGGAGACACAGAATATAACTTTGGGAATCCAGAGCAGGAGGATGGTTGCGGTAACATCTGTGTGTAGCCACACAGAGGAGGAGGATGCACCTCCGGAGTTCAGTTTAGGGCAGAAGACCTCTTAAGTTACCTGAATTGCCCTCTGGAGGAGCTCATTGCTCTCTACTCACCACAGAGGGAGACTTGCCTTAGGCACAAAGGTTAGATGGCAAAAGACAGTCGATGTGAATGCTGCTTAAGAGAACGTGTGGGCTACTTTCTATATCTACATATCCTGTGCTGCAAGCACAGGTTATTTTTGGGTCTTGTGGATACCGCGGCCTTCCTAGTTATTGACTCCCTTTTTCACACTGATGCTGTTTTCCTGGGTAAACTGGGGTAGCTCTGTTGGGTTCAGTGGAGTTGTACTAATTCATGTGAACTGCAGCTCTAGCCCATGGAGCGCTGAGGGTACTTTTAGCTTTTCTGTGGGTGCTCCGAGTGTTCAGATAACTTTTTCTCAATCACTTGCAATGTTAGAACAGGGCTTGATCTGTCATGGACTTGAAGCCACCGACATCTGTGCTGACTGGTTGATATCAGCCTTTTGTCAAAGTTTCTGTTGCTGCCACAGGCAGCATGCCTTCCCTTGTTCTTTTTAGAGATTCTCACTGCCTCTGTCACATTCCCATTCATGTTGTTAAATAGGAGAGTTTCCCCTAAATTCTCAAATCTTGAAACACCTCATCTCACTGATGTCTTTAAATAACTGGGGAAAGAAAGGTACACAATTTCATTGAGGATACTTGCAAACTCCTAAAGTTACCTCTGTGGCCTTGTTTTGAACTGTCAGAGATGACAGGAAAAAGATATATAGGATTTTAAAAGCTGTCTAGGATCATTAAAGCATTCAGTACTCATTAAAATTAATGGTAGTTATGCCTTTATTACAGTAATTTCTGAAAATCACAACCATATGTACTTTTAAGGTTCATTACCCAGAACTGCTTTGTGTTGCAGTCTAAATAAACATTTCTTCCCTGTTTCTGTCCTCAATTATAGCCATAAATAATAGATGGATTGTTTTACTGCATACATTATTTGTGTATCAATCGACAGGTTCCCAGATTCACAAATTACTTTTACATAACTTGAGACATCTGATTTATTCATACTCTTTTCAGAAATACTAGGCATATTTTTCTATTCACCAGAGGATCAGAGCCTGCTGGAGAATTTGTATACTGCATATTTGCATATCTACTGATCCCTTTGCATGGTACCTTAGCTAATAATAAGAAATATTTTATTTCATTTTATTTCATCTCATATATATTTATTTTTTTTTGGTGTTTGCCTCCCTCCACCTGTTTTTCTCTTCATATTAACACAGTGGTTGATTTACATTTTAAAAGCAAGTTTCTTTTGAAACTCTCTATGGGAACAGAAGAGTTCTTTTTGTATTTCTGAGTTGCATTTTCTTTGCAGGCAGATAAATGGCAAATGTGGAGAAACTAGAAAAAAGAAAAGGCAATGACTTTGATTTGTTTTGCAGTTTCTACATCCCCCAAAAAGGTTTTGATCTTTCTGTTCCAATAAAAGGGTTCAGTGCCTTTCAGTAAACACATTGGTACCTTATGGGAAGGCATAACACTACACAACATTCAGACTAGCTATGAGTGCTTCAGATCCTTTGCAAAAATACCATGAGATTATCAACAACTGCAATGTTTCCTATATGTTTACATATGCTTTCTGTCATTTGGGGTACAGGCTTTAGAAAATAATCCATTTTGGGCCAAATCTTGCAATTAGTATGCAAACAAAGACCTCAGTCTGATTCTTAGAATTCACATAAATGATTTCTAATTCGTCCGAACTGTGTTAGGGACAATGCATAACAATCAGTGTTGGCTTGTTATTATGTTGCTCTTTCCCACTCTCCTCCCATACCTCTTCCATCCATGCTCACACATTGTCTCAGACTGTAAGCTCTTTGGGACAGCAAGAGTCTTTTAGTGTAAGGGAAAGCATGGAGTACAGTGGGGTCAGGATTTGTGGTACCTGCTATCTCAGTAAAAGTAACAAAGAAAGTGTTCCTGGTGAAACTACAGGTCATTAGGTTTGTTATTATTCCCAGAGATAATTGTCGCCTGGCATTTTCCTAGCACTTTGAATACTTTTCCTTCTTTAACTTTTTTCCTAGTTTTATGGTTTATGGTCAATGAATAGCTTCTACTTTATTCTTTTATTTAAATGTAATTTTACATTATGGTCCTGAGTGCCTAACACTGATTTTTTTTCTTTTTTAAGGTATTACAAATTGAAATACATAAACATGAAGTTGGCTCTCCTGTGTGTTGCAGTGGTTTCCTGAGATTTTGAAAACAGATCTGGATTCCATTTTTATTTTTTTTTTTATTTTCTATATTTAAGTACTTGTGCCATCTTTTTACTTAATGGAAAACTGACACTATTTATAATAACTTTGCATTTTAGGCAGTTTAACTCAACGACTTGTGTTACCTCATCTCCTATGCTTTCCTTTCAACAAGTAAAAGCGTTGCAATTGAATCTGTGTCCATGAAAATCAAAGACTCCAATTAACATCAGCCATGAATATCAAAGACTTCAGTTAAGATCAGCGACCTTTGAATTAGACTTGAAAAGCTACATGTGTTGCTGGCATGAATGGTCAAAGGCCTTCTTCACTGTAGTGTGTTGGCCTATAAAATCTGTACCTCTGGGTTCTGGATGAACTTCACACTCGTCAGCAGCTCATTTGGGGTAAACACTGGAAACTCTGGAGTTCTGGACCACTGTCTATCTTCCATGTTTCTTTTCTGTAACATGAAAAGACTCTCTGGTCTCCCTGGTAATAAAATCTGTAGTAGTTTTGCCTTTGGAGCTGCTCTGTTTTCTATTATCTAGTCTCCTATGTTGACAAGTATGATACAGAAGGGGTAGAAGAAGTATCATATGTGTCATATTCCTATTAAGCATTACTGCAAAGGCTTTCACAATTGTGAAGTAGATGGAGATGTAGAAACAGACCATTTTATGGCATCATAAAGTAACTCAGGATGAAAGAGACCTCAGGAGGCTTCTAGTCTAGCCTCCTGCTCAAACCAAGGTCAGCTATGAGGTCAGAGTAGGTTTCTCAGGGTAGGGACTTATCCAGTACGGTCTTGCAGACTTCCAGGATGAAGACTGCACAACCTCTCTGAGCAACCTGCTCAGCTAGTGGAATGTCCTCATGGGGAAAAAGTTTCTCCTTATATCCAGTCTGAACCTCTCGTTTCAACTTGTGCTCATTGTCACTCATCCTTTTCAGCACAGACAACAGGCTCTGGGTAGAGTCTGGTTCTATCTTACTGATGACCTCTTTGTAGGTACTGGGAGGCTGCTATAAGGACCGCCCCCCCCCCCCCAGTCGCTCTTTCTCTCCT
>VYXH01011837.1:209537-286305 GCA_013397275.1 Burhinus bistriatus | reverse complement strand
CTGAGGGAAAATCTTCCTCTCTCCAGACCTTCCCCCTTGCCTCCAGGGTCTGGGATTCATGAGGGACAGCTTTAGCAGTGAACACCAAAGAAAAGAAGGCATTCAGTAACTCCGCCTTCTCTGTGTCTTCCACCACTAGGGTGCCCATCTCATTCATCAGTGGGCCTACATTTTCCCTAGTCTTCCTTTTTCTATTGATATACTGAAAGAACCTCTTCTTATTATCTTTAACCACAGTGGCCAAGCTGAGTTCTGCTTGGGCTTTGGCCCTTCTCATTTTCCCCCTGCATAGCTTCACTACATCTTGGTATTCCTCATAAGTTGCCAACCCCCTTTTCCACAGAGTGTAAACTTTCCTTTTGTTCCTGAGGTCCAGCCAAAGCTCTCTATTTAGCCAGGCTGGTCTTCCCTGTCGGCTCGTTTTCTGGGACATGGGGATGGCCTTCTCCTGTGCTTTTAAGAGTCCCTGCTTGAAGTACGACCAGCCTTCCTGGGCACCTTTGCCCTTCAGGACTGTCTCCCAAAGAAGATAATGTGGGTTCTGCCATTGATTCCAGTAGACTTGCTTGTAGCTTGGTGTGTTCTCTGCAGCTTTAGAGAACTAGTCTTAACTGAGGAGAGGATTCAGAAGGACCATAACACCGAAGACAACTTATATCTGAGTGTCAGTGGTAAAAGGCTGAAAGATTGCACATTTTTTCTTCTTGAGAGAAAAAATACTTCCTTCTGGACAGATTTCACCTGTGAACCTTCTGTTCATCATTTGCTGACTCTGTAAGTAGTACTTTGTTGGAAAAATTTGATCTGAAAGGCGCTGCCTGCAGTATGCCAGAAACTTCAGCTTTCACTATGGAAGTTTAAGATGTACAGTATTTCCAGAGGTCATTTGGACACAATAGATTCAGACCCAAAAACTCAATAGGGCACACCTTAAGTCTTATGCTTTGCAATTTATGAGCATAGATACTATGATGAGAAAGAGATTATTTTTCCTGTACTAGTGATCACTGAAGACAGATGAAAACCTAAATGAACTTAGTAATGCAAAAGAATGCTAACATGTCAACATGTCATTAAGGTGAGAAATTTCTAAGGGAAGGAGATAGTGTCAACTAAACATTTTGTCGCCAGTATTGACTTTCTTCACCTTTCCTTCCTTTGCAGGCTTATACAAGCTTTGAAATAACTGCTCCTAGTGACTTCATCCTATTTCTGTAGTGTCAGCTAGAAACATGTCTCAGTCACAGTATGTCTGGAAAAACTCTGAAACTGGAGGAGTTTACCAGCCAAACCCAATTTTGTTTCCAAATGCTTCTTGCATTAGGTGAATACTTGAATTGAGATGCCTCAAAATATGAACACACACTGTTCCACCTCTGCCACTGAGCTGAAAAATGTATATTTACATAAGTGTACAAAGAAAGAAAAAGATGACCTTTATTAATATGCTGGTTTTCATTTTTATACTGTCTTTGGAAAACTGAAAAGGAATAAAGAGAGCCTGGGGAAGGGCAATGATTTACAGAACATTTCAGCCTTGGTACAAGAGGTCAAAAACCCTTCTGGACGGTATAGATTAACAGCTGTTACTGTCTGATCATAATAGCGTCATCTATGTACAATCTAATTTGTAATATTAGTCCATTTCTGATTGGCCAAGGTCCTTTTAAAAAAAGTCACTTGCTGTTATTTACATTATAAGGCAGATTTTTCTTCTCAGAAAAACGATTCAACAGGCACTGAAAAAGTCTGATTTTCCTCACTCATGCAGATGACCTTTTGAAATCAAGCATAGAGCAGGTTATGACAGAAGATTTTCGACAATTCAGTTTTCTTGCTATACTCCTCTGTGGACAGAAAATAGCTTCTCTGTTTAGGTCTACTTAATTTGTGCTAAATAATGAGCTTCTTTTTTTTTTAGTGTTGAAAAATGTAATAGGAAATCCATTTACATACAGAAATTTTAAAAGCCTCTTAATATTTCCCCAGGAAATCTTCACTGCTCAGTTCAGCCTCTAGCTGCATAACCACTGCATTTCCTATCTACAGATTTTTGCTTTCGTGTACCTCTAAGATTCAATATTTCAAAAATGTTTTTGTCTTCTTAGTAGCCTTGAAAAAAATCTTTTTTTCCTGGTAAAATATGTAGATCCTGTTGCTTACAAAAAGTGTCTGCAATTAATTTTTTCAGAAAGTTATGTTATATTCTAGGTATTCAAAAAAAAGAGAGGGTGAAAATAAAGTAGTAAAAGATTCTGCCATGTGAATATATACTTATTCTATTAAGAATGGACACATTTTATCCATGTGGGTTTACAAATATTTAGCTTGGGGGGAAGGGGAGAAACAAGTTATGTTTGTATTGCTTGAAAAAATATACTATTAATTTTCTGTTGGTTGAAATCTCTCCCTGTGGCATTAGCAATAACACTAGGTAAAATTACATCTTTAATTTTCTTGAGATGCTTTTACTGTCTGTTGATAGACAAAAGGCTTAACTGCAAAGCAATAATTTATCTGTTTTAATTTTAATATTTTTTTATTAATAAATGGGATTTTACAGAGAATGAAAATGAAACAGGCAGCATTCAAGACCTCATAGCCTGCAAAAAGCATGCAGATTAGTGCAATCAAAATTTCAGGCAAGAATTGAAAAACAAAGGTGCTAATCAGTCCTCTTATCGACACACTATAAAATGCACCAATGCCTGTGTTTCTCCATATCTTTCTTACACTTAAGATTATAGTAGAAGTGTTTTTTGTGGCACAGAGTATTTTTCAGTCATTCCCCAGGAAAGAGTGCTGGTTTTGAATAGTGACATAGTATGATTGCTACATATTCAGGTAAAATGCAAACCAGCACTGGCTGGTTGGCGTGCACAGTCAAACCACAAATGCTCATCCTGACTTTTCCCTACCTTCCTACCCAGCCCTTGAGTTCCCCCACCTGTAGTCTGATGCAGTTACTGTGTCTTTAGATCTCAGTCCCACAAAGACTGTGCCTGTGTGGAGCTTCACACTACATTTATGGAGAATTTATGTAAAATCTCTGTTAAAAGTTCAGTGCTGTCTTAATGTCTCAGTGCTTACTTTACAAATCCCTGAGAAAATTCAGGGAAAAAAGATTTGTTCTTCCTAATAATTCATATGTGGAATAAATCCTTTCAGGATTTGTTTTTCAAATCTTAGAGAAATGGCATGTTATTCCAAAACATTGTATTTTGGATTAGTAGATTTATTTTTTTTTTAATTCCCAAAATGGAATAATATTTAAGCAGTAGTACATTTTTGTGAGTACAATGGGCTCTGGTTATAGCAAAACACAGTTTTCGGGGAAAGATGAGATTTATTTTTTATTTTTATTAAAAGGATGTGTGCTCAAAAGCTTTTCTTTTTTTTCTGTAAGTAACAGGTGGTTTGGCTACCTCTGTAAGCAGATGTAACCTCTGCTTACAAATCTTTCTTCTTGTCTAATGCTGAGACTATTAAAGCCTTATTCAGCTCATTGAAATGAGCAAAGTAACCAGAAGGATAAACTGGTCTCACTCAGCTTAATATTTCTTGTTCCAGAAGTTCAGGCTGCTGCCTTTCATGGCTGCTTCAACTGTCAAGATTGGCACAATGAGGCTCACAGCACTCTCTGGTTTTGTGCGTCATCTCCGAGCTACACAAAGCGAAAATTGCGGTAAGTGCTGAATTCAGCACCGGAAAGCAGCTGGGGAACACACCAGTACCAAGATGGTTACATATATTTTGTCCTGCATTTAAATGGTAAATTGACCCAGTTAGGGTTTTTAGGGTATTTGTAATGTAGCCACAAAGGATGTGAGCCAAGAATACTACTTGGATAAGTAAAACAAAATATCCTCCAAGGGATGCATATGATTAACACAGAACTGCACTTTGACTACACCTGTACTATTTTCATTTTTGCTTTTGGCAATTTTAAGGGATTTTGTTTTATTCACAAGAATAAATTACCTGAAAGGAGGTTGCAGATAGATGGGGATCGATCTCTTCTCCCAAGTAATAAGCGATAGGATGAGAGGGAATGGCCTCAAGTTGTGCCAGAGAAGGTTTAGATTCGATATTAGGAAAAAATTCTTCACCGAAAGGGTTATCAAGCATTGGAACAGGCTGCCCAGGGAAGTGGTGCAATTGCCATCCCTGGAGGTATTTAAAAGATGGGTAGACGTGGTACTGAGGGACATGGCTTAATGGTGGTTTTGGCAGTGTTAGGTTGATGGTTGGACTCAATGATCTGAAAGGTCTCTTCCAACCTAAGTGATTCTATGATTCTAAGAATATCACAGAATTATAGGATAATTCAGGGTGAAAGTGACCTCAGGAGGTCTCTAGTCCAGCTTCCTGCTCAAAGCAGGATTAGATATGAGGTCAGACCAGGTTACTCAGGGCTTTATCCAAGTCTCATTTTGAAAACCTCCAGCAGCAGAGACTGCAACAACTGCTCTGAGAAACCTGCTCCACTGCTGGACTGTCATCATGGAGAAATGTTTCTCCTTATGTCCTCTCAGAAATATTCTTTGATGATTTATGCTTGCTGCCATGCACCACTGTGAAGAGTCTGGCTCCACCTTCCTGATAACCTCCTTGTAGGTACTGGGGGGATGCTGTCTGGTCCCACCCAGAGCTCTCTCTTCTCCAGGCTGAACATGCCCAGGTCCCTCAGCCTCTTCTCACAGGGCAAGTACTCCAGGATCTGACCATCCTGGTGGCCCTGCATTGATCTCTTTCCTGGTTATCAATGTTCTTCTTGTACTTTGGGGCCCAAACTGGATGTGGTATTATAGACATGGTCTCAAACTACTGGCCATGCTTCTGTTAGCACAGCCTAGAAGGCTTTTGGTCATCCCTGCTGCCTGGGATCCCTGCTGGTTTGTGCTCAGCTCTCTGCCCACCAGGACCCGCAGGGCTTGTCCAGCAGAGCTGCTCCCAGGGCAGGCAGGTCCCAGTCAGTATGGCTGCCAGCAGCTCTTCCTTCCCAGGTGCATGACTTGGCATTTGTCATTGCTGACTTTCATATGGTTCCCATTGCCCCATTACTCCAGTCTCTCCAGGGCTGTCTGGATGGCAGCCATACCCTCGAGAGTATCACCTGCATGCCCCAGATGTTGTCCTCTGTCAGCCTGATCAGAGTGTGCTCCAGTGCCCGTTTCCCACTCCATTGCTAGGTCACTGATGACATTAAATGGGACAGGTCCCAGGATGGATCCCTGAAGAATTCCAGTTGTTACCCACCTCTGGGTCAAGTATGACGCATGTGCTACTCTGAGATAAACAAGAAACTTTGTATTTTACTCTCAAAGAAATCTAAAAATGTGTTTTACATAAAAAAAAAATACTAGTCCTGGTAGAGGCTGAACTATGAAAAATAAGAGGCTTCAAGAAAGTCCTATTGTCATCAACTTTATGTGTTAGCTACTCAAGTTTTGTGGTGAAGGGCAATAATATCTATCAGACAGGATAAGAGTTTGCACCCAATTATGTGCTCTCAAATGACTTTAGAATCACTGTAACTCATTTTACAAGTGTGGTAACTTGCCAGGGCCCGACAACTCAGTGATTGGTCTGTGTTAATGGTTAAATAGAGCTCTGCTTATGGGGTAATTTGAACCTCACAGTACATTTTAAAAAAAATATCATATTCCTCTGGCAAAGCTGGGCATTTTTTTTGTCAGAACATGCTTCTACTCTAATTACAAGTTCCTATCCATGTCAGTAAATCCCTTCCCACTCAGTTTAATGAATGGAAGTATTTTAAAAACACAGCACAAATTCCCTTTATTCTGTTTCTTTTTAGTAGGGAAACACTGATTTTAGAATGAGTGTGAAGAATTTTAACTCAGTATCTTGGAAAAAAGCAACTAGCAACTTTCAAAAACATCCATTATTGTATCCATTTAAATAAAATATATCCAATCATATGTACGACAGAATAACATACAGTGAAAGAGATGAGCGATTGGGGGTTAGAGTAATGAAGGGCAGGCAAACTAGAAAAAGCTGTTGATAAAGGAAAAATATAGGAAATGTAATGTCAAAATGAAAGACTATTTGGCATCAGTATGAAACCTTTGCTAGAGAACAGCTCACCTCTGTCAGTCTGCCCACGCTGAAAAAATAAAAAGTGAAGGTGCAATACATGGTAAGTGCTTTCATAAAAGGCAGTAGGCCAACAATTATGCTTGATTATGAAAGTGAATATTTAAAAATGGCTTTCAAAATATTAAAGAAAGGCAGTTTTATGGTGGAGATGGAAGTTCTGCTATACTGGTAAGATTCAGGATCTATGAGAGAATGCATCTTAACTAAACAGATGAATTTCCAGAACTGCACTCAGGTATCTATTTGTCATTTAAATGCCAGTTTCATACACTCAGTCAAGTGCAGTGGATAAAATATTTATTTGTTTGGTTTTACTTTTCAAGATTAGTGACTCAAATATATATAATTCTATACCTCGGTAGACATAATTTCTTGATAGAAATAATTCCAATATCTTTTTCTGTCAAGAGTCTTCCTAAGCCTCCAGTGTAATTTGATTTACCATTTATTTTTGTGATGCAAAAACTAGGAGATGTGTACTGTTAGGGCTGCAGGCAGGTGACTAAGCCACTGACTAGTCTCTGGTCTAAGGTTAAGCTAACTGAACAGGACATAAGATACAATGAGGAATGACACAAGAAATTGCCAGACATGACAGATAACCATGCGAAACTGACAGACGTTATAGATAGTGCTGCGAGGGATACCTGAATTTCAAAGGTGGTTATGGGGGAGTTATATGAGAAGCAGTTGTATTTCCCAAGTAGTTGAAGGGGAGCATTGGGGACCTGCAGGGTAATAGACACTTGTGAAGCTAATACTACTTAGATAACCATAACAGTAGTACTTATATGAACCCGAGATTATTGGCATGATTATATAAAAAATGCCAAATTTTGGTACAGCTGTAGCAAAAATGGGACCAATGGGGAAGAAGTACTTGGAGGGCAGACTGTTTATTTGGGAGGGGCCCGGTGTCGTGAAAGGGAGGTACAATAGTGCTGGACAGGAGGATGAAGAAATGGAAGAAGTCAGGATGACATAATGGGATGGGGTACTTCTCTGCCCAGCAAGGGAACTGCTGGGATGGCAAAAACAAGCAGCCTCGCATCACTGTGGCAGTGCCTGTTCCAAACCTTGTAATGTTGGCATCTGTTGTGGTTTGAGACTGAACTGACAGCATGGGGACTACATGGCACAGGTACCAAAGCATGTTTAGTCATGGATATGTTTAATGTTGACAAGGGACTCAACATCCAGGTGCCACAGTGGGGTAGATGCCCACTCCAGGAGAGAAGCCAGCACAGGGGTTCCCATACAACCTCCCTGCCTTGTGGCAGGGGTATGGGGCAGCCCAGGAAGGCACTGGTGGTTTGGGCTGCACTGGCCACTGAATGAACGACAGATGATCTCTTTAACTTCTCTCCCAAGGGAGAGAAGAATGAGAGAGAGAGAGAGACTTACCGACTGAAAAAGAAACTAAACTACTTTAATGAAATATTAATAATGAAATAATAAAAAGAAAAGATAATATTAATAAGAAAATAATGAAATATACATAATACATACAACCCGTATTGAGCTCCCAGGATGATGAACAGGTCACTGACAGGCACTGGGAAAGTCCCAGACTGGACTCAGAGCTGGAGGGGAACTGGATTACGGATCTGGATTCAAGAACGCACGGATCAGGATCAAAGGCAGATGAACAGAGTACTCCTTGGACGCTGGCCGTTGAAGAAAGAGGGCTGACTGTTTGATCCCTCAGTTTTAATACTGAGCATGATGCAGATGGGATGGAATACCCTGCTGGTCAGTTTTGGGTCACCTGTCCTGTCTGCTCCTCCCTGCAGGTGCGACCCCCCTACACTTTTCAGCTTCTGACCCTCCAACAGGGCACACAATGAAGTTAGCTGACCTTGGTTATTATAGCAATAAGTACAAGCAGGAGCCTCTCTGCACACCATTCATTACTATTAACTATAAACATCAGATGTTATCTGCTAGAACCCGACACTGTCTGAACAAATATGCCATTCAGAGAGTGAGTGAGTTAGAAGAGGCTTGACTGAAAAGTAAACTTACTGAACAGAAAATTGGCTCTGTTTTACCTCAGACCAGGACAGGTCAGCACAGCGGTCTTGGCCCACAGACAGGGCTGTCGCCTCCTGGCCCCCCACCATGAGCCATGGGCACTGTCGCCCCTTCCTGTGGGCCCTCTGCTGGGTCTCCCCAGCAACCCCAGACCCTGTCACGTATGGGACTGGGCAGACAATACCTGCTTCTGACTGGCTGAGATTCCCGTGGCGCCTGGCGATTGGCTGTTGCCATGGTGTCCTCCCAGCCCGCCCCTCCGGAAGGTTCTCTGCTCCATGGCAACCGCACTGCCATTAACGTCTTAGTTATGGAGGAGCCATTGGAGGGAAAACACGTGCAGCCTGTCACAGCCCTATGCCAATTGCCATGGCGCCTCCACAGCCGCTTCCAAACACATCCTGTCCCTGCAGTTGACCTGGAAGTTATTGCCGTGTGTGCTTTTAGAGCATGTCTGTCACAAGGTCTTAAAATGGGGACACAATTATCGGATTACAGGCACCCACCTGAGTGCGCCGTTAGCAGCCTTTGAAATGCATTCCAGAAATGAATGAAGTGCGCTTCTAATTTATTAGACATATAGTCACAAGTAAAAGGTTCCCATTAGCTAAATGGTCAGCCAGATAACCATGGAAGAAACAGGGGATGCCTGTAATCCGATAATTGTGTCCCCACTTTTAGAGACCATGACTGGCTGGGGACAGAATGCCCTTCCTTCCCTAGTGCAGATGGCTTTTTGGGGATGACGGTGTGATGGTAGCAGTGTAAGGCTTGAAGGGCTGGGCTCTGCTACAGAACCTTTGCCGTTCCCCTGACATATGGGGCAGCTCAGCGCAGCGACGTTACAGCAGGGAGAGAGATTACCGCTGCCGCCTTCCTCCTGGTAAATGTGCCCCTGAACACTATGTATTAGGACTCTCCAGCAGGATTTTGCAGTGCCTACATGATGGGGATGACAAGCCAATTTATCTGTCGTAATTGTATTTTGGGCAGCTTTTCCTTGGCACTGCCTCCCTAGCTTGAATTAACACCTTCTGCTTCCTCTTCTGATTAGACAGTAGAAAGATTCATCCTCTTTTTAATTTCCTCAACTGGCTTTACTAATAACAAAAAGAGATATTTTCTTCATTTTACTTTTTTGCTGTCTGTCTATTTTGGTAAGTGTCCAATTTTACTTTCTTACAGTATTTGGATTCTCATGTAAATCCGTCACTCCTGGAATCATATAATGATGTCATAATCTCAGCTCTCTCTTAAAAATATTAACATACAGCAGATTTCCCATTCCCTTGGGTCTGCATGAGGAGTCTTGAAGAGCTTAAGATATCCTGAAGTGTCATATGACAAAAAGGAGCATTTTGCTTAAAATGAGCTTAACATCTCAACATATTTCAAGGAATGACTCCCAATTTTCAAATGCTAAGTGTTGCCAATACTCTAAATGTCTGATCAATCATACAGGCTAAAAATATAGAACATTTAAAAAACATTTTATGAGCTGTTAATCCCTGGGACAAATATTCTTTGATTGGTATTTCAATTCAGGCTGTTAGCTGGAGAAGCAGACATAAGTTTTCATATGGCTCAGGTCATGCCTGTAGGTTAGTCTTACAGCTTTTCCTGTGTGTGTATTTGCATGTCTTCAAAGCAGATACTGTGATAGCAGCAATCATTGAATATAAATGTTCCCCAGCTGAACTGTCAGGATCATGATGTCCGGGTTTCAGGTATGTGATCTGTTCCTTCACAAAAGGTACGAGAGCTCATGTAATTGACAGAGTGTGTGGCATTTTGACAAGATGCAAGACATTCCTACCTTCTGTATCTGAGCTATGGATGAGTGCCTTATAAATAATGTGTGTGACAAACAACAAATAGCTTAAACTCTTGTTTCTAGTCAGAGCTAGCTCAGCTCCATCTAGCAGTGTTGGAAAAAGAACACCAAAAACCAAACAGATGAGACATTTTAGTTTTGATTCTGTTCTCTTAAAAAAATCTAGCAAGAAGGGTAGAAAAAGATACAATAGGTATCCCTGGAGAATGAAAAAGGACACAGATTTCCTTAGGCAAACTGTCTATTTTTAAAAGTACACATATTGTGTAAAGAGTGACTTTTTAAAAGTAATTTTCCATTCATAATGCTAGCATTCTTATCTAATTCTTCAGAGCACTTCATTATATCACAGATGGTGTCCAGTGCCTGGGTCACTGTGTGAGAGAGATATTGCACAGATCTTAATTAAGTGTTTAGCTCTGCATCAGCTTGCTAAATAATATATCAAAATTAAAACCCTTGAATAACTCACCTAATAATAAATGATCTAACATGCAACACATTCTAGTATAGGACACATCTAGTAGACATCCTGGAATCACATAATGATGTCATAATCTCAGCTCTCTCTTAAAAATATTAACATACAGCAGATTTCCCATTCCCTTGGGTCTGCATGAGGAGTCTTGAAGAGCTTAAGATATCCTGAAGTGTCATATGACAAAAAGGAGCTAAATTTTTTTTTTTTAAACATGGTAGTGTGCTGCCACCATCCTTACTGAAAGTACATATGCCAAAGGCATAATTTTTTTCATTTTTCTAAGAATGTTGATAAAACAATACAACACAATCTGTTATTCCAGTCTGAAGTAAATAGACTTTCCCCCAAACTTACCAAATTTACTTTTGCATTATTTACCATTTTCATTTCAATTATATGTAACATTTACATGAAGAGCTATCTGTCTAGTACTGCAACCTAAATTAAAAAGGATTGTAAGAATGTGGTTTGAACACAGAAATGCTTTTGTTGGAGTCTTACTCTAATTATCAGAATCATAGAATCGTTCAGGTTGGAAAAGACCTTTAAGATCATCCGGTCCAACCATTGACCCTACTCTACCAGGTCTGCCACTAAACCATGTCTCCAAGCGCCACATCTACACGACTTTTAAACACCTCTAGGGATGGTGACTCAACCACCTCCCTGGGCTGCCTGTTCCAATGTTTGATAACCCTTTCAGTGAAAAATTTTTTCCTAATATCCAGCCTAAACCTCCCCTGGTGCAACTTGAACCTGTTTCCTCTTGTCCGATCACTAGTTACTTGGGAGAAGAGATCAGCTCCCATCTCACTACAACCTCCTTGCAGGTAGTTGTAGAGAGCAATAAGGTCTCCCCTCAACCTTCTCTTCTCCAGACTAAACNCGCTTAATTTGGTGTCATCTGCAAACTTACTGAGGGTGCATTCAATCCTCTCGTCCAGATCATCAATAAAAATATTAAACAAGGCTGGCCCCAAAACTGAGCCCTGAGGAACACTGCTTGAGAAAGCAGAAGCTCAGACTTTTCCACTCATTCGTATACTGCTATTTGTTTTCATTAAATCTGACAAACCCACTGTAACAAACAGTCTCAGTACATGACTCTTTCCCTGTTACTGCTGCTGTATTGAACAGGCCTATCACCAAGCTCGTGGTACACAGCACCTTGCATGCCTAGTCCCTAAAATGAAGCTACATCCATAGTTAAAACAAGCAGAGCAGTCTTTTTTGGCTGATGTGAAGAAATAATTCTATGTCATTAAGGTTCCCATTCTGTGTTTCATTGGAAAATGCTTTAGTTTTTGCTAATGACTGTTTTGTTGTTGTTGAAAAGAGATTCTTGTCAAAAGGCACTTAACTCTGAGTATTCAAGAATATTCATATTTTTCATTCTTCTTTGGACCCTAAGTATAGACAGATTATTAAAATGGCTAAAATTACCTGTATGTTATCACCTATTACACAATGGAAATTGCTAAAAGATGCCTGCCACTTTTCAGGAAGCACCTCCCTCCACAAATACTATGCAATTTTCACTTAAAAATTCCAGTGAGATCGTGAATTTCTTCCATATCTGTAGCAGTCACCAAGTTTCTTCTGTTACTGGTAGGGAGATGGGAGTACACTGTCATTGACAATGAACATTTCATTCATTTCATGGCTAAAGTAGCACAAAGTGTCTGGCTGGGCTACTAACTGTTTCCAGGATTGCTTTGCAAGGGTACATCCCTCGTCTCTTAGGTCAGTGATCTGCTGGCCATAAGCAATAACACTGTGGAGGTAACAGTCCTTAGATGACATCGTGTTTTGATTAGACTTTACACCTGCTCAATGACACTGGCATTAGTTTTATGTTTTTAATGTTCTGTGGCTTGAGCAAACTCAGAATTTCACAGGTATCTGCAAGCCAAGGTTAGAGTTCCTGCTCTTCCAGGGTAAGCGAAAGACTGGCCTTTGTATCAGTTTGAAGCTAGACGACTTTTCTCTTGTGGACAGATCAACCATGCAGTATAGAGTTTTTCAAATCTAAAAGGGGATTTTTATTATCACTCACCTCAGTAAGTGGCTATGTAGATTGGATAGAGGAGTCCTCATTTTTCAGGAGTTTGGCTTATGGAAATAGTCCCTTCTCAAACTTCAATTACACAATGACTTAGATTAGCTTACTCATTCAAGTTGGCTTATTAGGTTTCCCGTTAGAGTTCATCACTCAGGACTTTGTTTTCCAGCCCAAGCTTTGGAAAAAAGTCCTTGGTTTCTTATCAGAAATACAGTGTTGTATACTACTGTTGAGCTCTTTCATGCTCTCCTTCTGTAACACTTCCCAAAACCGCCAGGAACTGAACATCTGTGCTACAAGGATCTAGCCAGCAGAGCAGGAAGTTGGGATTTGGGAGACAATGAAAATAAGAGAGTCTGGAATGGTAGATGCATTGTGATTCTGTTCTCACCCAATATCTTCTATCTATATCTACTTTGTGATATGTGTGCATCGTTTTGTAATACCTAAAGTGTCCACTCAGAATTTACAAAATAAATGAGAGAACGCTTCAATTTTTTTTATTATTACACAAAAATGAAAGTTAAGTCAGGCTCCACGTGGAAAATAAAAGAACATAGTTTGAGATAAAAGATAGGTACCTTGTCCATCCTCCTGCATTGTGACAGAATGAACTTGATTAATTTCAGAATATGTCAGATATCTTGACTAGATTGCACTTGCGTATCTAGTGAAAGTTCCTAAATGATCTTTTGTTCACTCGTTTAGCTGCGTGTTGCACTAATACAGAGATTTCCACATACATACCTCCCACAGAAGTATCTAAACTTTGTGATAGAATCCCTGTATCACCCTGTTCTGTTTTTGTGGGTACTTATTTCCTCTCTTTTGTTTCTCTTCTTCCAGACTGAATATATAGTTTTTTCTTATGTTCCCCCACTGGTCTTACTTTCCAGATCATTTTATAGGATCCCTGACCCCAATTACAATGCAGTGTCACATACACAGATCTTAGTTTTATAACCCTGAGCTAGAGAAGACGGAATATGCTTTTGCCCGCATAGAAAAGGGTAAAATAATTTAAAAGTCTTTTAAAAATATGAAAGTAAATGTATTGTGTTTCTCCAAAAAGGTGAAAGCCCTTTTTACTTAGTAATGGACTCTGATTCCACTTTACTAATTAATAATCAAAGTGCTATTTGAACTTCATAAAACTAACCATGACCACATGGCAGACATAACTTTATTCACCATCTCTGTGCAACAATAATAAGGCATCAGCAGCTTTGAACTCCAGGTGGAGCTATATTCACTTGCCATCTGCCAACTACTGGGATATAAGAATATGATTTTGAGGGGACTAAAGGAGTCAACAGTATTAAACAGAATGTGATAGTAAGACTTAAGAAAAAATCATAGTAGCTAAACAGAGTATATTTTATTGTTCTGTACTTTTCAACTCCTTACATTTCCTTATTTTTCTTTCATACTCTGACAGTATAGGACAATATATAAATAAACGGTTTGAATTTTATAATCCACTTTTTTAGCCAGGCCTCTTTTTTTTTTTTTTTTTTTCTGTATTCTTATTTTGGTAAGACAAAAATTCTGTTCTGTTCAGAAGTAGTTCAGATAATTTAGGTGTCTCAGTAATGATGTGTAATTCAGTAGATTACACTTGAGGCAATACCGTGTAAACTTTGTTTGCAAATGGTATAAGGAAGGGAAAGCCAATCTCTAGTAACGATACAGTCCAAGAGTTAGTTCTGTTCTACTTGCTTTTTAAGGTGGCCAGTTGCTGCTATTATAGAGAGCTGATACATAGGTTTGTCTATGAAACTCAGTTGTAATAGAAGATATTGAGGAAATAATGGAATTTAATCCAAAGTGTTGCTTTGTTGTTTTTTTTTTTTAAATCCTGTCTGTAGTTCATGCATATATATAAACATCTCACAATGTATGAAAACATACCCAATGTCCCACAGTTCATGTAAAGTTTTAGGTATTACAGATTAAAAACCTCAATTTAAAAATTTGCATTTGATTCTGTAAAGTATCGAGGAACTGACTTTGATCCAGGGAAGATCCTATGAGTATATTTACCCATACACAAACAATGCTAGTCAAACATTTAGGACTATTCATTTACCTGTATATTGAAGGCTACATACTAAGCCATGTTATTCTAGTAAAATCAAGCCTTTATTCCACAAAGTGTTACATAATTTTTTAAAATTGCCATATAACACTAATTAAAGACAGCTTTCATGAAATATCACAGAGGACCAGGCTTATATTTTTGACCCAGACTCTAAAAGAGATGAATGGTTAATAAATATCTATGGGAATGAGAAAGCAGCAGTGGCACTGGGCCAGAATTTTAATTATTGGGAAAATGCTTCCTCCTCAAAATGGAAGTTACTCGTGCAACAAGAGGATGTCTAAAAGAACTCTTAACAGGAGTCATCAAAGAATGTTAAGACCTGAAATAGAAGAATAATATGAACTCATTTGCTAATGTAATACTTTAAACTGTAGGACAAAAAGGAATCTTTATTCCCAGTTTATCTGCCATACATAACTTCAGTATTTTTCATTTTTATGTGATATTAATTTGTATATAGTCTTAAATACAGCACAGAGAGGAAAAAATTCTTGTTATTGAAAAACATTGTTTATTTTAATTTTTCTTATATTAACACTACTTTTTTTTGTTCCTTTGAGTGCATGCGATTATGAAAATCCCTATGGAATACGTAGAATTTTTTTGTTTTACATGGTAACTAGAACATATAAAAAAATACTTCTATTGCTGATTATTTCTCTTCGTTTGATTCAATCTTACTAGGGATGTATTTGAACAATAATTTTTCTGTGCTGCAGAAATGACATTTAACCTTGTTAATTATCAGGGTAAAGAAGCTTTCGTACATAGTTCAACTCTATTGAAATGTTATTTCAGGTGATAATTACATGGACTGTGGACAGTGAGTTGCACAAAACTCCTTTTAATTATAACCAGGAAAGTTATTAAGCCATTTTTCTATTTGAATTGGAGCTTTCCTTTCCTGATATTTAAAGCTCTTTATTACAGGTTTCTTTGTATAGAAAAGTTTGTGCTACACCACAGGAACACAGCAAGTGGTCTAAAATGTGATTCTATCAAATGCTGGGTTTTTTTTCTTTTTTCAAAACTGGTCATTTTCTTCCTGATATGCCCTATTACAATTTCTGCGTATTCATTTTACAAGAATGACATATACCCATTTCCAGAATTTTAAGAAAATTAGGGTTTTGTTAGATGAGATTTAATATCAAATTCAATTCTAGGAAAAATGCTGGGAAGAATTCATGCTATATTCCTCTTTAAAGACAACTGGCAATTACAGCCGTGTAAGAGCATCTAGAACATAAATATACCTACTAGCAGATGCTTTGCAAATTAATTTTGAAATAATTTACTGTTACTGCAAGAGTACATTTTTGCAAGGGGCTGAGTCTGCTTTAAAATCTTCAAACAGTGTAAAAAAGCTTGTCGTATTTGATAAAAAATTAGCACAGTAAAAATACACTATATGCTATGAAATTACACCTTTTGAAGAATCTGGGTGTTTCTGAGCCATCATACAGTTTGCTTTATTTGGTTCTCAGAACTTCAAAGTACTGAAGGCAACTATTTCATACAAGCCTGTATAAATTTATGGCAGCCTGGGGCTAGAAATGCCATGCAATAAAAAAATGCAAGGGTGATTCTATGCATCTTATCCTCTATTAACACACATCCAGAAAAGAGAGCTTATGAGCCTCATTTATTACAAACAAAGCTCAGACACCAGGTTTTGTCCTCATTTTTCAGAAAGCCTAAGGAAATGTTGCACATTGGCAATGCTTCTGTTTTGCTTAGCATATTACTGCTTTGTTGTCCCATGAAGTCAGTGGTGCTCTAGGCAGAATTAGATTTCTGCCCACGTGGAGTCTACAGAAGTATCAGTGTGAGTGCTGCAGTAATTCTGTATTACCTTCATGAATATATTGTCTCCTAGAGAGAGAAGGTAACACTAAAGACGCTAGGAGAAAGTAAAAAAAGAATAAGAATTTCAAGGCAGCTTTGAAAATGTCTACAAGAAAGGAAGGAAGAAAGGAAGAAAGAAAGGAAGAAAGAGAAAGAAAGAAAGAAAGAAAGAAAGAAAGAAAGAAAGAAAGAAAGAAAGAAAGAAAGAAAGAAAAAAAACCTGAAAATGAGTTTTAGAAAAAAATCTAAAGTTTTAGAAAACAAGATTTTAGAAAAAAAGCCACTGATTTTACAGGTACTTTAGGCTTTAGAACACAGGGAAAAGCATTTTCTGGATCTTGAAGATGCCTTTTGGAGTCTTACTTCTTCCTACTCAGTAGGACTGAAATGGAATCACAGTTTAAATTTCAGTGTTGGCTTGTGAATATGTTTCAATAAAATTCAGTTGTCTCCACAAAGCAGTGGAGAAGATTTATGTCACCATTATATAGGTTTGATGTTAAAATTATGGAACTTTAAATTTCAGTTACATGCCTTAATAGATTTAACACTTATAATCCTTTTAGAATGACACAAAATGACATCATAGTTATACAATTATATCACCAAAGTTTGAGGATTTCTTCCTTAAAAAATAACTCACTGAGGCAAGACCTGTAATTTTCAAAATTTTATTCAAATAATTCCCATACTAACTGGATTAGCATCACATAAAAGTACTATGTATACTTATGGGCATTGTAAATTTTTGAAATATTTGCAAACTATTGGAATTTTACATATGCATGCACTTGCATATACAATTTCTGTTGCTACCATGAAGGATGTTCTATGTGTTTTAATATAAAATATACGTATAAATCCATACAAATATCAGTAGTATTTAAAAGATAAAAATGAAGTCCACATTGACATTTTCGTAGCGTAATATGGCACAGTGGATTTTGCAAATGAAATTAGCTCTGCATACTTGTTGATAAAATATAATTACATTATCTCCATAGACTCATGAAGAAGTAAATTGTTAGTAGTATTTTTGACCCTGAACTCGATCTTCTCATGATCACTACAGCCGAGGCTGCCCCCAACCTTAATGTCCTCCACCAGTCCCTCTTTGTTGGTCAGTACTAGGTCCAGTAGTACCCCTCTCCTTGTCAGCTCCTCCACCACCTCAGTCAAAAAGTTATCATCGAGACACTGGAGGAACCTCCTGGACTGTACGTGCCTAGCTGTGTAGCCTTCCCGGCAGATATCAGGGTGATTGAAGTCCCCCATGAGAACCAAGGCCTGTGATTGTGATGCAGTTCTCAGCTGCCTGTAGAAGGCCTCATCAACTTCTGCATCCTGATCAGGTGGCCTGTAAGAAACCCCCACAACAGTGTCCCTCATGTTAGCCTGCCTCTTAATCCTTACCCACAAGCTCTTGACTCTCTCTTCATCCACCCCCAGGGACAGCTTGATGCATTCCAGTTGCTCTCTCACATAAAGAGCAGCTCCACCACCTTGCCTTGCTGGCCTGTCTTTCCTAAAGAGGACATAGCCATCCACAACAGTGTTCCAGTCATGTGAGCTATCCCACTGTGTCTCAGTAATTGCGATGAGATCATGGCCCTGGGACCACACACAGATCTCCAGTTCTTCCTGTTTGTTCCCCATGCTGTGTGCATTGGTGTATAAGCATTTCAGAGAGGCAGATGACCATGTAGTTTTTGCCCTTGAGGGGTGGTAGGCCTTCTGCTTCTCAAGAATACTAGCACGCTGCCCCACAAGTGCTGGGCTACTGCACCCAGGCGCCTCTCCAGCGAGCCCAGTTACACCCCCGTCCCCCTTCAAATCTAGTTTAAAGCCCTCTCAATGAGTCCTGCTAACTCTTGTCCTAGAACCCTTTTCCCCCTGTGAGATAGACTTTTCCCATCTGTTACCAGCAGGCCTGGTATCCTGTAAATCCGGCCATGGTCAAAGAACCCAAAGTCCTGCCGGTAGCACCAGTCTCGGAGCCAGGCATTGATCTGCTGGCTCTTCCTGTTTACCCCCTCATTGTTCCCCACAACTGGACGGATAGAGGAGAACATGACTTGTGCTCCCGATCCCTTGACCAGTCGTCCCAAGGCCCTGAAATCTCTCTTCATTGCCCTTGGACTTCTCCTCCCTACTTCATCATTGCCTACCTGAAAGACCAGAAGGGGATAATAATCCGAGGGCCGTACTAGGGATGGAAGTTTCTTCTTTATATCATTAACCCGGGCCCCAGGGAGGCAGCAGACTTCCCTATATAGCGGGTCTGGTCTACATATTGGGCCTTCCATTCCCTTCAGGAGTGAGTCACCTATGACAATGACCCATCTTTTATTTTTTATTGAGGTGGTTTTGATGCAGGGGGTGGTCCGACTAGGCCTCGACGACACCTCCAAGCTGGAAGGACTATCATCCTCACCCTCGTCCAGTTCCCCTTGCAGAGCACTGTACCTGTTCTGCAATGGCACCTGGGAAGGTGGGGTAGTCACTGGGCAGACACGCCTGCGGCGCCTGTTGCGTTGGGCAGGAGCATCTTGCCATTGCCCCCTGTTCTCCACGTCACCACGTTCAGTCGGTCGGAGAGAGGACAGGGAGCTCTCTGTAGCAGGGGTCTGCCTGCTGGGCTTCTCTCACGGGAGGCAGGGTACGACTCCAAGTGTCTGTCTCCCTCTCGCACTCCCCAGATTAAGTCTTGACAGTGTTTTTAATGACTGAAATCCATTTATGAATTTTAAAAGGTGTTGATTGCATTAGGTAGAGCTGCCTACATCATCTATCAGTTTTGATCTACTTTTATATGCCTACACATTTCCAGGTTTGCTAACCGTATTTTAGAAAATGCTTGTTTTCCTGTAGCTGAATTTGGTTCATCTCAGTGTTTATGAGTACAGTACAGCATGCAGTACTTTCAAGTGTTCTGCTATTAAGGGCAAGTAGCTCTAACAGTTGTGGCTTAATTATCATATCTGTAGAGACAGTAAAGTGTTCAACCACTAGAAGTTCATCATCACTGATGACAGAGGGAATATTTATTGGACATGCTACTGCACTTGTGGTATTATTCATGTGCTTATGACTTTTTCTTCTTCAGCCTTTCAGTTAAAAGTAAAGTTGTTTCATAAGCTATAAATACATGGCGTATCAGATATGGTAAGATGTACCTCTGTTATGTAATTTATATTAATAAATTAGAAATTTTTTTCAGTGTCAAATGCAATGGACAGTTTTCCTATTAAATGACAGCTTCAATATTAAAACTTGATAAATTAAAACCAGCACTCCACATAACAGCACAGTTCAGTCTTTTTCTTTGGTCACTATCCTGTTTATGCCGAAGTATATTATTATTTTTCTACTTATGGCTGACATTTTCAGACATCTTATATGTTTTGTGCAAGTGACCACAAAGTGTTTTAACTAGATGGAATGGAGATTGACTACTGGTTTAGAACTTTTAAATTTCAAATCTTCTAAATACAAGAACAGCTGTGTCTTAGTAGCACTGTGATGAAGAAATGATGGCTTTCAGTCAGTTAGGTTTTCATAATTTGTTTTCTAGATCCCTGTCTGTGATGTATTCAGGTGATGTCTCTGAGGAGAGTCTGCTTTATAAACATCAAAACATAACACTGAATCTCAGCACAGTTTACAGCTATTCACTGAGACAGAGCACAGCCTTGTTTGGTGCATAATTCTGAATGTCATGGTGCTGCAGAGGGCACAGGATATTGATAACTGCATGCCATGAAATACAGTATCAGCAGCAAGTTGATCACAACTTGGTATTTTATCAGATTGACTTTATTGCCTTATCTCAATTTGCTGTTTTTAAGAGGGAGATAGGGGATATAACTGTATTTTATGATAAAAGAACTTGTATTTGGCACCTTCTTTCTTCTGACAAGGCAGGAATAATCTCTGGAATAAAGCAGCATCCTTTTTAAGGAGAGATACACGATAGCTTTTTTTTAGCTAACTTTTTAAAAGAATCAAATATGAACATACTGTTCCTGAAAATTCTGGAAAATATTATGCTTACAAAGCTTTTGTAATGCTTTTGACTAACAACAGCAATTACCCTTAGACATTCTATAATGTTTGTGTATGTTACTGGGAATGACTAAAAAGATTGGTATTGTGACATTAGTAACAATCATTGGTAGGAAGCAGTTTAATACCAAGATAAGAAGTTTGATACAAAACTTCAGAATGGCATTCAGTATGTGTGTATCTTGATAATAAGACTTAAGGAAATTTACAAAAAGAATTGAGGATTCGTTAGAGTATTCAGATTTTAAGCAAGTAACCGTATGAAGCATATTAAGTTGTTTATGATTTAGATGAGTACTCAAAAGCCTTCATAAATGGATTCCAACTGGCATCTATGAATAATCTCTGCTGCCATTGTGGTGGAATGAATTAAAGTAATCGGCATGGTAAGTTCTCCCTGTTTTCATCATTTCGCTGTCATTTATTCCTCCCCACCCCAGTCTTCCTTTATCTTAAATATTTGTAGCGAAACCAAAACATGACATTCAGTCTCAAATGTTCCTACTGATTCTAACACTCGTCCTGGAGAATCATCATAAGAAAAAGATTTTTTTCTTAAATGCATTTTCTTAATGACATCATTACTAAAAGCAACATTTGAGAGTGCAGAAGGATTTTCTCCTTAAGTGACACAGGGACACAGTTAATGTCTTTTCAATGTAGATAAGTTGTATTTTAACTTATACCTAAGACATTTTCTTCTGATAATGAACAAGATGGCCCTTATGTCATTTACACCACTTAGCAAAAGTTGAGGCACTCATATTCTCAGTCCACTGAGTTCACAGAACTTCATGGCAAGTTACACATTTTGTCCCAGCATCAGGAGGTGATGAAAAATTAATCTTCGTGGCTCTTCAGTTGCTCACTTCTTACTGTCTGACAAAAAGCTAAGATTCCCTTGACTATAAACCAGATAGATAAGAAATATTTTCAGCTGTTGCAGACAAAACAATCAGAACTGCTATAGATCGATTTGTCAGTTCCATCCCATTTCAGAACTCACACTTTGTTTATATTTCACACCATTTTTTGGTATACAGAGAGAACTTCTGTCAGCTGGGTGTTGGTTTTGAGTAGTATATTCAGTAATGCAGGCTATGCTGAACAGACAGTGATTTGGTTTTTACCACCTTACACAGACTTTAGTAGCTAAGAAAAATATTTAATTCAGTTTAGAGCAGCCAGAGGGACTTAATTATTGACTTCCTTCACTTCTAATAAAATTAATATGAAAGATATTTTAACTCACTTTGTCTTAAAGAACAGTTCCTCATGTACAAACTTAGTTTGGATAGAAAGAGCAAGCTGCCCACACAGAATTAAAAAAACAGTATAATTTAAAAATTACCCATTATAAATCAAAACACAAAAGTCTATTAGAATTTCAGACCATAAACATTTCACAGAAACACAGAATTGTTGAGGCTAGAAGGGATCTCTGGAGGTCATCTTGTCCAACCCCCTGCTCAAGCCGATTGCCCAGGACTACGTGCAGAAGCCTTTTGAATATTTTCAAGGATAGAGACTCCACAACCTCTCTGGGGAACCTAAGCCAGTACTCGGTCAGCCTCACAGTAAAAAAGTTTTCCCTTTTATGCAGACAGAACCTCTTATGCTCCTGTTTAAGAGAATTCATACCCTTTTTTCTCCCAAACATATTGATTTCTCCTAAAAGAAAACAAAAATAACTCCTTACAGCAAAACATATTACTAACCAGCCAGTTATTTCATGCTGTGCCCTTATGCGCAACTTTTCCTTTTCATCTATATAGCATTGCTTTGCTTTATTTTTTAGACACAGATGGAACAGAAATGGGACACATTCTGTTAACAGAAAGACGAGTTGGTCCATAGTTTTCCCAGAAAGAACTTTGGGTATACTTGTCTCTCCCAGGCTGAGTCCTGCCTGAACAAGTAACCAGAGTGGATCCAGTCATTGTTGCATGTAAATCAGCACAGTTCCACTGACAACAGTTATTTATGCTGGCTGAAGGAATTGTTTAAAATATATTCCCAAAATTACTTTATTTTTATTTATTTGAGAGGGGAAGGCAAAATGTATAAAATGTAAGTTACTGGAAGGCAGTGCACTGATCTAAAATGGTGAAAGAACAGGAATAGGAATGGGACCAGGAAAAGTGTGGGAATAAGAACATGAGGCTGGGCATATTCTCAGGGGATGAAACTATTTTCTTTAGTAAGGCAATCAATACAGGCCATGCACTCTGCCCATTTGTTTTAAGCTCAATTTAATATTACCTGACTGAAAACCAAGAGACTTTTATAATCCACAGAGTGTAAAATAAATGAACAGAAATGTACTGTCATGTCTGATTTCTTAATTAAGACAATTCCTTTAAAAGGTCCCCACTGTGTTTTCAATTATTTTTAACAAGAGAGATTGTTTTATTCAGAATTACATTATTAAACACATTATGAATTACAGTAATAATATTAAAATATTTTAAAAGCTGTAGGAATTGTCCCGTATGGTTAGAAAATTAATCATTTTTTTCCCAATGATATGGAATTAGCAGGGCAACAAAGATGATTGGGGGATTGGAGCACCTCCCTTCTGAGGAAAGGCTGAGAGAGCTGGGACTCTTGAGCCTGGAGAAGAGAAGGCTGAGGGGAGACCTTATTCTTGCTTCTAAGTATCTAAAGGGTGGGTTGGAGGAGGATGGAGCCAGCCTTTTTTCAGTGGTTCTCAGTGACAGGACGAGGGGCAACGGGCACAAGTTGGAACATAGGAAGTTCCATTCAAACATAAGAAAAAACTTCTTTACGGTGAGGGTGACAGAGCACTGGAACAGGCTGCCCATGGAGGTTGTGGAGTCCCCTTCTCTGGAGATTTTCAAGACCCGCCTGGATGCAGTCCTGAGTAATGTGCTCCAGGCATTCCTGCGTCAGCAGGGAAGTTGGCCTAGATGATCTCTAGAGGTCCCTTCCAACTCTAAAAATTCTGTGATTCCATGATTAAAAGACAGTTTTATAGAAAACTGAAGGTATGTTGTCAAAAGCCATAACAAAAACAAATTAAAGGAAATACCAACATTATTTGAGAACGAAGCATTAGCTCTGCAATCAATTAAACAGATGTTTGATTTTGAGCAGATAAGAAATCCTACAAAGACATTTGGACTATTTATATGCTGAAAATGAAGCTCAGGTGTAATTGTTGGCAAAGCTGAGACCTGTGTTTTCGTTTTCAACTTAAGCATGCTACTTTAATAATGTTAAAATAAATATTGTCTATGTATCCAGGTAGCTTTAAGTATGGCTATAACCCTAACCATAACTTAATAACAGGTGTGACACATTCAGATAAATGTTTGAAGTACTTCAGGATAGATGCCAATGGCTGACAGACATAGTTAAATATAGAACACAATATGTAGGAGGAAAGTATAAGAAAGAAATCTTGGAGCAAAACCCTAAGAGGGGATGTAAATATTTCCTATTAAGGTAAAATTGCATATCAAATGTGAGACCTTTAGGCAATAATATTACAGAGCCATCCCAGGAACATCCTGAGCTTGTGTCACTACACTAAGACTGTAACATGAAAAAGGGCTTATTTTCATTGTCTCAGCTAGAGCAAGCATTGAAAATAACTCAGTTTGGAAAGCTGTATTCAAATAAAAATTACCCGTGATTTCAGTGAGAGTTTGCCTAAGAAAACAGTATGAAGCAGGAAAAAATAAACAGAACAAACCAATGTCATTTCATACATACATAACCACATGTCATGTCCCACCTGAAATCAGAACTGGATGCTACTGAGCATCCTTTTGAGCTACCCCTTTGAGCTGGGATAGCTGGAAGAAATGGGCAGGCAAAAGCGGTACCATGAGATACACATTAATCAATAAAGTCTGTCATGTGAAGCAGCCGTGACGGAAAGGACGGTGCAGCTCTGAGAGTTCTCCAGTTCCCAATGCAAACTCCAAACGTAGCCTGCTATGAGACTACAGAGTGCAAGTTAAGGACAACCCCACGATCCCTCCCAGGCTCTCTTAGTCCACATTAGGGAGTCGGTTGCTCTTCTTATGCATTTTTTGCTTCATTTCATGTAGTTTTTTATTCTTCCATTGAGCTGAAAGGTAAAGAATGCCAGCCACAACAGAACTCTAGGGAATTTCCTTGCTTTCAGCACAAAATTTCACAGCAACAGTGGGGTTTCTGTAGTGATTGAATTAAAGAGAGAGGAAGTATACAGGCAGGCCTTTGGGGACCACAGTTGCAGGGGTGCTCTGGATGGTGGAGGGAGCTTCCTCCCTATTCAGACTATTCTTCCCCCTTATTCCCATCTCTCCCCATTTGTACTGCTGTTCTCTTGGCAGGGACAATCTGACCCAGAATCAGCAATTCTGTGATACTACTTTCCCTAGCTGTTTACACACTTTCAAAAGCCTGTATGGTGCCTTTCTTAGATGCCCTGCTATTTCCATCATCATTCACAGCTATAAGGTATATAAGCTCAAGACCTTCACCGCATTTAATAGACTATTTTGAACTATCTGCTCTGGTACAGACATAAAGCCTCTAAACTTGCCCTGTTCCACAGTTTTTAATTCTCTCCACAGGAAAATTTACTGTTCCTTACTTTCTGTGATTTGACCCTCCATTTATTTGTGTGAATAGTGAAGCAAAGAATTCTTTCAGGCTGTCAGCTACAGTGTCAGTCACTAACTTCCCACTCATCCTTTAATGGCTCAAGTAATTCCTGACAGAGCTCTTGGCTTTTTATGTATTTAAGTAGCTTGTCATGTTTTATATTTAACTTCCTTGCAACACTGTTTATTATTTTCATTCCCAATTTTGCCATTCTGCATTTATCTTGCATAACTGAGAACAGAACCCATGAAAGAATCATGGGCATAAAACCTAGAGATGTAAAACCTTAAAATGTTGAAAAAAGAAGAAACAATCAGGCAGATCAGAATCCCTGTTGTTTACCTAGGTCCTTAGGCATTCCACGTTGACTGTAATGAACGAAGAACCAGTTCAGATAGATTACAGTTCTCTCACACCCTTATATTTTTCGACCTGTTTAGATTAATTTATGGAGAAACTTCCATAAATTCACAAAACCTTGCAGAATCCCTTTTTCTGAGCTTCATTTCAGTTCAGAAACTTTCAATAGGGATTTTATTTGGTTTGCAACAGAATCTATAAAGCTCCTAAGTCTCGTAAGAACAGTGCTTATTTTTCATAGTAAGGCCTGACTTCGTGTCAGCTCCCTGCCTATTTGCAGTGCTTCACAGTCAGTCAGCACTTGCTCAAGTTCCCTCCTAAGGGGGTATCACGCTGTAGCCCTCCAGGAATTTCTCGCATTTCATCTCAAGGAACAGTCAGTCTCCTTGTATGAGTTCCACCCAGCCAGGGTGCCCCAACCAAAACACAACAAAAAGCAGTCTTCCCCCTGTTGCTCAGCCATACCCCTTTGAAGGAAGATAACATGCAGTAATATACAAGAAAAAACAAAGAATATTGTCCAGGACAAGAGTACCTGTGTAGATTTAGTGTAATTCAAAGATTTCCCATCTGTATGTATACTTGTGATTTTTATCTCTGGTATAGAACTATTTAATAAAATACTGAGGCCATGATAGTTTTTAGATTCCTCCTTCTTTTTCTCAGTTCTTATCATGTACTTCATATTACTTTTTAACAGAGCTACTATTGCCTTTTTATAAGCTGACACATATATTGAATAAGAACGCTATATAGAACTATATCCAATAATATAGCTCTTACCTGATTTGCTTTGTGAATGATACCCGGATGCAAAGTACAATTTATTTAAAAGCTTTTCCAAGCAGGATTTACAAAGATAGTGCCTTAGAATAACTCAGAGAAGTTATTGGGTCCTACTGATTTTCCCCTGAAGCATGTGAAAGACAAGGAAGTCCTGTTAGGAATACTGTGTAGTTTGTTGTCACCTTTACTGGTGTATATTTCCTTACCTTTCCATACAGCTTTGACCAAGTTCATATACTCACAGAAATGAAGCATGAGAAAGAATGAAAATCAGAGGAAGGGGTGGTAGAAATGTCACCTAAAGCCCCTGCATTTTTCATGTTTAGCTACTGATGAAATCAATGATTAGATTAAGTGATGAGCAAAACCACTTGTGGCGCAAAGGAAATAATTCTGAATTGCTGCCAAAGCATTTCTGGGAGTTGTAGTCTGATGCCGCATGGACCCTTTTCTCTTTTGGGGTTAGTCTTATGGCCAGAGACAACTCCCATGGTACCTTCCTTTTTACTATTATGCTAGAAGTCGTGGAAGACTTGCCAGTGATGGAAGGCTTCATTCTTAGACTATTGTCCTGCTTTAAAGGAGAATTAGCCTGCAGGATTATACTTTTTAGCTGCAATTTTTTTTTTTTTGAAAATAAAGTTAAATATTTTCCAAAATATAAGTATTTGTGTAAGTTATTAAAAAAAAATGTTCTGTCATAAGATAGTTGTGACAAAAATTCTGCGCTTAGTACTACTTGGATATTTCCCCAGTGGTTGGTGAGAGATATTATCTCCTGCCTTATTTCATGTTCTTACAAAAAATGTTCTTTATGTCAGGTCATGAGTTTTCATTGAAATATTTGGCCCTAATACAATTCACAGTTAGCAGAACTATAAACATAAAAGCAAACCATGATAGGGAAACAAAGAAAAGTTTTCCTGAACCAGCAGGTGCTTCGCCAACAGCAGGTGATGTTACAATGACATTTCCATTGTAGACTCCAGGTGTTATGATTATACAACTAATGTGGTTTTTGTTCTGACTTTTTCATGGCAGTCCCTTGTTACTGTGCATAATACTTGAAGGTTCACAGCAGGAACTGTCCCCTCCACTAGAAAGTTTGTACAGCCTCAAGAACAATAGATACTTAGGATATTCTTTTTAAAATTAGCAGTGGAAGTTAGGGAGAAAGTCTTCAAAGCACTAAAATTATTGTTTCCTGTTACTTAAATCTTACATATCTGACAATGAGTAGTTAAATACACTCCTCCTGTCTGCTGCTCGGGATTTTTAACATGAAAAAGAAGGACTCTAGACACTTGAAAGATTTACTACTTGGAAATCAAGGTTCAAAAGAAGCAAAACATTTCTTTATTAGCAGTGCATGATTTCAAACCGAGCACATCCAACTGCTTTACCATTCCTTAGATTTCCTAGACTTGGATTATGACCTGCTCTGCTTATAATATCTTCGTTACCCTTAACGTAAATGTGAAAACTAGTTAATAGTTAAAATTAATTAATAAGTTAAAATCAGTTTATCTTGCATAGGAAGCAATAATTCACCTTATTTTTGTCCTTAACAGTCATGCTGAGGCTATCACAAACATCTGCTGTCTTGCATCCACCATCTTTGAACAGGTGTTACTTAATTTCTCTTAAAAAAACCTACTGGTGCCTATGACAATATACAATATATATTGGAGATTATAGTGAGGTCTGAGACTTAATGGAAACAACCTGCATAGCTGCAAATGAATGCATATGTTCTTTTAATGTATAAAATATTTTTGGCTGCAAGCTGAAAAACAATACTAGAAATAATACTGTGTCCAGCTCTGAGGTCCCCAACATAAGAAGGCCATGGACCTGTTGGAGCGGGTCCAGAGGAAGGCCACAAAGATGATCAGAGGGTTAGAGCACCTCTGCTATGAGGACAGGCTGAGAGAGTTGGGCTTCTTCAGCCTGGAGAACAGAAGGCCCCGGGGAGACCTTATTGCAGCCTTCCAGTATCTGAAAGGGCCTACAAGAAAGCTGGAGAGGGACTTTTTGCAAGGGCATATAGTGATAGGATGAGGGGTAATGGCTTCAAACTGGAAGAGGGTAGATTTCAAATAGAAATTAGGAAGAATTTTTTCACTCTGAGGATGGTGAGGCACTGGAACAGGTTGCCTGGGGAAGTTGTGGAGGCCCCATCCCTGGAAGTGTTCAAGGCCAGGTCGGATAGGTCTTTGAGCAATGTGGTCTAGTGGGAGGTGTCCTTGTCCATGGCAAGGAGCTTGGAACTAGATGATCTGTAAGGTCCCTTCTAACCTAAACTATTTTATGATTCTATGAAATAATCATTTATTGATTTAAAACTGTTTTTGGAAGCCAGGTTGGACTGCGGTGGTTAAAAAATCTGTACATTTATAACTCTGACTGCAATATATTTCTGTCATCCTCTTTCACTATTCACACTAGTTCTACTGAAATCATCATCTGGGCAAAGAAAAAATACGCATACATGAAAAATTATTTTGTGATTTATCAGTATGTAAATCGCGTACATGATCCAGCTCTTGTGGCCATTCAAAGACAGGTGGAAGCTGTCTGTGCAGTTCTATTCAGAGTTAGAGCAATTTTGTGATATCACTGCAGACAGAGAATAGAAATGGAATATAATTATGTCTGACAGTTTTTTTAAAGTTATCGAAGCACCTAATTTAGGAAGTAAGTTGCTTGCCTCAGTTCTCTGTAGGTCCAAGGAAGGGAAAGAGGTGAATTCCCCCCAGCAATACAGGGAGTATTAGGCAATCAGGTTCCCCGTTCAGATGGGTTGAATTCAGAGACTGAATTACAAGTATGTCAGTTTTACACATAACCTCTTTCTGTGGTTTTCTTTTATCATTTAGTGTACCTTAGCCAATGTAGGTCAATCAATGCTTTACAAAGCAATTTGAATATCAGATACATAAGATTAATCATCTGCTTTTGTTAGCCCTAATATTATACAGTTTAACAATGTCTCTTGCCTTGAAATACTATTTCAAGAAAAGGGTTTTTTTATTCCCTTGAGTGTATGTCAAACAGTAGATTATGCTCTAGCTTTTGTATTAGTAGTCTTCATTAACTGCATGGCAGTCTGAGCATGATATTACCTTTGGATTTTAGACCATTTATAATATATTCTCAATGCTGTGTACTGACACTTGTTCTTACATTTTTCAATTCTTTAATGACTTTCCTATAGGCCTTGCCTATAGAGATCTGGTTTTAATTTTAACTTGTATGTAAAAATGAGTTTGATCATAGAATCATAGAATCATAGAGTCACCGAGGTTGGAAGAGACCTTTAAGATCATCAAGTCCAACGATCAACCTAACAATACCAAAACCACTACTAAACCACGTCCCTCAGCACCACATCTACCCGTCTTTTAAATACCTTCAGGGATGGTGATTCCACCATTTCCCTGGGCAGCCTGTTCCAATGCTTGATAACCTTTTCAGCGAAGAAATTTTTCCTAATATCCAATCTAAACCTCCCCTGGAGCAACTTGAGGCCATTTCCTCTTGTTCTATTGCTTGTTACCTGGGAGAAGAGATCGACCCCCACCTCTCTACAACCTCCTTTCAGGTAGTCGGAAAGAGAGATAAGGTCTCCCCTCAGCCTTCTTTTTTTCCAGACTAAACAACCCCAGTTCCCTCAGCTGCTCCTTGTAAGACTTGTGCTCTAGACCCTTCACCAGCTTTGTTGCCCTTCTCTGGACACGTTCCAGCACCTTAATGTCTTTCTTACTGTGAGGGGCCCAAAACTGAACACAATATTAGAGGTGAGGCCTTACCATCATGACACCTTATCAAATTAGTTTTAAACTTCCATGATAGCGATATTACAATGGTTGATGTAATGAGCAGTCTCTTGTTAAGGGTATTTGGAATTACTATAGATAAGGATTTGTAAATGAAGAGTGGCATGCATTGCAAGAACTATACAGATGCACATAGAATCAGTCTGTGTTGCTACTCTGTAAATATGTTCGGTTTTTTTCTCCAGCAAACGTATTAAATTGAGGAGAAAAATGGAAAACAGTGAAATAATGAGGAGAAATTAAATGGTTTTTTTTTCATGTTATGATGATTATGTTTTATAAGGGCATGCATTCTTTTTTGCTGACAATTAAAGGACATTTTGAAGTTCTGTAAAATCAAAATCAATGTAAAGAAGGATGCTTGTTGGAGGATTGTTTTAATTTTGAGTTGGCTAGATAATGTAGTGTACAGAAAGGAAGAAAGACATTATCTTGTTAACCCTTAGTTTCTAATTGATGTGCTATCTGGAGGACAGGCTTGCTAGCATGTCATAAGCAACACAGAAATTGAAATGGTCATCTCAGCTTTAATTCAACTTATATGGGTATCCATACTGGAGTATCTAGAACTATTTACTTTGTGTCATTGTCTCCTAAAGATCTTAAAGAGTTGATCTTAATAAAAGGTATAAAACAATAACAAAATGAAAGGTAAGAAGGAGGAGAAATGTATTCTCTATAATACCAATTTGTTACAAAAATGGAAATAGCTATAGTAAATTTCTAATCTTTGTTTACAGTCAGTACAGAGAAACGGGCACTCAGAAGTAATTTTGTCTCCTACTAGAATAGATACCTTATGCAGGTCACAAGAATTAAATACATTATAGATAGTTAAAGTTAAGTGAGATTAATTATACTCATTGTTTGGAATAATAATACTTTAATTGAGTTTCAGTTCTTTTGATTTATTAAATGTACCACACAGGCTAATTGAACACACTCTTAAAATAGTCTTCTCTCACCTGATAACTAAAAAAACCAAGACTATTTAAAAGAGTATCTTCTCTTTGTATATAATCTTTTATTTATCACCAGCTCCAATTTTAGACTTTAGACAACAGTTTTAAAATTCTAGATTTAGTGTAATAATGTATGACATCTTTTAAATAATGTGAGAAAAATATATGCATATATATTAATTCTGAGTTACCTATTACCAGTATTTAAGATAAGCTGCCTTCAGCAGTATGAACTGCGAGATGTGCTTACCAGATTTTAATGCTGGGAACTCCCCATCTCCAAGTGCTGATGGTGTTAGCTGTTTTGTACTGGTCAAGAAACATAGTTTTAGAAGCTGATTTGATGCCTAGTGAAGTCCTTTGATGACTCCCAGGATCAAATCTGAAATTTCAGCCATGCTAGAAGAGGTGAATAACCAACAGTTTCAAACATTGTTCACTGCCTCATTTTTACTTGGGAATTGCTTGTAAGGCTTCTTGCTGTTCTTCAACAGTTATTGCCCAAGCACAGAATAGAAGGTTGTGTCCATACCCTCTGCCACATGTAATGACTCCACTTGTTCTCTGGAAACTCCAGACATACTACTGCTTAATGTAAAAAGAGCAATTTACCAGGCACTGTGTAAAATCTATGACATTGAACTCCCTTTTTAAGAAAACCATTTTATATTAATGAAAGGACTGAGGAGAACTATGTCATCTGTTTTTTAGTTCACCATTAAGAAATTTTATCAGGACATCACTGATTTTTTTTAACTTTAATCTCTTCGTTAGTACTTTGCACTAAGATAAAGAATCCTTCATTAAAGTATTGGTGAGAAAACACTGGTGTCCAGTTTATGTAGAAATTTGTTATTAATAAATGAAACAAAAAAATTGGAAAACTGATATTGCAGCTTTGACAATAGTAAATAATATTTTACAATGAAAAAGAAACATCTGAAATGTGTGGGAGTTTACCTTGTTAAATTGACTCTGTTTAATTGCAACCTATTTAAATAAGATTTTTAGTCAGTTCAGGGAAAACTAACCCAAGTTTGCAATGGACCAATTTAGGATAAAAAATAAAGAAAATGAGGGGAAAATTAGACATAGAGGGAAACTGGTGATGTGGCCTCAAAACAGGAGGCCAATGGCAACTTAGAAAACCAGTCTGTGTCTGTCAGGAGGAAGAAAAAATAAACACTATGAAAGCAAAGAGAAGACTGAAGGCCAGATATTTTTATTGATTTGTAGTCAGAAATACTCATTTATGTCAGTGCATATTTCTACTTAGGGCAGGGCAGCACGATCTCACCACTGCTAGAATTGCTAAAGAACAACTCTCACTGTGATGCTACTCCACAGAGTGACTTGCTCCTTCAAGTTAGAGATTGTTGACATGTGAGATCACCTATCATTCCTATACTATGGCACATGGGACCAATCAAAGATACAACCAAGATCATCCTTACAACTTCATGAGCAATATTTGTCAGCTCTTCAGCCCCAAAATGTGCAGTAAGGTTTTGCAAATTTTTAAAGTAAGTGGAATACAAAATCTTTCCTGCAACCTTTTGAAAGAGAGGACTTAGCACCTTGCCTGGTTTGGAAATGGGACTTGACATTTTGACAGGTGTTTGCCTGGATGTCAGAGATATCTGGACCAGTGTAAACGTAATTAATATGTACTCCATTTGTAAGCCTCTGAACAATCTTCGTTTACATAAGCATAGTTGTTATTGGTTGAATGTCAGCTGGAAGACAAATTCTCTGATGATTTTTCAAGTAATGTGTAGGCAAAATTATAAGAAAATGCTGGAACAAAGAAGTAACATTATAGCATAAGGTACCAAAAGTGGATGGTTAACAGGGGAGAGAGAAAGAATGGAAGTAGGTGGACTGATGGAAGCAATGAGAGCAGAATCACAGAACAGGCTGGTGTGACAGTAAGGAGTATATTTTTGAATGTTCTAAAAAGTATTAATCTTAAGCATTTATTCAAATGCCTCGAGTACTCTTGTGAAGCATCATTCAGAAGTCAAAACATGTTTGTAATATAATCTTTATGCTTACAGTGCATATGAAGAGATTCCTTAAAGTGACATACTTTCTCATTTCTGCTACAACTTTTATTTTATTTTTCTACTGCTGTGGTAAATGACTTCTGCAGCAAAGATATAACTAGCATTTCATCATAATTTTCCATGGTATTGGTAAGATCCCACTTCAGATATTTTCCACCTAATTTGGGCATCTTGCTACAAGCTGATTATAAATAAAATGGAAAGATGCAAATAATAATTTAAGTATGTTTAAAAATTACTAATGTGGAATACTTTATCTATGGTGAAGAACAGTCAGATAACTTGGACAAGAGTTTAATTCCGTGAATAGGGGAAATCAAGTATTTCTATTACGTATTCCATTGAAGAAATGAGCAGAGAACACAACTGGTGGAAGCGAGAATTAAATCTTGGAAGGGAAGAAAAAAAGTAGGAAGAAGAGTCCATGAGAAGTACGGATTTCAGTATACTACTGCTTCAGGGAAGATGGGTAGAACTACCAAGGTGATGGATTTGAGATGAAGCAAGTAATTGGTTAAAGCAAAAAGTAAATGGAAGTAGAATATTAGGGAAAAAGATTCAGGTCTGTTTAGGAGGGGGAAAAAAAACCCAAGAAAAAAAGGTAGTGAAGGGAGAGTGAAAACTCAGAGTCTTATCTCTTGCTAAGTAGAAAAAACCATTTATATTAATGAGGACTTCTGCTTAAAAATTGATGGCATTGTCTTGCCCACAGTAAGAATTGTTAAAGTACCGTCAATAGCAAGGAACAAAAAGAGATTAGGTCATCACTCAGGAGGTTACTCTAGACCTGTTCTCTCAACCTTTTCCAATGACTAGTTTCAGAATCCCCTCACCATCAAACCATAAAGAACTGGAGTTATCATAAACCTCTGCAGATGTCTTTCACATTCAAAATTTGTGCTCTTGACAACCTGTGTCACTTACAGGCCTTACAGACTTGTGATTTATAAGTTCTTTTCTTTCCGTCTATCACTTTAGCAAAATCTCAGAATCATACAATAATTCAGACTGTAAGGGCCCCCAGGAAATCATCAATTTCAACCCCCTGTTCACTTTGTCATTTTTATAATTGAACATAGGCTACTGTTTCAAAATACAATGAAAGTCATCCACAAATAACCAATGCTCAGTTAAGTCAAATTTCCGTATCATCACTGATAGTACATATAAAGACATTAAAAAATTCCACCCTAATATGCAAAGTACATGGCTTGAGACTCAGGTCGATACATAACTGATTCTAGTACTTGACTGACTATATTAGAAAATTTGGGTTGATTCTGGACAGTCTAAATGTTAATTTATCTATTTATGTAAATAGCCAGCACCCTCACATATCTGGACTAGGTTTACAGGAAGGAAAAAGCCTAATATGGTTTTTTCTGTCTATCTTTTAGTTTCCTGTCCTTGGGGGTAAGGGGATATTCCTTCTTCTTGCATATTTCCTATTGACACAGTAGGCAATATAGGAAGTTATGTCCACCTGGAGGAAGTTAGAGATGTTGCTGGAAAGTCAAAAGATGAAGCTTCTATTTCTAGGAATTTGGAGGGAGTGATGGATTGGATTGTGAAAATAGGGAAATAATCTCTGTACTTCAGAAAACAAAGCACATTAGAGACTGTGGAATAGCTATTTGGATAAAATGGAAGAAAGTAAAGAAATCCAAATACCATTGCAAACAGTATTTGCAAGGTAAATGCAAATTCCAAGTGCTCCAAATACTGTTGCAGAGGAGAGAAGTATCCTAAGGCATCTACAGCAAAGGCTGTATTTCTTTATAATGTATTATAAGAAAATTAAGTTTAGGAGAAAATTCCAGTAATGGATTTTCACTCTTGACGCTAAATTTCTAGAAAATTTTCTTTTTAAATAAAAACTGACATTTTTGAGCTACTCCAGCAATTATTAATTTATTTTTTTTAAGTGAGAAGAACCTAAAGAAGAAGAATTTTAAAAAAGACAAAAATCTCAGCTGGTCTTTTATCTATTCTTCTGTCAATACTTTAGTGAATATGCAGTAATATCCAGTAATTTCACAGTATCTGGCATACTTTCTTCTCAAAAGTACAGAGGTAATTTCCTTATTTTTCATAACCAGATCCATCACTCCCTCCATAATCCGTACTACTTTGCCATTATCATCAAAAAAGAAAATGTTTGTTTCTAGGTTTCTGAGTCTAAGGCTAACATGATAATTGCAGGAGCGTCCTCTTCTCTTCTACAGAGCTCCCTGTTCTAGTTAACACTGTTTCTGGAAAGGTCATAGCCCGTTTAGAGTAAATAAACTGAAAAACAATATTCAACCTATTGAGCTTTTATTAGGATGCTCTATTTTATACTCACACATCAAATTCTGTTCAAGAGTGTGGTAGGTTAGCCTTGGCTGGCTGTCAGGTGCCCACCAAGCTGCTCTCTCACTCCTCTCCTCAGCAGGACAGGGGGAGAAAATAAGACAAAAAAGCTCGTGTGTCAAGATAAGGACAGAGAGATTGCTCATTAATTATCATCACAGGCAAAACAGACTCAACTTTGGGAAGACTAATTTAATTTATTGCCAATTAAAAATAGAGTAGGATAGTGAAGGGCAAAGGCAGAACTGAAACCACTTTCTCTGCACTCCCCCTCTTCTTCCCAGGCTCATCTTTGCTCCTTCTTTCCCAGCTCTTCTACCGCCTCCCCCTGAGTGGCACAGGGAGATGGGGAATGGGGGTTGTGGTCAGTTCATCTCCACCATGGGCTCTCCAGGAGCCGCAGCTTCCTTCTAGGCACATCCACTTGCTTCCACGTGGGTTCCTCTATGGGCTGCAGTGTGGAAATCTGGTCTGACATGGCCCTCTATGGGCTGCAGGGGACAGCCTGGTTCACCGTAGTCTTCTCCATGAGCTGCAGGGGAATCTGTGCTCTGAGACCTGGAGCACGTCCTCCCCTCCTTCTTCACTGATATTGGTGTCTGGAGAATTGTTTCTCTCACTTTTTTCTCACTTCTCTCTCCCAGCTGCTGTGCAGTTTTCTTAAATGTGTTTTCACAGAGGTGCCACCAGCATTGCTGAAGGGCTCAGCTTTGATTAGTGGCTGGTCCATTTTGGAGCTAGCTGGAAGCGGCTGTGTCTGGCACAGGGCAGTCCCGTGTCTTTTCTCACAAGGGCCACCTCTGCAGCCCCCCGCTGCCAACACCTTTTCACATAAACTCTTTAGAGGAAGCAATGTTGAGTGCTAATGTCAGTGGCAAGTACAAATGGCCAGTAGCCCTAAAAATAGGTATTAATAGAAATTTTTAAAAAATGATGCCTCAAGATTTCCCTGGAACTCAACAAAGAAACCAAGCAAAGTGACACATTTAATCACCAACTGATATTTACTAATAGGTATAATAAAATGATGCTGTTTAATGCCCTCTTAATTTAATAAAACTAAAATAAATTAAAAATATGCCTGTTTAGAGTTTCAGTTCCTAGACTGCACATTTTTACTTCCTGTGACCGGTGACACTGAAGTTACCATTTTAGTAGTTGCAAAGTTACAGATTTTCTGTCTTGTGCTTTAAGTTCCTTGTTAGACAGCCAGGTGTCTCGTAATTTATTTATAACTGATTGTGCAGGTAACTTTCCTTGGAGGTTTTGCAACTGTATAGAAAAAATTTGATTTAGGATGCAAGTCTGAGCTTATTAGAGTTACACTCTGCTAGAAATTTGCAAGACTGATTACAAGCTCCTTGAGTGGCCTTCATCAATTTAACAAATATTAAAAGTCCAGCAGAGGGAATCTGAAAAGATTTCTTAAAACAGCAGGTTCACTTCCTTGTGCTGGATAAAACATTAAACTGGTTGACATGAAATAAAAAAGTGACTGTTCTTATTAAACTGTCTTACAAGAACACCACATACATATATTAAACTCCTTCTTTCCTGGAATCCTCTGTTCATCAATTTAGGTCCAGCTTGACGCTTTGGTTGTGAATAACAGAACTGCTTTGAAATTTGCCTTTGTCATACAGCAAAAACACATAGCCTGTAATTGCAGGCATATCTCTGAATGTTTTTCTTTTCTTTCACTGAAGTAATTTTATAGAATGTGTGTAAGAATTTATGATTTTAATTGTTCAATATTATTGTGAAGCCAGTTTCAAAAGAGGGAACAAATCTGAATGGATGACATGTACTGAATATTCTTAGGAAGACAGAGATAAACTATCTGAAGATTTAATTTTTATATAAATTTGTTTTATCAGAGCATTTTAAAGTTTTCATAAAGTTCTTGATGATAAAGTTTACCATTAGAGCTGACAGTTTCATTCAAGACTAACTAATCAACAGTTAACATTTCAAAGTACAAATGCACAATATTCTCTTTGAATCACTCATGAATAATCCAGGGACCAAGAAACTAATTACTAAATATATTCTAAAAAGTAACTTTGAATAAGTAACAGAGAAGACTTTTAATATATGGGCAGATTACAAGTACAGCAAAAATGGGGAAGTCAATTGAATGATTTTTTAAATTAATTGTTCACCTAGCCCTACAGATTGTATGATCTAATAAATGAAATTGCAACCATTCATAATATTTTATTATTATCAACAGATTATTAGCTTCTGTGTTAATTCATATCAATGAAGCAGATTCTCATTTTTTAAAAGATTTATTGTAGTGAAATGTTGCAGGAAAATTGAAGTTACAACATCAAAAGAGACAAAATTTTCAGCCAACACAGAAAAAACAACTGTGCTGTATGCTCATATTAGCATATAACCTACTCTATATTTTGTGTATTTCCACAGCTTGTCAGGAAAAACTACATTTTCACGTGGGATATTAACTTTTAGAGAGAAATGAGGAAGCCAAAGTTGGTTTGGGTTTTGGAGTTGTTTTTTTTGGTGGTGGGGAATAGTATTTTGTATAAAATTATGCGAGAGATGAAGGAGGAGTAGCAGCAAACATGACAGAGAGATACTGGAGGGACACCTATAGGACTCCGGTAATAAGAGGTACCAGTGCTTCTCTTCTTCTGCCCGACCGTTATTCATTCATGTATACTGCTGAACAAAGCAAACAGGTAATTGTGTAACAGCTTTATGGAGGTGGATGTTATTCCATTTTCCATGCACACGCAGGAGTTAGAAGGGGTACCCGCTGACTCAATAAAGTCATGCGATATTAAGAGATCTTCAATCTCAGTGGTTATAAACTGCAGTGTGTGCGTTTGTGTAAGTGTGTGTGTGCGCGCTCATATGCTTTGTTTAGATGTATATACATTAATCTGAGATCTGTGCTTTTGCTCTCAAATGTATACGTATTGGTTTGGGATACCTTATAGTAAGCTAGTGTGAATCGTGTCATCTTCAAATCTGTAATCAAGTCGCTGTTCATTTATTTAGTTAAATCATTTTGTAAATCTTTAAATCAGTTAATGACTAAGTACTGCTAAAACACAATCTCTTGATCTGCCTGAAATCACAAATAAAACTGAACTGCTGCTAAATCATAACCGAGTCTGATACTTCCATCCTGCAACAGTAATATAAGTATAAACATTTTCTCAGGCAAGTCAAGTCTGTTGCAGAGTTTTGTCAGATACCCTGCATTGCCTTTCATGTTACCTTTCATGCAATAAAAGACCTCCCCAAATCAGTCCATTACTTTTTACTGCACTGAATATCTCTTCCTTTTCTTCTGATGCTTTTAGAACAAATCAGGTGCTCAGTTTGGTTCAGTTGCTCATTCAGAGGATAGCTGTTAGATATTGTTATTTCTCATTTGATGGTAATTTTGATAGAACAGAGATAATTATCTTTACAACACTCCATTCTTTCTATCATCTCTTTTTTTACTGGTAAGAAACTGAGGCACAGGGAGTTTAAACACAAGGCACAAGCTGCCAGGTTAAGAATGAGGCAGAATTAAGTGCCTGTGCAAAAGTGAATGATTCATATGGAATCAGCTGCCTGCTCATCCTGAAAATCTCTGCACACCTGTATGCACCTGAGCATGCTCAGAAACATTTCAGAAGCATGCTGTCCAAAAGCGCCAGGCATTTGAAAGTTGCATGTTTCTGGATGTCACCAGACTGGGGGGAGAATGGTTGGTACACTGGAGACCAGGACCACTGGATGACCTAAACAGCTGGAGGAATATGTGAAGAAGAAACTTGTGAAGTTCCAGTACAGGGTCTTGCACTTGGGATGGAATAGCCCTATACATCACTGCAGACTGGGAACTTACTGACTGGGAAAAGGACCTGGGAGTTCTGGTAGACAGGAGTTGTACATGAGTCAGCAATGCGCCCTTGCAGTGATAAAGGTCAAACTTCACTGCCGTGAACATAAGCAGCAGGTTAAGGCAAGGGATTGTTCCACTCTATTCAACACCTGTTAAACTGCATTTGGGATTCTTTGTCCAGTTTTGGGCCAGTAATGATGAAGTGGATCAAGTCTAGCAAAGGCCCACTAAGATGATTAGGAAGCTACAGCATATTACATATGAAAAGAGACTGAGGGAACAGGGTTTATTCAACCTTGAGAAGATGAGGGTAAAAAGGTATTTAATGACAGAATCACAGAATCACTGGGGTTGGAAGGGACCTCTGGAGATCATCTAGTCTACAGCAGGTTCACCTAGAGCAGATTGCATCCAGGCGGGTTTGGAATGTCTCCAGAGTCAGAGACTCCACGACCTCTCTGGGCAGCCTGTTCCAGTGCTCTGCCACCCTCAAAGGAAAGAAGGTCCTCCTCATGTTCAGATGGAACTGCCTATGGTCAAGTTTGTGTCCATTACGTCTTGTCCTGTCACTGGGCATCACTGCAAAAAGACTGGTGCCATCCTCCCAGCACTCTCCCTTTAAGTATTTATAGGCATTGATGAGGTCCTCCCTCAGTCTTCTCCAGACTAAAAAGACCCAAGTCCTTCAGCCTTGCCTCATAAGAAAGATGTTCCAGTCCCCTAATCATCTTTGGAGCCATCTGCTGTACCCTCTCCTGCAGTTCCCTGTCCTTCTTGAACCGGGGAGCCCAGAACTGGACACAGTACTCCAGGTGCGGCCTCACCAGGGCAGCGTAGAGGGGGAGGATAACCTCCCGCGACCTGCTTGCCACACACCTCTTGATGCACCCCAGGGTGCCATTGGCCTTGTTGACCACAAGGGCACGTTGCTGGCTCATGGTCATCCTGTTGTCCACCAGGACTCCCAGGTCACTTTCAACCGAGCTGCTTTCCAGCAAGTCAGCCCCTAATCTGTACTGGTGCATGGGGTTATTCCTCCCCAAGTGCAGTGCCTTACACTTGCCGTTGTTGAACTTCATGAGGTTTCTCTCTGCCCAGCTCTCCAGTTGTCTGTCTTCTATGGCCCAAAGTGGGAAGTAATAGGAAAGACCAAGCTATACTCCTAGGGATACAACAGTCCCCAATATCAGGGATTAAAATTCACCCGTCTCCATGTTTCATTTGCAGCTACAATGTGGATAATTGCAGTAGTTTTTTACTACTTCCAGCCACCTGTTCTTAATCAGAGATACCTGTCATTAGTTTAGGAAGAAATCAATTCCTGTTTGAGGGCATCACATGAAAATTAGTTTGTTGTTACCATTCTAGCTTCTGGAAGTCATAGACTGATATCAAAGAGCATTCATGTTCCCCGATGAAAAGAAAAATGGGAAAGCTAAAGTGTTATATTTTACTTTATTTCCTGGTCTTGAGAAAGGAAAAGAAAACAGAGTAAAATATAACACTTTAATTTTCCCATTTTTTTCTTTCACAGGAAAACAGATTATTATTGACACTGAAAGAGTGAAATTCACATTATGAACTTCTCAGAAACAAAATCTGAAAGAGTTGCAAATTCATGCTGAAACTTGCTTTAGCTTGGATTTGCACAGAACCAAGACAATGAAATGCAGATGAGGACAGGCAGCAACTAAAACTATATACACTTATTTTCACACAGAAGATGATGCAGAAGAATAAAAAGAACAGTAGTAGCAGTTGAATGCATCAAACTATTTCTACTGGCATTTCTCTGCATTATTTTATATTCTTTTCTTGTGTTGCCAGACTGATAAGATGAATGAAACAGCTGAAACAATAACTGAGTATAAGTGGGCAAACAGATCCTGAATTAACATCAGAAAGGCTAAAACTTCCATTTTTCTGTTATTTTGCCCATAGCATACTTAGTGACCTACAGGAGTATATCCAATGTCAAGACAGAGTTATCAATCTAAACAAGGAGTTATACAACTCGAAGAAATCAAAGGACCCCCACTGCAAAACCTGAGTAATCCTATCTCGCCATTATGTATAAATCCTACAGGTGTAAAAAATGCATCCTTTGATTTAGAAAGAAGGCTGGAAGTTTCTGTGTCCATTCACTATGCGGAAATGGCTTGGTGATTATAAAGAGATGCAAATCTGGTAGGTATTTCATTATCAGAGAGCCAGTTCATGAATAAAATTTAACATGTTCCTGCACAGAATTGCCTGTAGTGTTTTTATTCTGAGAATTTTCGAACTAAAACATTTATTTAAATACACAGTGTACTACCTAACCTTCCCTTAGGGTGAACCTCACCCTCTGCAGAGGACTTGCACAAAGCTATGCATCACTAAAGTCATGTTAATACTCTGTTTTCTTAGTTGGAGTGGGAGCTAAATGGTGCCCAGACCTTTGTATTGTTCTGATGTAGAAGGAGAATTACTCTCATCCAAATGATTCTCTGAAAAACATTGGGCATTTTGTAAATATCTGTAGGTTTCTTCAAATTAGAGGACCACAAGTAAGAGATGTTTTATTCAAAATATTTAAAATTTCTATGAATATTTTATTCGTTTTTTTTTCTTTCTGTCACTTTTATCATGTCTCTATTGATTAAATAATGAAGGATCCCCTCACAGTAATCATCTCCCTGAAAGGATGTTATGGGGAAAAAAAAACTGGAGGAAGAAAAGTTTCCGTACTGTCTTTACTTAGCAGTTCTGTTGAAACACAGAGTGAATTTACTAAGGGAATTCAACTGCGTGGATCTGCTGGGTATGGGAGGCTATGATAGGAAAAGGTATCATGGGAATAGAATAGAAACTTCTGCTGAAAACTTGAGTCTCTAAGTTACAGAACTGCTTCGTGACTATTTTAGAATATATGCCATGTTATCAATACGTTTTATAGATATTATAATGTGGACTCAATTCTCTCATCACTTCCAGTAGTTTAATGCCAGTGTTGTCTGCCATTAATTCTTAGTAGTAGTAGAAGGAGGAGGAGGAGTATTACTATTACTACTACTACTATTTCAACTTGCTATTATTATTTACTTATCTTACCGTAAGACCTGTGGATTTCACACCAAACCTTGTTGCACTGTACATTCTGAAAACAAGTAATACTATTTAAAAAAATACCATGTATGTAAATTATCTGGGTTAAACTATGAGTATGTTTTATTTGGTACTAGAAAATGGCCGTAGAGAGTGTAAACTCCCATCTCTGCTGCCTGATTTAACCAAGAAAGGAAGTGCTTGCAGGTGAAATTCAAGGTGAGATGAGCAAAAAGCCTGGCCACCAGGTCGAGGGAGGTGATTCTGTCCTTCTACCAGTCTCTTGTGAGACCCCATCTGGAATACTGTGTCCAGCTTTGGAGCCCCCAACATAAGAAGGACATGGACTTGTTGGAGCGGGTCCAGAGGAGGGCCACAAAGATGATCAGAGGGTTAGAGCACCTCTGCTATGAGGACAGGCTGAGAGAGTTGGGCTTCTTCAGCCTGGAGAAGAGAAGGCCCCGGGGAGACCTTATAGCCACTTCCCAGTATCTGAAAGGGGCCTAAAAAGAAAGCTGGAAAGGGACTTTTTACAAGGGTATATAGTGATAGGATGAGGGGTAATGGCTTCAAACTGGAAGAGGGTAGATGTAGATTGGATCTCAGGAAGAAATTTTTCACTGTGATGGTAGTGAGGCACTGGAACAGGTTGCCCAGGGAAGCTGTGGATGCCCCATCCCTGGAAGTGTTGAAGGCCAGGTTGGATGAGGCTTTGAGCAATGTAGTCTAGTAGGAGGTGTCCTTGCCTCTGGCAAGGGGGTTGGAACTAGGTGATCTTTCACGTCCTTTCAAACCTAAATCATTCTATGATTCAAAGTAAGTTCAAAAAATGAGTTTCCCCCATCAGTATATTAAAGTCTGTTTAAGCAAAACTTTCATTAAGTTATACTGGTTACAGAGTTAGTCACTCATTCAAATGGAGACAAATGGAAAATCAAATACAGTGTCAGGAAATCCACCTTTTCCCCATTTACCATTCAGGGACTTTTGTAAATGCTTTGGGATTTTGCAGGGGCTCTTTGGTTTGGCTGATTTTTTTTTTCTTTTTTCTTTTTTCTTTCATTCCTGTTTTTTCCTCAATGTTTTCCTTTTTCCCTTAGAGAGAGTGATGGTGATGCTACTATGAATCCTACTGAATCATTCCATGCTCTGCCTTGCATGCTGCCGATAACCTCACCCAACAACGTTGTTAGTGACTGTCCTGGTTGTGTGTATGTGAATCTCTGCTTCAACCATTGTTTTACTGAGCAAGTTCATCCAAAATGACTCTGTCCTAGGGGCAGAGGCCATGCTAACAGATCCAGGAGAGAATCCTAGCGTGTGCAGCCATTAGATAGCACATGGAAGCTCAAGCCTTGGCAGTCAAACCATCAAACTGGCTACACATTTTAGAGTACAATTTGAAAATACTGTGATAGCTAATCTGAAAATGCTGTGATAGCTACTACGTCCAACTTTGCAAACCCCTGCAGTGACTAAATGTTCAGTCTTTGCAACAGCTCAGTAAGACTCAGGAATTTACACAGTTGAAGCTAGCTAAGAGTTTACTGCCAGCCTAAGAAAACTTATCCATCCTATTGAGATACCCATCTATAAGTCTTCCAAGCAAGCTCCTAGGATCTTCCCTCTTAGTTACTGTACAACTTTTTCACGGGTCTTCTGCACTTTTGCCCTATATTGCAAAGATACTCGATCCCCTCTCCATTCATGCCTACACCAGTTCCCTTGTCTTCCAGAGATTAACTATTTGCTTTCCTGGTCCTTCATGATTTACTCCTGGGCAAATAACGTTCCAGTCATTATCATAAATGGCGATTTCCTGCCCCTGGTCAATATTCGATGCTAGCCTCTCTTAAAATGTTGTTAGACTTTCAAACAAGCTTCTTCGATCTCTGTAAATCCTTCTAGATATCTGCAAAGTTACTTCATTATCTTGTTTAAATCCTCCTCTGATCTGCTTTTTGATAACTATGCTGCTGAGATTATGACCTTTCATGTTAAATATAGATAATGTTTATGGGCAGTGTAAAGAGGTTCAAGTTCTGTCCCGATTCAAAGGTGACTGTATATGAGGCAGCCTTAAGGATGTTTAGCCAGTAAGTACAGGATGTTGCTTTACCTGACAAGCTTTGCTAAGAGGCCAAGAATGTTGCTTGCTTAGATTGTGATATGCATTTGGTTGTATGCATTCCTGAGTGGATCTAAGAAATGGACAGAGCTTTTTTTTCCCCCCTTTTATCACCTCCTATTTTATCACCTCCTAGAAAGTTTTCCATCTTCTCTCTGTTACCTTCTTTTCCAGTTTCTCTATACTCTGTTTTGTCCTTGAATTGCAACTGTCCTTGCCCTTGGATTGTAAGTGGCTGAAGCAGAAACCATGTGGGATTTTTCAGTTGTGATTTTTTTACTGATTTTTGTATATGAACTAATACAACAGGATTTGGCTCCATTACTCTGGTTCATGGGCATTCTAGCTGTACAAATTCAGAATAAATCACATCATGCTGATTATTATTAATAAGCTAAAAACATTTGCTGTCCAAACAGCATTTTAATGGCTATTTAAGTGAGCATTTGTGCTTCCACGCTGCTTCTCTGATTCCAGTGGGCATTGAGTCTACTCAACTAGAAATAAAAACCTTGCAGAAAAGTGTCACTGAATTACAGGACCATGGTGGAAGAGAGATGGCCTGAGTTTTTCAGTGCCAAGTCTCAACTGCCCATTTGGGGCACCTTTCCAGGCAATACACAAAACTGTAATGTGTTCTTCGTGTCCTGTGGGCAGGGTGACAGCCTATGGCCAAATGTCTCAATGTGCCCAGGCATATTAGCATAGGTCCAGCTTCTGTTAAACTTCACACAGGGCTGAGAACAAGTTCTAGTCCCAATATGAGGCAACAGTAGAAGGTATTTGACAGAATATGGCCTATGTCTGCCAGACAGGATGCCAGCTCAATTGTTTACAGCTGGAACATTTTCTGATTCTTCATATCCAAACCTACAAAATGTGTGGACAACTCCTGAGGAGCATTTTGAACTGACAGGGTGCAGCTGCTAGATATGCATACAGCATGAAAAAACGAACAGATTTTAGCACCAGCTCTAGACTAAAACAAAAGCAAAAGCACAACTACTGAATTCTTTCCATCAGGTTTCCTGTGGCACTTTGAGCCGTTGCTTGTACATATTTTTGGCTACCCCAACTGTAACTGTGAGATGATAGTACAACATTGACAAAAGTTGTATGCATCCCTAGCAAATGCTAGCCTGCTGCCTTAATATTCTGGCTAAGCTGAGCTTACTTGGTAATTCAAGGATCAACAAAATTTATCTGGACCTAGAGCTTTGTAAAAAGAACTGGTAGCAGGATTCAAATCAGATCTTATTAGGGATACACTTAGAAACAATTGTGTATGTTAGACTGACTGCTGACTCCTTTATTGGTCACTTGTAATATTAAAGTTACCTTGTTAAATACGTCAGTGAGGAACATGTGACAAACGTTTTGAAAATAAAAAGCACGTGCTGAGGTGGGATGTGATTGTCATGTGGCAACTTACCCTAGGAGTACCACAGACACTGAGTAATGTCCTCTGCTGTTATCTGTGCAGCTGTAGACTTCTACCAATGTTTGCATCTGCCCTAAAGCACACAATATTGCCTGAGAACACAGAGGAATCTTGGGGCATTTTCCTCTTCTTTACTGTGGTGCATTTTCTGAGAAGAAAGATAATTAAAAAAGTAGCACCATCATACATATTTGTTAATCTGGCAATGTTGACCTAAGACTTATTTCCCAAATGTCATGAGCTGAAACAAAACCTCTGAATCTACTCAGTTTATCTTGGGAAAGGAGTGTAAGTTAGTATCTGCAACCATTGTTCACAAAAGTGTCGTACAGAAGGAAAAACAGAACTATGAGTACAAAGATATTTATCTTCTGTGTTCAGTTATCACTAACACTTTACTGAATGAATCATTTGGCATTTGAGTTAAGGAAAAGAAAAAGGCTACTGGAGAATAATTGGAGAGAATACATTCTAAGTGAACTGATCCCTGTATTTTCATCCAAATCCTGGTTCTAAATGTTGGTGTTCATTTAATCAGAAACACAGAACTATAATTTTCTATTGAAATTCACTGGGAGCTGTGTGCCTAAAAATGCCCTTATAATCTATATCGTACTGCTCAATTACGCTTTGAGGGGCCAAGATGTTTCTGTACTATTTACAAAGGGTGCAAGAGCTATGTCAATGCAGGCAAACCAATGAGTTAAGTTCTGCTAGTACTTACCTGTAGACTTATTAAGACATTCAGTATATGTGCATTCTTATTATTAAAAATGAATAAATATTTTTTAATAATCACTTGAATGAATCAGGATATTAGGAAAAAATTCCAGGAGGCAATTCCAGATCAATAAAAAAGGATTGCTTTTCTAAAACTTCTAATTCAAATCATTCTTTCAAAGCTAACTTATACAAACATAATCAATTAAATCCAAATCAACTGTAAAGTTATAAGGACTGCAGATCACAGTAATTCTTATGCAATGGATTTTATTTGAATAAGCAACCTCAAATCTAACACGGGTTTCTGAGCTTGGAAATAACCAAGGAAAAAGAGAAATATAACACTGAGATGATTATCAGGATGAAGTGAGTCTCTGAAATAAGTTATTGTCTTGTTGGAAGGGAACGGTATAAACAAAAGCTTACTTTATATTACATTTACTTTATGCTAAGCAATAGCAAAGACACCATCTAGGTGAGAAGGTGATAGAGTGTGACTTTCAGACCTTTAGCAAGAGAAGCCAATTTCAGTCTCTTTCAGACAGATTATAGAATCACAGAATCATGTAGGTTGAAAAGGACCTCTGGAGGTGGGTCTGGTTGCTCAGGGTATTGTCCAGCTGAGCCTTGAGCATCTCCAATGATGGAAATTCCACAACCCCTATTGGCAGCCTGTTCCAATATTTGACCATTTGAATATTTGACCATTTGCATGGTGAAGTCTTTCCTTATATCTAACAGGAATTTTCCTTGCTCGAGTTGTGGTTTTTACCTTTCCTTCTTTTACCGTGTGCCTTTCAGGAAAGTCCAGCTCTGTTTTCTGTGCCCTTCCATTAGGTCGCTGAAGACAACAATAAACTAGCTAACTTCTTAAGCTGAACAAAACGAATTCTCTTGCCTCTTATGATTTCGGATGTGTGCCAGCCACCCAGAACAGAAGTACCTTGATCCTCAGCTATATATTGGAGCACGTGGTGTTTAATAACATGTTTTAAGATATCTGTATGTCTGGTTAAACGTGAACAGAAATATGGGCGTACGTCCTGTTCACTGACAAGTACTGCACAGCTAACCGGTGGGCACAGGTTGTCTATTATACATTTGCAGAGAATTCACACTAGGTGGAAAAATAACAGATCAAATATACTGCAGATCTGCAAATCAGTTTGTACATGCAATGGACAGTTGCCCACGATTTCTGGAAGCCATGCAGGACATTCAAAACTGTTACTACTGTAAATGGGCTGTTTGGCATTGAGAAATCCTGGACAGGCATACCATACCAAGCAGGATCAATGAGAGAGCTATATCCACTTAGTTCCACTCCACTACATCTTCATCTGCCACCTATCATTGCTGTGGGTGATTAGAGCTGAAAGGATTAGTGCAAAACAATAACACATGATTTACAGTCATTTTTGTTTCTATGCAGAAGCTTCATCTGAATTGCATTCTTCTGGGTGACTATACTTTTTACCAGAATTTGTCTACATTTGCTTTATATTCTGACATTTGAAATTTGGAGGTGTTGCTTTAGTATCACAAGAACTTTTCTCTTTTATGCATAACACATTTAGTCAGAGAACAGACACTAAAACATCTCATGTAATAAGGGAAAAATACATTTTATAGGCAATATATGGGCACATAAAATATCCAAGATAAATAGTTTTTAACCTGTAATTCAAGCATCTGTTGTACAACTACACACTGTGATTTCATTTACATTATAAATTCGTGAATCATAGTTAAGCCCATAGATAACCTTCAACACTGAGCTTTCAAGCACAGAGAGTTCACATATGAAAGGAACAGAACATTCTGAGTGGAGAGTACCATTCCATGTAAACAGTATTGATTCAAATCACATCATGGAATAATATAAGTGTATTCTATCCTGTGGAACAAGAAAGAGAAAATGAATATGCATTTTTGATAGGGAGTGGAAATGTGGCAAAAAGTGTGATAATGAGGAACTTATATAAAGCTTTCGAATGACAGCAATCTGTATATGTTTTAATTTTCTCTCGTATATATATATACACAGAGATATTGCTACAGTATTGGCTGAATGTTGTTCTAGTGTTTCTTATCATTTGCTTCTTGTGATGAACCTACCTTTGTAACCTACATGAGTTCTTGGTCTGTGCTTTTATACATATTTTAGAAGTGAAGTCATGTCACCCAGTCCCAACAGGAATCTCTCTCTTACACAGCACAGGAGTCATATGTATACAAGAGGTACTTTTCATGTGCATTTCTCCCAGCCTGTTTACATGGACAGCAGAAGTAGTGGCAGGACCAGCCAGCATGTTTGTACTCATATGTTTACCTCTGAGGTACCTGGAGCAATGCCCTTTAGGCTTTGCTATGATCTATTTTGGANCCAGGGTGCTATTGGCCTTGTTGGCCACAAGGGCACATTGCTGGCTCATGGTCATCCTGTTGTTCCATTCCTCATTCTCTCCACTCCTGAAGCCCATCAGACTTTGTTAGGGTTGTGAGTTAAGGGAAAATCTCTGCTTACTTCCACATTCTAGCTTGTAACTTTGTTAGCGGCGATGCCATTTCCCTCTTTGTTTTTACAGCAGCTGTCCTTTCTGTAACCTCTCTCTCCTTTCACTCAGATGGTCTGTCAGAGAAAAATGTAAAGCCTATGTTCAAGCACTCATGGAGATGGGAATGGGAAGAGAAAGGCTCCTATCTTTTCTCCAAACAGGTTTCTATAAATGCAACCTATTAATTTGAAGGCAAAGGCAGATGGGAGCTATTCGGCGCTGACAGCTCCTTGAGTGCTCTGCTCAGCCTTTCCGGACATACATCTCACTTTGTGCCACCAAATGGAAATCCTAATGCACACTGCCAATGCCACACAAACCTAGAAGATATAAATTGATAAAGATATAATCATTAGTCCTTTTAGAAAGGGCTAGCATTACTTGGTGGAGCTGGTAAATTTTTACATTTCCTCACTTTTGATTAAATAATTCAAAATGGTTTCAGAAATCACTTTGCCAGGTGAAAGTCTTGCATTCATTTCTGGGCAATGACCCAAATGTCATGGCTACGGAGTCCATTATTTCAAGACAGCCTAAGACTGGATGCCAGTTATAGGTTTATTGCAAAAGAGGATTTTTCCTTTCCTGAGGAATCGTGTTAATTCTGTTGGTTCCTCCAGTTATAAGCTAAAAAACCTGCAGTCATTACACTGAACATAATCGATCTTTGTTATTTCAATGCATGTTGAGTAAAAATATTGTTTTGGTTTTTTTGTTTGGCTTTTTCTTTTTCACTATTCCTTTCCTAATAATCCCTAGCATTTAGCGTGCTTTTCTGGCCACTACTGAGCACTGAACTAGCATTTTAATAGACTTACCAATTGTAATGCCAAGGTTTCATTCCTGAGATCTCAAGACCATCACTGTGTGGATGAAGTTGACTCTTTTTTTCCTGATTCACATCGTTTTGCATTTAATCTACACTAAATTATTCTATCAGTTACTCAATATTCAACATTCTTCCTAGTCAGCCCTCAACTTTACTACCCTGAAAAGCTTAGTATCCTCAGGAAATTGGCCCCTTCTCCATATTATCTATGTCCAATGGTGTGTGCTCTATTTTTCTCTATCAGCTATAAAGGGAGAGCACAAAATGGATAGATTAGACTTAGAAAAATACATTTGAATCAAATGTTCTGTCTTCATAAGATTTCTTTTACTGTTCAAAATTCCAAGAAATTAGAAATGAATTGTGAAATGGTCTACTTCAGACCTAAACAATACTCAGTTTTCATTAACATTCTGTGTTCAGTTTAATATTTGTGACTACACTGAAACAGCCATCTAAGGGCAGAGTAGAAAGGCTACCAGTACTTTGTCTTCAACTGTGTTTTTTATGTCTGTTCTAGATAGATACTTTCAAAACAAAAAAGCTATTTCTATAATTTTATTTATTTCAGGGGGATCTCTTCTACTTTCACCCTATGAGGTCTGTTTTGTTTTGGTTCGGTTTGGTTTGTTTTTTAAAGCCCTGGCTAAGATTGTGCAAGCAAGGAAAAGTCCCTTGGGATTTTTTGGTTGCAGAAGAGCACCAATAACACTGCCAGACACATGAAGGACTAATTTGTGGCAATGATTGGAAAGCAACACAGATGCACCAAAAACAAGACATAAAAAGAAAAGTAAGCCAAAATACTACACACTGCACTGAGTACTAGAGTGCTGCGTTTCTGATTCTGATCATTCCATGTGAAATTGATGTGCTGCTATATTAGACCAGGTAATATAAATCATAAGAATAGTACATTTATGACAAAAATTTCAAAAGTGCATACAAGTAAGCAACAAAATGTAACTATTTTCCCAGAACTGATTCTGGTTTTAGTTACCTTCCTCGTGAGTTTCATACACATTGGAGAAGTAGTCCACATGTGTCTGACTCATTCACACAAAAATAATGGTCTTTAAAAACAAAATGAAAATATTTATCCTGCACAGACATTTGAGTTTATAGATATTTAAACATATTTATTATCTTACTATAGATCTAATTTTTAGATAAACCCACAGATTTTAATTTTTCCTTGACAGAATACCCATAAATGGCAAATCAACGCCAATAAATGGCAAATCAAAATGTTATTTTGATGAACTTATAACTGAACTACTCTTTTGAATAGAGATTGCTTTCAAATACTGATTTATTAGAAACTGAGCACAGCTCATATGTTATTCTCCTTACCTTAGATCAAATATCCCAAAGACATGTAATGGTGAGGGCACTAGAAACCAGCAGATTAACCTGCAAAATTGTGCAAATATTATTTTATCTGAAGTCTTTTAAATTCCTTATGTGGTTTTTTTTTATGTATTTGTATAGTAATGGTTTCTAATGCACGTTTTACAAGACATTTAAAATAAACCTGTAACTACAGACATCAAATTCAATAAGGAAGGAGAAGCAATTTGTGAGCTGATAGAAGATCTTGAAACAAAACTCAAGCCTTACCTTCTTAACTAGATATGTCAAGTTCCATTCCTGGAAGAAACCTTCATCTGCTTTGATCACATGTTGGATGAAAGAAAAAAAGTCAGTAGAAACAAGTAGGAAAAAAAATGGGAAGCATGATCTTGCACCTGCACCCTAATTACTCAACAGAACTGATCTACCAGGACATAAGCAGGAAGAGTGTTCTGTAGCGATTGATCATAGAGAGACAGAGGATGGTATTTATCTTATCCAGATGCACTGTCTTCCATGTTAGGCAACCAAGTTGATGAACTATACTACCTTTCTAATCAAAGGGGAGACAGAGACCTATTCTGAGGAAAGTGCACCCCATCTCGACATAATTTTTGCTTGGAGTGGACTAAATCACCATCTCTCTCCTCTACTTACAACAGAGACCTAAACAATTATCTTCAGCTAACCATTTAAATTGTAGACAGCCAAAATTAGTGAAGATGATTCCTATCTGGAAAGCACTGAGTATGTTTGTCCCAAGCCCTCACACACTGAAAACAGACAAAGAGACCAAACAGATAAAAGTGAATGAATCAATTAATAAGACTAAACTCAGAAATCGTTAGTTAATTTATTCAAACCAATTCTGATTTCACAAAGCTGATGCCTCTTACCAAGTATTACAGCTAACCTGAAATTTTATCTTCCCTGTTTAGATTTATGAACCTGAGTAGTGCCTCCTTCCATCAGTTGTGCAGATGTTATAAATACAAACATCACTGGTTCATACATGAGCAGAAGATCTGTAACAGTAGCAGATGTTTCTGGTCTTGTCTTTGTGCAGCATAAAGCACAAGCAATCAGCATGCAGCAAGAGATCCTTACAGAAATTTCTTATGCTGAGCACTGCATACTCAGAGCAATTCTCAGTTCTTTGTTTCATTCCACCTGGGTGCAACTGACTGCAGCAAGATCCCTGTCCAAAAACACAAATATGTCTGAGCCTTTTGTTTTCTTTTACTGGAAATCTAATCTAATTAAAAGATCGTGTCACTTATGCAAGTAGATCAACCACTGTAGAATTCTGAAGTAAAACCCAAGTACCTTATAAATCTAAAAGCACTTCCTGAACTTCAGGAGAAAATTCTTCTCTAAGTAATCTTCTATTTAAATAAAAACATTATTTGGCTTTGACTTGGATGTGTAAATTGGCTGAAAGGCAGTTGTAGGGTGGAATGGCATGGAGACAGTGCCTAACTGAAAGAAAAAGGGGATGGTGAATGTTTCAATTGCCAGCTCATCCAACTCACACTTAATCTTGTCTCTACAATGTTTTCCCAAGCTGCTTTGCTAACATCCTTTTAAACTGCTTTACTAATGCTATTTCTTCTTTATTCTTTAAGCACGGAGGATCACTCCATAAATGCGGACCCAGGGCACTCTGTTCCTTAACTGCAAGGACTTGGACAGTGCTCAAGGTCTTGCCACATCATTTTTAATAGCAAGAGAATCTAATAGCATGAGTCAGGTATTTATTTGGTGCAACAAGTTATTTAAATAGAATTTATTTGAAGATTTCTATTTTCCTGATGGTTATGACAGATCTTAAGTACGGTTGGAGATTCCATCAGTTGATATAAGCCTATTCTCACTCCAAAGTGAAGGCAAAGATCACAGGAAGTCATCCCATTTTATACTTGCAGAAATCATGGTTATCATTTTACAATTTTATGTTGAAGAGTTTACACTGTTATTTACACATTATCTTACTGACTGGCAAAAGGCATTCTACTCTTCCATGATTTTTCTCTTTATGGCTAGTGATTTGCCAATAGTTCAAATAAGCATGCAAAATATTCTAATCTGCCTCCCCATATGTCATTAGAACTTCTGAAGAAGTCCACAAAGACAGGATCCAAACAGCCTCCTGTGTAAGTCAAGGCCTAACTGGAAAAAAGACAAGTTGAATTTTAATGAATCCCAAGAAAAGGAGTGACCATCAAAACAGAATATCCTTCCTTAGCTGAAGGTTCTCTGCAGTGTGCATGTAGAATATGAACTAGGACCTGAGCTGTTGAATGCTTGGGATACTGTTACCAATTGTCCGAAAATGGGATTGAGGAAAGGCCTTTTGGAACTGATCTTCGGTAAAGTAAATTAAGCATGATTACTCTCACCTGTGTCCTTGAAAGCCCTGTTATGTTACATATTTTGTGAATAAATGCTTTCATTTTTTTTCATTTTAACCCGATTTCTAAAAAGGTGATCACAGAGTACCTGTGGGTAAACATATCCAATGGACCTTTCATTTCATACAAGTAATAATCTTGTTCTAAGTAGGCTTTTGGAGGACTTTTTCAGTGGCTAGGATCCACATGGATTATTTTCAGGGTATCCAATGAGAAACTCTATGCTCTTCCAATTAACCAAATGAGGTGCTTAGAGACCCACTGACAGGCTGAGGAGGAAGGAGTGTCTTCTGCTAGCAAGTATAAGCAGAAAAGCTTTCTAGCACAGCTTTCTAGCGTAGAAGGATAGGGAAGCCCTAAGGGAGCTTTTAACACATGCTTTTCAATGAAAAAGAAGACCCAAAAGTTTCCTTGTTTAGAAATTTAAACTGTTTTTCCAAACAGCCTTGTGTTTAAAGGAACTTTATTTCTCCCAAGACCAAACTCACACCGCTTATCTGACTGTCAGCTTGCTTTCTGGTTCATCCCACAAATACTCAGATAGTCAACAGCAATCAAAACAATGCCAAAGCCATCACAATTGCAAAAAGTCTCAGAGGAAACCTTTCAGACTACATGGCTGAGCTTCCATTCAGACTTTGCAACAGTGGTCTGTACCTTGGGAAGGGGATCTTATTGTTCCAGCTACGATTAAATAAAAATTCATTTAATTGCTTTTTAATCTAGTATAAAAGCAAAGGAAAAACACTTCTGTATGTGAGATTTGGATACATCCGTTAACACACTTTCTGGAAGAATTGTACCTTCCAGCATACCAGTTACATCCTGGGTGTACAGGCATGAGGTGTTTACTCAGTCAAAGAAGATCCAAGCTTTCAATTGCTTGCATAACACTATCAAAATGACATTTAAAAATATCTACATACATTTACTAATGAGAAAATTGCAAATTATCCAAAAGATTAGCCCAAATGACTGTTTTAATTATATATTAGATAAATTCACTTTCTCTTGCCAACTTAGCTCCTCAGGCACACAGTGATGTGGAGAATGCAGTAGATTTCCAGAACCTGGTGAACTGCTCCATTATGGGCTGCTGAAGGAACTGAAAGACCTTGAGAGATTACAAGCTCTGCTCCTGGCAGAGAGGAGCTGAGCATTTCAGCTGCTATCGTCAAACTCTCAGCGTTGAGCATGACCTTCATAATACCAGTATGTACCTTCCTCTTTGGTTTCACTAGAGCAAATTTGCCTTTTGCCAGGTTGATCTGTTGGAAAAACTACATTTATTATCATTTGTAAGATACTTTTCATCAGTAAAATTCAAGAACTTTAAAAAAGCCAAACTGGAGGCAGTCTCAAAGTCTCTGAGATGTCTTAGAAAAACAAGCAGTGTGGAATTGTGAACATTGAATTGATCAGAGATTGCACAAAAAACTTAATTGGCCCTAATTCTGTGTCCACACATCTGCCTAGTAAAAAGCACAGGAAGAATTATTCCTAGAAGAGAGCTTCATTAGCCATTTTAGTATCCTGAAAGGCAGGTGGAATGGCAGATGCTAGTGGTGAATTACACATGTTGAAGATTCCCTCTATTCCAAAAGGAAGACCAGAGAAGGGAGAAATTCTGAAGTCACACTGCTTTCATTAGCTGGCCACAATACTAATTTCCTGTGCCTGGCCTGTTTGTAAACTACTGCGGGACATGGAAGGGAGCTTGCGCATCTCTCAACTTCTTGCTTTGCAACAGCTTAAAAGGCCAGAAGAGTCAGGGCCTACAGTTGAATTGAGTTGCCTCTGTAACACGTGTTGCTCATGTAAAGGAGAAGGTTAGGTGCATGGGGTTTTTTTATTGGTGCTATTGCTGTGGAGGAGAATTAGACTAATAACCCTGAAAGGCAACATGTGTATGTTGCTGCATGTAGGCATAAAGTAAATAGCATTACACTGGTGCAATGTAAAAACTGTCTTGTCCCTAGGCAATACAGCACCAGAAAAATTTTGCACAGCAGTTATGCAATGATGGTGAGAGAGATGGACAAGCTTTAATGCATTGTTTTACATATTTTGTGCTCCTACAATATCAGACATTTTCTTTTTTGAAGTGTTTGCTCTTTGGCCACGACAGTCTTCTTGCCTCATTGCTGATAAGAGTTCATTGATGCTTTATCCATTCTGCTTATGTACCTTCATGGCCAGACTGTGCAATGCAGTTTACTTGCAGATTGTCAACCCTTGTCAGAAGGAAAAAAGACAGTTACCTATAGGAAATAATATTTTTTAATATGATGTATAGTCATTTTCACTTTCAGCTGGTGCACGTTAAACTGGCTTACTTAAAATAAGAATGTACAGAGTGAAATAGCAAACCAGTGTCTGAACCACTGTATAAAGAGCTGAACACATAAGAAAGCTGCCAGTTATTTCGCTGCATAAGGAAGCTATGGCAGAATACATGATAAATGTTTCTTAGTGTTCCCATCTAAAAAGACTTCACTGTATAATAGGTTGCGTTGAGCCTAAGTCTCTGAGTCCCCTTTTAAATATTTTAAGAGAATGCTGCATGGAAGCTCAAATCTAGGTGGTTTATCACAATGTCTGACAGAAGCAGACTGTCAGTCCTCTGAAAGCAAATAAAATATGTTTGTGTATGTATATGAAATAGGTAGACATTTTCAGGGAAATGCAAATTCAAAATCTTAACTGAATTTTATAGCTTCCAGTTATTAGTCTTATCTTTCTGTCTCTAGAACACTCATTTGTTGCTGGAAAATAACTCTGCCCATATTCCATTGATTTCACTATCAAGGACACATGAAGTGTAGCTGACAATAGAGCACAGATTCATTGTTTTCCTCTTATAGCACTGTAAGACAGCTCCCAAAATTCACAGTGTAAATATAATTAGGATTTTAACTGGAGCAAGAAAAAAAGAATCCTTAACGTGTACTATTCTTTTGGTATGAAATTAACTATATCTGAAATTCTATTATTGTCACATTCAAAACATATTACTGTAAATACACCGTGTATAATAACAAGTGAAATTGCTGTTATCGTTTTCCCAGTGCTGATTTGTATCTTCTGCATAACACGTGACATAGAACAGCAAGAAGAAACAAAATGGAATATGAAGAAATGTAACACCTTTATTTTTTATTTACTATGCAATTATTTTCAATAATATTATGAGCAACCCAGTACTGGTAACACTGAATTCCTTTTCTTCAGAAAACCATAAAAAGAACCTCTGATGTAAATAATATTACCTCAAGGCTGACTATCCCCTTTCTGAACTTTGCACGTTGGAAAAATGCACTCAAGACTGGAAGTGACTGTATGCCTGCACTTAGTTGTATAAAATGATTATAATTTACATAGAAAGTAAATGTAGAAGTTCCCACAGAGAAGTTTTTATCTTCCAGCAAAAAAAAACTGTGTATAGCTGCATAAAAGTCGTGAGCTATGATTATTACCAGCTCCATATAAATCAAAAGAAACTTTGAAAACTTGAATAATATAACTTGTAGTTTCAAGGAGCACTCAAGGATTTACACTGTCCAGTATGCAGACTCAAGCTAGGAAGCAAATTTTCTCAGAATTGTCACTAATTTCCTGAAAGAAAGATTCATTATTTTGAAATAAGCAAAGTCTTTGGGTGTCTATGAAGTCTTTAAAAATTGTTATGTTTGTTTGTTTGCTTTTTGTTGCTGTTTTGTGAATGAGAGAGATCAGAGTGATAGATGTTATCACCTGTATTATTAAGCTCTTCTAACCATTGCTTCTAAAAAGAACATGTTTTTTCCAAGATACCATGGAGGTGCTTAATGGACAAGGATAAACCCAAGAATTAGATTATTCAAAATTATTTAAAGCAATTTTTGCTTCACAAAAAATTTATATTTGGAATTTTTTTAAAGAGTTAAAATTCTTCTGAAATGGTCCAGTTATACCTAGGTTACAGCAGTGTTGTGTTTTGGGCCAGATTGGTCCAATCAGGTGGAACGACANTAAACATGAGTCTTATCACTCTGAGAGCGAACAATTTTCTGCACAATGTGCTGTTAACTTCAGCAGTTAGAAGAGGCCCAGCTAAAAAGTAAAGTTACTGAACAAAGTTGGTCCTGTTTTACCTCAAACCAGGACAAGCAGATGTCTAAAATAAGAGGGTCAGCTATCAAAATATTTTAAAACTAGTGCCTAGATTATGTTTCTGAGCAAGTAAGATAACAATTATTTCTGAAGGAACCACTAGATGCAGCTGTTCGGATTTTAAGGTCTTTAGGTTGTTTGGGATTTTTAAATACATATATTTACTTCATTTATCATAATTGGTTCTTAAGCCACTGGATACTACAATATATAAATAGTGACAACTTGGATTCATACAGGACTTGCTGTTTTGTTTATTGTGTTATTGTTATTTTCAGCATCTTCTAAAAGGACAAAATATGTGTCTTCATAATACAGTAATTGAGAGCTTCCTCAAGTTTTTAGAATTAGCTGACATGTAAACATATCTATATTGGGAGTTGTATGCCAGTGAATATTTCTGAGTGAAAATTATCAGTGCTGAAAGAGGGTGGTAATGTAAATATGATGTTTACAAATAACCTGTCACCCAATACACATAGGAAATTGCAGGAAAGTATAAATTAGAGGGGGATAGAGAAGGAATATGTGAATTTGTCAGGTAATCATATAAATCTCAGTAGAGGTTTATACATAAACATTTTTTAAAACTAATGAAAATGCATCATTTGCAGTTTCACAAAACATACATTTTAGAAATGGCAGCATTTCAACACTCTGTAGAATAACATCTGTATAACCTTACACTGTATGTTTACTACCTAAGACGGACAATAAATGCTAAGACATAAAAACCAAAGTAAACAATTACAGTATAGACTTAGCATCCCATTGAATTCTGTAGTAGAAGTATGTCATTAATACTTGCTTAATAGATTGATTATACTTCCCCAACTGGAAGACATATACTCAAAAAATAGCATTTCTGTGAGGCTTTTTTATGAGAAGGCTAATGTTAAGGGTTCAGCTGGATAGTGTTCTGTATTCTTAAAATATTTTATGATTGCGTTGTAAGATGTTTCTTACTAAGCAGTAAGTGTCATGGAGAGATTTTTGTGTACAAAATTTAACAAACACTGGCAATGAGCTGATAGGGGAAAGCATACTGCTTTTTCCTTCAAGCTTGCTAGCAAATTCAGGATGATATAATTCACATTTATCTGTTTTCTCTGTACCAGACTTATGCTGGTGATAATGAAACAAACAGCAACCATCTGCTTGTTTTAAAATCTCAGTGACTTGTCTGAGGTTTGGGGAAGTTTTTACGTATAGCAGTAGAATGGGCAAAGAATGCAGATGTCAAATAAGTAGAGAGAGAAATTCAAAGCAAATCTGAAGAACTCCGGAAACAAAGTTGAGGGATGGCTGCCTTTAATGATTCCTGAGGCAGGTAGGGGAGAGGTTGGAGGAAGGGACTGTTTACATACATTTAACTTCCAGGATGGTCTATTACAGCAGGATTTGTAGGAATTCCTACTCAAAGTATGAGACCTTGCAGCTTTAATATTTTTGGAGTGTCAGAGCTCAGGGTCTGCAACTCAAATTTCAAGTTAACTGAAGATTCTTCTATGCAAAGGACATGCTGAAGCATTTCGGTTTTGAGAGCAGGGTACACCATCTCTGCAAGCAGAGACGTGGAGTTCAGTAGGAACTTCACTGGGTCTGCCCTGCATGCACTAATTCAGGCAGTCAGTTGTTTTTTCTTGTAACAAATAAAAAGTAAAAGTGTAAAATCATAACATTATATAAAAGGAAAAATATAGCTACTTATTTCAAAAGCATCATGCCTCCTATGTCCCTCACAATGCAAATCTCACTCTTTCAAAGCTCATTTTAAATATTGTAAGATAAAGATGATAACAATGCAATTTTATCTCATTACATCTTGAACTGAAACATAGTCAAACAGACAACTTTTCACTTCAACCGTAATGTTTGTTCTTTAGATAGTGATTTCAGAGAGCATTGAAGTGGTAAACAAATATAGGACAGAAGGAACAGTGAGGAAAAAACCAATTGTATGCTGGTTTTAGAAACTTAAAGATGCATTATTTATCCTTTGAATGTGGAAATATTTGAGTAATATTTATGAAGGGGCAGTTTGAATGAAAAAACCTGAAGGGAGAGTCGGGGAAAGAAAAAGGAGGAATGCCGGATAGTTGCTCTACACTGTATTCCTTTCTTAGCAGTATTGTTCTCATGGCCTGCTAAATGGTTGCCATAGCTAAATACTGTCATAAAATAATGTTTGGGTTTTTTTCCCTCTGAAAACAAAGTAACCTGAGGACAGAAAATGATGCAACTTGCAGAGATATAGAAAATGGCAAATACCAGATACCTTACAAAATTCAGTGCAGTTATATCACCATTTGTTTTGATTTATTTGGCTGCAGAATAAGCAGCATAATGCAAAGTCTACTAATGAGCTATCAACATGTCAACAAACATACAATAATGAGTTAGAGTGGATTCATCTTTTCTAATTTATACATCTAAAAGTTAGACAATGAAGACTTTATAATCAGTAGAGAAAAATGGGCATCTTCATAGGGTGATTCATCTCATCCTGACGTGTGTCTCGATCGTGCAGCATGAGTTGTGCTTCAGAGCACACAGGAATCCAAGGACACCTAGCTGAGATTCAGATGTTTCACTTTTGAATACCTAAGGATAGCTGAGGTTATTTCTATCTATTATACATTCAGTAGGAAAAGGCTGTCATACAGCAAAATAGTGTACAGTCAGGTAAGTAAATCTCTTCACTTTTTGGAAGAAAAAGAAAGTAATAACTAAAGTATGAGGAATTCTCATGGTTGCATGTTAGGAAAATAGAATTTTCATTTTGACCCTGCAGGCATAATATATGTCTTCAGTGCACAAGGTAATCATCATCTCATATTTTATCTTATTAAAATGATACTGTATGTGCTTTCAGATTTAAATTGTTATGGCTTTGGCTTCGCTAATGTTCTAGGGTACTTTACACTGGGACTCAAATGAACCATGAATTCTCCTGGGAAGTATCCTCCTCTTACTTCCACAAAACAAAAATTATCTGTATTAACTATGTGATAAGTGTACGCTAATGTATGTATTTAAACTCTTTTTTTTTTAATAACCTTTAGTGGCTACTTTTTTAGAGTTTGTCTGTACATGTAAACTTTTCACTCAGTTGCAAGAGAGCTTTTTACCACACCAAACTTTTACACAAGAAGTAGATACTTGTGTTAAGGTGCAAAGTCCAAACGCAGACATAGTAGTCTAGATGTGAAGCCATTGTAGCTTTCTACAATACTGGTGAACAACATGTTCTTATTTCTATCATTGGCGACAAAATTCTTTTCAACTGAACCTACCGCTAAATGTACCACAATGCTGTCTCACATGTGGTCTAAGAAATGAACTGAGACCATCAATTTAGGGCATGAAAAAATGGCTAAAAATTGTTCAGTGGCTGACCTAGGGTGATTGAAGCGGTGTCGTAAAGTTGAAAGTCCCATGTATCCTATTATATATCCCTCAATACATTCAGTTGTTTGCTGTTATTTTGGCAGACAAATGTATTTCACAAATTATGTTTCAGTCGCAAAGACTTCACAGCAATGAAAAAACCCAGCATCGTTAGGGGAATTTGTAACACTGTTAGCAATGGTAAGAATTTGGAAAGAAAGGCTAAACACATCTAACAGAACCAAAAATGACCCATATATAAACAAAACCATGATCAGTGAAGTTACTAATTGGACCGTGCTTTAAGTGACTTATAAGTATTTTCCACATAAAAGTCACATGGTCTCATGGACAATAAAAGAAGGATTAAAAGAAAATATCTCAAACCTATGGAATAACTATAGAATTTAAAAGAAATCAGAAAGGCAGGAACATTTCAGAAAGAATAAAGCATCAAACCTAAGAAAGCCAGAGACAAGAAATAGAGAAAAAATCTTTTAAAATTATATTTCAGGGGAGGAAACATCAAAACACTGTCTCTTTGCACCTTGTCAGGAAGTGCTTGATTGAGTTATACACAGTGGGTACATAGGAATTTGTTTTCTAGAGAATAATGCTTTGAGCAGTATGTATTAGAAAAACCCTTTCAACCTTAAACATCAGAGCGTTACCTTTGTAATTGACATCCACACTCACTGAGAGCATGTGGAGGAAAGAGAAAAACAACCCTCCAACTCCTTTTTAATTTCAGATGTTTATGTAGCCTTTGATTATTCTTTAGGTTCTCTGAATTGAGATTTGCCATAGTTTTATGTTAATCTGTCAAATCAAAATATTTTGTTTACTAAATATTTTTAATCAAGATATCAGACCAAAATAATCCTTTATTCTAATTCAGGTTTCAAGTATTTCACTATGATTTTCGGCTGTAGAGACTTTATAGGGAGTTTCTGTATACAGGTTTGATTTGATCACCTCTAAACAGCATTGATGTAAAAATTATTAAACCCTTATTGTGATAGTGAATTTACCAGTCAAAAGATTGACTAGACAGTCCAGAGATGGGGTCTATTCCAAAGCTAATTTTAAATAAATAAAAATGTTTGTGTTTATTCTGATGGATTTTGGACCAGACCTTATCCACAATATCCCCATCCTAGTAATTCACCACTGGGCGATGAACGGATTGGTATCAGCCTTGCAGAGAAGGACTTCAGGATGCCAGTGGGTGAAAAATTGGGTATGAACCAGCAATACGGACTTGCAGCCCAGAAAGCCAATCGTATCCCAGGCTGCATAGAAGAAGCGTGGCCAGCAGGTCAAGGCAGGTGATTCTACTCTGCTCCCCCTCTCCTCTGCTCTGGGGTCTTCAGTACAGGAAAGACATGGACCTGTTAGAGTGCATCCAGAGGAGGGTCATGAAAATGATCAAAGGGCTGGAACACCTCTTCTGTGTAGAACAGCTGAGACAGTTGAGGTGGTTCGGCCTTGAGAAGGGAAGGCTCCAGGGAGGAATTATTGTGGCCTTTCAAGATATAAAAGGGGCTTTTAAGAAAGACACAGTGGGACTTTTTACCAAGGCATGTAGTGGCAGGACAAGGGGCAAGTTTTAAACTGGAAGAGGGTAGACTTAGATTGGATACAAGGAAGCAGTTCTTTATGATGAGGGTGGTGAGACACTGGAACAGGTTGCCCAGAGAAGTTGTGGACGCCGCATCTCTCAAAGTGTTCTTTCAAAGTGCTCAAAGTGAATCTCAAAGCGTTCAAGGTCAGGTTGGATGTGGCTTTGAGCAGCCTGATCTAGTGAAAGATATTCCTGCCCATGGCAGGGAGGTTGGACTAGGTGATCTTTAAGGTCTTTTCCAAACCAAACCATTCTATGATTCTGTGTCATAAACCTCAGCCAATACTTACACCTTCTAACTACAAAATGTCACCTAGTTCTTTTACAACCTGACTGCAGCTCATTGTCTAGTAGTGAATCTCCATGTACGGTTTTTGAAGTCCAGCACAACAGGAAAGGGACAGCCATTGCTTCAAAAGTTCTGATGGCCATCTTGTTGTAAAGCTGTAAAATGATCAGGAAATGGGATTCATACCAGCCAGCTTAGTATGAACTCTGTCTAGATCTATAAAAATTAAAGGAGCGGCTGCGTAGTCTTCTCTTCTTTTTGTCATCTATTGTAAAAATAGACACAGGATGTGCTACTAGCTTTCTGTTTCCAAAAGTATTGCAGTATGCAAGCTGTATCACCCACATGTTAGAATAAACATAACAAAACTCTTCCCAAGAGTGCATTTTCCACAATGAATATTGCATTAGACACAATGCAAAGAAGAGACAAGTAAAACAGAAGGGTTTTTTTTGCTCGTTAGCTTGTTATTCAGAAAGAAAGAAACCCCCAAACAAACACATTTTATAATCTGACTGGACATTATCCTGCCTCTTTCAGCTATTTTGCAGTGAATACTATGATAAAAGCATTTAATTCACATACTTACTGTATAAAAACTTCACTTTACTTGCTTCTTCCATGTTCAGTCTGCTTTGTGTGGAGACCCTGTAGTTTACAGCTGGGACCATCCACCACTTTAGGTTTTTGCGGTACTTAATTGTAAAAGGAATAGTGTAATGATTGCTATTGCCTTGTGAGCTGGGGTTCATAGCAGACCTTTGTTCAGCTACTGTGCTGAAGTTCTCAAATGAGATAGGCAAAGATAAGAATTGCATTGCTTAACCATAACAAACCTGATGTGCTTCTGTGCATGTCTAGGAGCAAAATGGTAGTATGTCCATTTATTTTGAAAAAGTGGGGGCACTTTTAGCTTATAGGAGTCTCCACAGATGACAGCTGAATGAAAGCAGTAGGACTGAAACTTTGGACACTTTACTTGAATTCCATTGACTCCCTTTCTGTGGATTAACCTCCAATTTATGTTTCTTAACATCTTTGTGTTCCTCACTAGTAAGGCTTGCAATACAGTAATCCTGTGGTGTCTTCATTTAAAAAAATGAAGATCAAATCTTTGTGCCACTTGGAAGTGCTACTCAAAACAAGCATGAATCATCTTCAGAGATGCTGTGGAGAACATTTTCACATGGATTTACTCTTCTAATTAAGCCACCTATCTGAGACACCTCAGTTAGAGGAACATCGTTAGGTAGTCCCCCTCTGTAGTCATCGAAGAGACACAGGCAACATGACTGGGTAACTCACATCAATCAAATCAGTGGTTTGAAATGGGACCTTCTCTCTGAGAACACTGTCAATCAGAAAAGAATGTATTTTTCATTAAAATCAACTGTATAATGGACTAGCTTCCCTATCAGTAAATCAAATATATTTGTAAGTGGTTTATTACATCAAGAATAAAAGGTATAACAAGAAAAATCATTACAATATATACCAGCAAACAATCTGTTTCTGTGAATTAAGTACATTTAAGTACAGAGCTGATAACTGATTCTGAGATTCAGCTGGATGAAAACAGCTTTTACTTCAAATCCTAATCCTGTTATGTAAATTGAAAGGAATTCTTACAACTCATCACTTATGTGAAAGACTTTGGGTCAGGTATATTTGGAATATCAACAGAAATGTACACTCAAAATATGAAATCTATTTAACCTTCTGTTAAAAAAAACGGTTTCTAGGACACACTTTCTGATATTCAGCTTGTATTTCTGCTATCAATTGAATCCACAAAGACAAAGCAATGTCACATAGTGACCTGTGGTCATCAGGTTGACAAGAATGAATAACAACAGCTGAAAAAGCTCTCTGGCTTTGAAATATAGTAAGGTAGTGACAAGTGCTTAAAACCCATAGATCTAGTGGAATTTGTCATACCATTTTTACACATTTTGAAAATAAGGGGCTATATCTGCTTATATATCTAAGAATTAAGGCACAATGCTGGAGACTATTTTTTATCTATTTAATTTTTTCAAAAGAGATATTAATATCTGTGATAGATCTTCCTGGAAAGCTTGTACAATTCCTTTTATTTTCCTCATGCTGTTTCCTCTGTTGTCACCCTTCTGTTTGGGGCAAAAGAGCCAGCAAACCTACCTAAGGTTCTTTGGCCGAAAGAAATGGGGGGAGGGGGAGGTGTGTGTGTGGTTTATTGTTTGGGTTTTTTTTTAAATTTCAGAAGGTCGTCATATCCATCCAATGCAATCTAAGATATTTCCACACAAAACAGAACATGAAACTAGATTTTGTGCTACCAGGAGGTGTTGTAAACTTGGTATGGTCTTACAGGCAGTCACATGTTCCTGTATCTTGGCTTATTTTTTTCCTTTTGTTTAGTTTCTAAGTTGTTTCTATGAAAATAAGCATTAAAATGATGTACACCAGCTGTTTCCTCCTGTTTAGTGCTTTTCTTTTTAACTGTATAATCGGTACAGGAAAGACTCATGGTACAGAAAGCATAAACTTGCTTGTGATATGGAATGAGAAACTACATTTGAAAACATTGGTGTTGTCATTCATTATGGACCACTTTCAGATAAATAGCCACTTTTGCAGAGGTACTAGGATAAAATTTATTTTTAATGAATTGTGTGTGATTCTTTTGTTAGAAATAATTTCCAGTACCTCAATTAATATTTTGCTATATCAATTTTTGGTCTTTAATTATGGAGTTTTTTTGTGGCATATGCATAGCAAAAGCATGGACTCCAAAGACAGCATTCGGCTGGTTCTTAGGCATCTGTTAAAGAACATATCCTGCCACACAGGTGTTTACTACCCGTGAAAAGCTATAATGAGCATCGATACATTGTGATCTGATAAAACTCAGATATATTAAAAAAAAAAGTAATCAACAGGCAAATTTAATCCAACGTAAAAGACTGATAATGAATAAGTACTAAACAGAACCACAGGTTAATACAAGAACATAATTTTGAGAAGAAATGCACTTCCAATGCTATTTACTCTAATTTGAATGAGCACATCATTGGAGTTACACTATTGCAAAATCAGCATCCGTAAGATTGAAATATGAAATCACAATTGTATGGCACAAGGGACTTTTTTAAAGTTACGATGTGGTATCTCATTCACCTCTACCCTTTTCTTTCTCTGTCTGTCTGCTTTGCACATTTCTACAGTTTTGGATTGGCTACAGGACACAGGAAGATTGTTTTTTATCTCTGTTGTCTGGTATTTCACTAGCAATTTTTGTGAAGATAAAAAGTCACTCTATAATTGACTGCATACCTGAAAAAAATAGTTGTAAACAGTGTGATGAAAACTCAACACATTAATTTCATAAGTCTTGCACCTAACCATAGTATTTGGACATTGACTATGATAAAAAGTTAACTGCAGCAAGTGAAATAACCCAGATTGCCAACAGTTACTAAAAAGAAAAAATTGTGTATGAGTCTATGTATATGTAACAAAAATATGGTAGATGTGGAGAATATAGCTCTTGTGGTATCTATGTAGATTTTCATACAGCATTTGAGGCTGTATCTCACAAAATTTAACTTAAATTCATTCAGAACAATAGGGACACTGCTACTGCATTTATTAATAAAGGAATATTAAAAAATCTACTCTGTGCCAGACAGAGAGGTAGTATTTGGTGTGCATGAAGTGTTATGTTAGATGTGATTTAATTTAATATCTCCACTTGTTATTATAAAACAGAGTAAATGATATGTTGATAAAATATAATTTGTGGATTCAGAGATTTTCATGCACGGACACATAGCAGAGCATCATTGCAGGCTGTGTCTCTATGCCCGTTAACACAAATTTAGAAATTTGCTGTTGCATTTTTATGGTGGCAACCTCTTGTCTAACTCAGACTGCAGAATATAACCAATAACTCATTTTACTATTTAGCAGCTTTTAGCTTCTTTCTAGAGAAGCAACCAGATAATGCTGAAGTGGGAGTACAGTAAAAGCAGAAAAATCAAGGAAGAGGAAGACCAGGAATATGAACAGAGGGATGGAAAAAATAATGCAATAATAAGAGAAGAATGACTGGAAATAGAGGATCATTCAACATTTTCAAATCAATAGTTTCACGTCAAACCTTATTTACAAATCCAAGTTACTTGACTTACTGCAGTTCTAAGTATTACAGTCCTTCCAGCCTCTCAAGTTAATGTTTTCTCTTTATGCTTTTTACTTCTGCAGGTTTTGCTGAAACAAATGTACGTCATTTTCACTGAAAGAAAACAGTAGCTTTCGTTCTTCTTAGGTAATATCAAAATTGTCACAAACAACAAAAGGATAACATTTCTACCAAACAATCTTCCTTTTAAGATATCTAGAAATTAATAATCTTTTTCAGTGGAAGACCATTCCAGGTCAGAGAGTTTGTCACAGGTTTGACTCATGGCAAATAGGTCTGGATTAGCTTTTCTGCTTCCCGGTGACAAAGAGTTGCTAGGAAAGCAAGCCCCGTAGGCATCTTCATCTGTGGAAGTCTGAGGAAAAGACAAGGATCTAACAGGCTTGGGACAGAAGGTTGAAACAAGTTGGGAAAGTCTTTATAAATATGTGAGATAAGCTGGGTCTGGTTAGGAGTAACAGTCAGAAGAGGCTCAGAAAGGAAGGCTCTGAGACAGGAGCGGTGAAGCAATCTGATATGTGGGACGTAGTGCTGTTGGAAGGACCTGCAATGACCCAGTTAGAATTGTTGCTTTTCTAGATTAACTTGTCAAGTACAAACTTCAATAAAAACCTAAGTAAAGAGTGGATAAAATGGGTATCTTGGATCACTGGCAACAAACTGGAAAAGGCTGATGACTATGTGTTTTGCTCTGTGCATTGCAGGAGAATTTGTAGAATCTAACTGGGGAAAACACTTTGTTTTAGATAGCTTTACCTATATTACAGTTTTCATTACAGCAGGAAGTAAACAAGCTCTTGAAATACAGAATTTATTAGGCGTTCTGTTATTTGTATAATAGAAATAGATGCAGGGTAAACTCCTTTAATATCGCTGGAGACAGCTGCTGGAAGCAATACTGACATTCATAACGCACAGAGAATGAGATGTAAGCCTCTGGAAATGACATCCTCCTGCTGACAACAGAAGACAACTAGACTACTGATTGAGATGCAATCAATAACTGAACATTACATGAGATGAATCTCATCATTAAGATGATGTTTATGACGTTAAGACAAAACATTTTAAGACGCTTGCCAGATTAGGCTCTGAAAACTATGTATTTGGCTACCGCTATGTATCTGTTAATGCTGAAACAATATAAACGTGATGCCTAACCAGCTGGGTAAGGTACTCCAGCATACTAGGCATGCTACATAACTATATAGATAGGTCACAAAACAATATGAAACTGTCTGGTTCCAGAAAAATAAATTTAAAAAAAAATGACTGTTGTCCCTAAATCTATTATTCACCATCTTCCTGACAAACCAAAGAAATTAGAAGTTGGAGCAAGAAGTCAGAGGTTCTGCAGTACTAGCATGCTTATGTGATTAAGCAATAAGAAGTGTTAGAGCTTGAAACTTGTTTGTTCCTGTTGCGCAGTCACAATGTTCTTTTCATATGAACTTAGAAAAAAAAAAAGGGGAATAATTACTTTGTTCATCTTTTTTCTAATAATCCTGTTTTGGACTTGAAGGGGAGGTGGGGAATACTCCAGCCATGACACTATGGCAGAAACTCTAGATACGCAGTAACTCAAGATACCGCATGCTCTGCCTGGATACTATTTAGTTTGAAACTCTTGCATGTAAGGCAAAAAAAGTAGGGTCACCTCAGCTTTAGGAAGGAAATATAAAGATAATAACACTGTGAGGATGCTGGGATTCATTATTTTAAGCTTACTGTCAAAGTCTTACCTCCCTAGGAGGAAATTATCTGACACACGCTTATTTAGCTAAATTAAACAGCTGTGCCAGCTCAGTGGGCATTCACAGCCTGGACAGACTAAAAAAGTTGAGCAATGCTTGATGAAGATACTGAAGTCTTGCAAAGTCAACTGTGCTAACAAATATTTGGTTACAACATTTTGTCTTGTGCTAATCAAGCACCAAATTTCTCCATTATTGTTCCACAATAAACAGCTTGAAATTTTGAGGGATCCATATATGTTGCTTTTTAATTGAAAACTCTTGATGGAAGTAAATTAATTATATATATTAAAACAAATAAAATTATGCTAAATAATGTCTTCAAGATGAAAAAATAATCATAACTGACATTTACTTTAAGAAGTTGTTACTTCTTCTTTCTGTCATAAAACTGGATATGCAGCTTTAAGATTTCCTTCTGAAATATGATTTAGAAAAATAGAAGAACAAGACAATACATTTTATTATTCTTTTTATATTTAGTGATTTTTGAATAAATTTTCTTCATAAAGAAACATAAAACATAAAACCATGCACCTGCCATATTCTCTAAGGATTCCATTTATTTCAACTTTTCAAAAGACCTGCAGGTTCATACTAAGATTGGAAATTAGCCTTTCTCTTTTTTTCATTTAGCTATGTTCAAATACATTAATTCTGGTAGATTTACTGAAAACAGAAAAAATCCAAAATAACCCTTATCTTTTCCATCTATAAAGGATTCAGTGAAGAACCTTATGACACACAAAGCTCCAAATGAAAACAGTGAAAATAGTACTTGTATAGTACTTAAACAGACAGCTCTCAATAGCAAATAACCTATTTGATCAAAATTGCTTACATGTATATCGGGAGCAGAGATCAAAACTCCACTAAATTATTGATTAAATACTATTAAGTTGTGTGTGGAGCAGAGATTATTAAATTCAATGCTATGATGTCTTTAAATCAGTTACAAAAAAAATTGTGCTTTATACTTGCATATTTACAGTTTTATGGAATGGTACAAATATTATGCTTACTTGTAGACATCATAATGACAACACCAGATCACGTGTCTTACCCTAACTCATAGACACCCTAGTCCTAGAAATGGTCTTTTAGTACCTGACCTACATGGAAATGACTTGAAGTAAAAACGATCTTAAAAATTTAGTTTCTGTAGTTATCTTTTTATTTGAGAATAACAGTAAGTATTAAGGTAAACCAGAGGATATTAATAGGGAATGACTGTCTTTATTACTGCTAAGGCTCCCTAAATTACAAAGGAAACAGCTAGTGACAGCAGAATATTAAAAAAAAAAAAAAAATAAAAATGCTTCATTAACCATTAACATGCTATATGAACAAGTAGAATTGCAGTGTATCCTAATGGTTTATATGCACTCTTGGGGACTTCTTGCTGTGCCTTTCTTCAGTATAAAAAAGGTAAAAAAAATAGAGACATTTTGAATGAAAGACAGAGGAACTATTGTTGATTAGAAGTTGGGCGGTCTTTCTCTCCCATGGAATTATATTTTGTCAGTCCTCACAGTCCAGGTTTCACAGTGCTGTGGAAAAACATAGTCCCAGTGAAGTTATATCTTCTCACACGAGTGGAAAAATTTTCTATAGGTATAATGCTGAGGGTAATCAGTGGCTAAATAGTTCCCTAGACTGGATGTTGAAATCATAAGATTTTAAACTTTGAGTGCTAACACTGAAGATGAATTAAAGGAGCCAGAGGTTGTCATAAATTTCACCTGCTGCCAAAGTGAATGTAAAAAGACAAAAGTAAGTGATATGAAGCTTTCTGGCCAGGAAAATTGTTATCAGCCCTTTGAGGACAGTTTTATTGTTCCCTTGTGTCTGAAGGCTGAGACATCAGGAAGAATAATGGCGATCCTACCGTTGAAGTCACTGATTAAATGGCAAAAAATACATGTGTTAACAGTTTTACAGATATTGAGGATTTGAATCCATGGGCTTGGGATTTTTTTTTTTTTGTTTTTCATCCTGACGATTATGCTGCAAAAACCTTTCAACAGAGATCTTTGCTTTTGTAGAGCTGCCAAATTCTTCATGCTGCTTCTTCTTCCCACCATGAAGTTAATTGTGAAGCTGGTTTAGATCATGCTGTTAGAAATTTTGTTACTTGAAATTTTCAAATTATATTAAAGAATGTAATCACAGTTTCATTAAGTATCTAGATATAATGACTAAGGGTGAAAAACCCCTGAATTATCACAGAGAATTTCACGCTGACCCCCTGACTGAGAGGCCTGCACTGAAGATCATCTTGATTACAGAAGTAAAACCTAATTTAAGTAAAATTCTCTATGCCTTGTTGTGAGCTGATAGAGTAACGTAGGGTATGTACTCACAAACGCACATGTGCGCGTATGTGCACACACCCCCTTAGCTAGATATCTATGCAACATATGATGTGCATGTATTTCATTGGGAGGTAAGAGAGACAGTTCCACAAACTTGAGAACAATTATGAGAATGACTAAGTAAAAAAGAAAAAAAGTGCAAACAATAACATGAATGCTGCTTCTTGGAACATTGCATCTTTTTTTGGGGATTCACGAATGCAGAAATCTTTTGACTACCAGGAAAGATTTTGGCAAAAAGCTGAAAAATATAGAAAACCAGGCTCTACAGTGGAATGTTCTAGAAGGTATGTTCATTAAATTTATCAGAGAGTTATATATACAGTACATGTTGATAAGAAATAGAAGAAGAAAAATTACAATATGAGAGCCAATCACTGGAAAAAGAAATCAGACAGATTAAAATGAGCAATAAGGAAGAATAAGAATAGCTTTTCATAGCAATTAGGATAATTAGCCACTGAAAAAACTACCATGAGTTTTGGTGGGATCACCTTCAGTGACAATTTTTAACCTGTTTGGAAAATTGTCTGAAGGATATATTGTACTTGAAATGGGAAATAATCCAAGAAATTAGTTATAACATGTTTTACAGAAGAAATCCATCTAGATAGATCACAACTGCCCTTACTGTCTTTATTATCTGTGAAGCTACAAAAATGATTAAGTTACAAATATCTGTTAATCATTATTTTTAAAAATAGTTTTAGGCTCAAGGCACACACTTCTAAGTGTCTTTAAAAGTCACTTTCAAAAGAACAAATTGCAGTAAGATTTCTAGTATACTAGGCACTTTTTTTCACTCTCTCTTTAGAACATGTATAATGGTAACTTCTACAAGACAACTCCGCTATTTTCATTACATATCCTGCATGTTAGGATGCTGGATTTGATAGGTGAGAGCACTGATCCAGAACGGCAAATCCAATGTTCCTAGATTCTTTCACTTGTGTATTTTATTAAAGTGGCCACTGAAGTGCCATGTAAAAAGAAACTCAGCAAATGTCCTCAGTGCAGAAATGAAATTCCTTGATGCAACTTTAAACAGGATCGATGGTACAGCACTGTGCAGGTAACATCAAAGGAGATTTACAATAAAAGCACTAGATGGGTTTTATTTACTTTTTGTGTTTTTTTTTTCTTGTTCACGCAGACAAATTTGTCATCTATTCTCAGTTGTGGAAGAGTAGAAGAGCTACTTATGATAAGAAAAAAGAGCTTGACTCAGCATTTCCTCCTCTTTTTCTTAAAAGATTACAATATAGCCTGGGGTAACATTATAATGAGGCATGTTACAGTTAAGGGAATTATGTCTCATCTCCTACCTGTAAGTCTCAGGGGGAGGCAAAAAATATTTCTCATGGCTGCTACTTATCACGTAGAGTTCTAGAAGGAATTCCTGTATTTCCCATGCCAAAACAATAAATATTTAAGCTGTAAACTAGAAAGCTCACTTTGCTTTGCTAGTATATTATCAGATTTTTTCTCTAGCATTGAACACCAGACACCATGTCATGTTTGGTTTTTTTTTCTCCACACAAGCATAAATCATGAAAAAAACAATAATGAAAATAGAATAGGCTGGTGATCACAAACAACAGGTTTTTATGGACCTTTGCAACAAATGGTGTAAGGGCTGATCAATCCTGGTACTGGATCACCGTAACCATTCCTGAAGTTTGTACTTCTAAAGGCTCACACCCCACTCTCCCACCCCTCCCACTGAAAAAATAAAACAACAGTCAAAGGAGAGAGGGCTCAAAAGGGTGATCAAAACAGTTCAATTCATTCGCATGAAAACTCCTGCTAGCACGGATGTAAGTACACAGAGATTTTGAAGACTCCCATCTTTCATGACGAACATCCTTGTTAAGATGGTGAGAGCAGAAATTCTGTGAGGTGAAGACAGTTACAACCAGCCATCTAACCGTGTAGACAAAGGATCCAGAAATCGCAGGATATGGATGAGGGGTCTGCTGCTTCTATTTCTATAAAACCTAAGCCAGGAAAAGTTGCTTTATGACTTTTAGGTATAATCTTCCATAGCAACTACTTTATAAAAACTCTTACTCAGAAAGTTACAAATATATAAATTATAAAATGAATTCCTACTCCTAGCAATTTAGAATAATAGAAAAACTTATTCTGTATCATTTATGATGAAATAAACCATTGGCAACGCATACTCCCAACCCACTAACCCTCACAGATATTTTTTTCTGAAAGCCTTCATGATTTGTTTCAGAACCCTAATAAATATGGGAGATTAGTGAATTCCATCTTAGTGTTTATTTACCATGAACACTAAGTGCTATTAATATATATCATCAATTCAAAAGTTCAATCTTTTGAGCAAACAAGCTACTTTGAACTTCAGCATTTTTCTGTGTTGACAGCACTGACCTTTATCAAACAAAGCAACTTCATTAAAATTAAAATTAAATATTTGAGATGTTAAACTCACAGCAAAGAGAGCCTCACTTACCGAGGACAAAACACTTTTGATTTCAAATCTTTGTTGGAGGTGATCATTTTGTGCTGTCGAGAAGTTAAATGTAACATCTGCATGAGCAGAGAAGCCCACGCAGTGGAGCAGGGAAGTCACGTGTCTCTTCCTGACACTGGTGAACCATCACTGGTTCCTGTGCCCTGGCTCAGGTAAGGGAGCCAACAAGCTGTGGCAAGATCTACACCCTGTCTTCACAGCAACAGTCAGGAACCTGTGTAGCACCATGTCACCTGGATCTTTCCCATGGCAGTAAAATCATGTGTGTCACTCACAGACCTATCTCCCTTGCTGTTCTTGCCCACTGTCAAGGTTGGCCTGAGGACAGTCCTCCCCTGCATTTGTAGCCCTGTCCATGCTGCATGCCTGACTTTCTAGCTCAAGCGTGGAGCCCAGAGGTACAGACCTTGTGGCTTTTCCCGATTTCTCATTAAATGCTTTTCTGCCACTCACCACCTGCCCTACTTGTCTACTCCATACAGGGACCATGGAGTCTCCAGTGAGGGCCTGAGGGGAAGAGGGCCACCAGCCAACAAGCAATGTTCAGACTCATCTCAAGAAACAGCCTGCTGGGATGGTCAGAACCACAAGCCAGAGCAGCTCACTAATTCAAGGGGAGGACAGGTGAACTGCTGAAGTATTGCCTACTGAGATCATGCCTGCCATGCTTTGATGGGTCTGAGTACACCTGAGAGTAGCATGTCTGGAGTTGGCTTGAAATTATCCACACACACATATAAACACAATAGCGATCACTGCAGAGCACTGAACCGGAGATCTGAAATTATTAACTGATTGTGTGTGTGTCTGCACAGGTGGGAGGATTATTTTGGGGGCAAAAGGTCATCTCCACAGCCCTTTCCCAAAGCCAGAATGAGTTCTGCAGGATCAGAAATATGTGTTTGGAAGTCATTTAGTGACTTACATTTTACTTGGGAAACACGTGAGTTCCTCTGGTGACACTGTTATTTGTTAGTGCTTTCTCTTTGCCTGCAGAGCTCCAGGCTTTGGGTATGAGAAGGAGTACTGAAATTATTTGCAAGCACTTAGCACCAGGGGAGCTAAGAAGTTCGAAAGGGCAGAAAAGGTGAAAGATACACAGTAGATTGCTATTTGCAAGCATTTTAACACACTGTCTATGAAATGACTCATATGAGTGCAACATAACCTGAAAATATTCTTGCTCAGGTCCAAAACTAGATAATTTTAACATCCATGCGGGGTTATATGCTGACCGAATATTCCCAGAGGGCCAGAGTTCAAGCATTAATCTAAGGTCTAAGTGAACTAGAGACTATTTTTGTGGATGGAAAACATTTAGGATGCTTTCTGGAGTCCAAGAGCATAGACTCTGTAGATACAGTCAGAAGTCCATTAAGACTGATTGCACACAAAGTGCTCTTTGGATTATACCCTGAGGCAGAACTACTCAGAAGAAGGCAAGGAAGCTAAACACAGGTCATGTTCTTTGGATCTCAAAGTCAAGCAAAGTATCCTTATAGCATCATTATGTATCCACAGAAATAAAACAAAAATGAGGATTACTACTCCTTGGTGTCCTTCAAGTCTGTGCTACAATGGGTTGTTTTTCTATAAGCAGAAGAAATGGCCCCTGAAGTAATTAGTTGGAAAAAAAAAATAGTTTAACAAAATATGTAAATAGGAATCCTTATGTTGGTCCTTTCTCCTGCTTAGCAAGCACCTTTGCTCTCTGATCCACTAATCCTACATTGACTACTTTAAATACTGAAGATGTTAAAAAGGACACCCTGTGGATTTTTCCCTGACATGAGCACATACCTGATTGGATTCTCAGGGCTTGCATTTATTGGCTGCACCTGTAACGGGAGATTAAATGTACCAAGGTCTGTTCTCTGGACTTAAGCCTGAGACCGAATGGTCTGCACCTGCTTTTAGCTTCTAAGGTGAAACGACTATTCCCAAGCTACCTGTTTGGAAGTTTCCTGGGTTTAACTCCTAAGCAGCGCCGGGGAACTGTTTGCTGCCGTGTAAAACCAAGCCAGGCACGTCTAACAAAGTAGTAGGACAGATGATTGCATGCTAGTGCTTGTTCTCTAACGCTGAATGCAGCGGTAGAGGTGTGCCTTTCAAGTCAACTGCTAGTCCAGGCTCTGTTGCCTCCTCTTGGCTGCTTCGAGGAGATACGGAGCTTTGGCTGAGGCTGGGCCACCATAGACATAGAAGAGGACATTGTGAGGGCTGAGTTTATGCTGGGTGGATGGTCACTTCAGGCTGTGCAGCCTGGTACTGGTGTACCTGAGTATCAACGTCTGGCTCTGTTGTACTTTTGCCTCGGAAACAATTAAGAATTCATTTGTATCTGGTGCTTATTATAATTTCCCTTTTTTTGGTTTTGTTTTCATATAAGTAATGAGGTCTCAGATCAGGAATCCTTTTCTTGAGTATATGAAGAGGCATCTAGCAGGTCAGGGTCAGGGTCCAGCTTCCTTTCAGGTTACTCAAGAAATCCTGGCTGCTGGATGGAGAAGCAAATGCCTACTTAAGCTTCTTCTCCTTTTTTACCTGAACATTCACCG
>VYXH01011837.1:111245-209518 GCA_013397275.1 Burhinus bistriatus | reverse complement strand
CGTTTTTCTTTTTTTTTTTTTTTTTTTTTTAAATTTGTATAGCAAGCTTCAAAACTGCCTCCGTTTCTAAACTGAAGAGTAATAGGTAATGAATGGCTTTCCCCACAAATTTCAGTTGTGCTAAGGGCTGAAGCAGAGTACTACCAGGAGGAAAACTAAGGAAGTAAATGAACAAATTTGTTTGAGCACTGTAAAAAATGGTTTATGAATATGATTATCCTTATCTTTGGGATTAAAGTGTCAGCTTTTATTTTTCTTAATGTACAAATAACTCTAAGTAGAAATATTTTTACTGTGATTTTGTATTCACATTCCTCCACTTCTGGGAGAGGAGGAGAGAGATTATTTAAAAAATAATTGAAATTTCTGAGCTGGCCAGAAGACCTTAATCAAGAAACTCACTTCTCCTCCCCCCGCCCCTTAACATCAGAGAGATTAATTTTTAATAGCTAAATATGTCAGCACTGTTAAATGTTCAGTTCTGCCTTCCAGTACTGATTTCCATACAGACGATGCAGAAAACACTATGCCAGAAAATGCTGACAGAATAAAGATGTCTGAGTAGAAGAACCTCTTTAATTTTAAAAATGTATATCTTATCAACTTTGTATGCAGACTGACAAAGGCATAGAACACAAAAAGCATAAATGTTAGGTGTCTATCTTGCAGACATCTACAACTGAAGTAGCGATCTGAGAGGAACTTGCAGGTCTGCTGGGGTGTGAGTAATCTTTTTTGGTTTGGGGTAGGTTTTTTTGACATCTAGATTATAACAAAAGGAATTTCACCATAAAAAAAGCTTATTTTCCTGTGCTTGCTCTAAAGGAACCTAGATCACTAACTGAAATGGAGATGTCTATCAGATGACTGCCTGTCACTGAATCCAGAAATAAAATCTGTTTTCTCTCTTTCCAACATTATTCAAATTGTGTCTGTTTTCACTTTTTTGAATATATTTCCTGTGAAAGCAACAGATAATATTATATTAAAGTTATCTGTTAATGCTTTATAGGACCTTTAAGGAATGGTCCCAGCCCATTTAGTAGCATGGAAACTAGAAAAAAAAGCATTATTAAAATGGGAAGGCTCAACATAGCAAGACTCGCTTTTCCTTTTCACTTTCTACTTTGCAACTGTAATATTCCTTTAACACAATTATTGAAATATAAGCACAAGTAAATATTTTTCTCTGAATATAGTAAAGTAGCATTGCTTATTGCAAAAATAATACTATTCCCTGACATAAGGAGTGTTCTTTCATAAAAGAAACAGGTCCGCAATACTCTGCATTTACTCTAGCCTTTTGGTTCTGAGCATTAGTCTGTCTTTGAAGGGAAGCACAGAAGCCTTCCTTACCTGTTTGTTGGTTTGGTTCACACACCAACTGCTGCACACAAAGTAGTCTTAACCCACGCGTGTGGTAGGGACATTCCTTCCAGGAGACAACATTATATCTAGACCAAAATAAACCCCATGGATTGCACACTGCCTGAGCTGTAAAGACTTCAATTTACTGTTACACTCCTATTTCACTGAATTACTTCCCGGTATGGACATATCTGGTTCTTTCATATGTAAACTAAAACATGTTGGGGTGCATGTGGAGGTTGTTTTTCCTTTGCTTTCTTTTTTAAAGTAAGGAGCGATAGATTTTGCAAAGTTTTTCCAGTGAGTTACCACAGTAATAAACTGTGTTACAAAACCAGAAGATTTTTCGGCAGTTTGTATCTCAGGAAGACTAAAGACTATCCTCTTGCAAACACTGCTGGAAGTCTGACTGATATGTTGGAACAATTTATAGTCATAAAGATAATATGGAACAGTACACTCATTTAAACTTTGGTCTTAGATGTTTTGATTTACTCAATAATTAAGGTGAAACACAGTATTTTGAGTAACAGATCCATGTATAGAACTCTATAAATTAGCTGCTTTATTACACTGGTAATGCAACTGGCAGCACATTTGCCTGTTACCTAAATATACAGAAGAAAATCAATTCATATAGCCAAGGAGATTTAAAAATGCATTTACCTTCATAGTTTCTTTCTAGATGTTCTGAAAAATGAGGTATTTCTGGTTATATAGGAAATGATTAATACAAACTAACACAATTAAGAATATGCTACACTGTATATCTACTTATAATATCTACATCATAGCAAATGCTCTCTTTTTAAGGAAAAAATGTGATTATATAATTCATCCTTCATTAATAATAACTTTTGCTTGTCTTGTCTTAGTTCTGTCACTGTTAATATTTGGAATGAGAGTGCTTTTGTCTCAGGGAAATTAGAACTTGGAACAATATGATAATTTCAGCCATGTATGGGTCTTTTCTACACTAGGCAACATCAAATAGCAGCATTCAGCAGATGCCATGAAGATTCTTCACACAGTATCATCCACCTTGTCTGAGAGCAGGTTCAGATGACCTCCATGGCAGCAAGTGGCTGCTCAGTACCAAGGAAAACTTAGTTCCTTTTTCAGGTGGTTCACCTGACACCCAAGCCTGTAGGTACAGCATGACAGATCTGAGCTAGCTTTGGGCATTAGCTGATTTCTAGGCCATTGACTGCTTTCAGTGAGCAATGGAACTTTTTGCTTTAGAGTGATTTTTTTTGTTTGTTTGGGTTTTTTGGGGGAACATTTTGAGAGATATACACATGCAATCAGTAGTTCTCTATTTTCTTTTCACCATAAACTTGATCATGCTATCAGGGAAGTCAATGGTAAAGGTGCCATTAAAGTGAAGGATCAGGTTTTCTTTGAGACATTTTGATGAAGAATGTGAAGAAAATTTCCACAATAAGTATATCTCAAATAGTGTATGTAATTCTCTGGAAAATAGTTGATTTTGTCACATAACCTCTATTTTAAAAATGAAATATGTTTTGTCAATATCTAGATATTAAGTCTGCCTTACAAGGCAAGCTTGCCTGTCCAGGGCTCCTCTCTACTGCTCTTTCAAAATTTACAGAACCAAAATAACCAGATCTCTTTCTTACAGAATCTTTTACAGTTTTCCTAAGCCTTCATTTTGCAGAAAACTCAGATAATAGTCATGTGGTTCCTGATGAGCAGGCTTTGCAGAGCAGACTGCCCATTGCATGAAGGGCTGAAAAAAGGGAGGAAGTCTGTCAGTACAGAGGCCCTTCCTCAACTGCTATATTGTAATCAATTGCCATTTTATCAGCGAAATATCTAAGAGCAACAGAGTATTCAAAAACCCTCTTCAAAATTACCTTCTTTTCTGACATCGGTGCACATTTTACCATTGACTTTAACAGAAGCAATCATAAATATTCAGAAAGGGATTCACTTACCCAGTCTCCAACACCTACTATATAAACGTCTATAGTGAGTCCTGTTGGGTCCCATTACAAGCAATGGAGCAACAGAAACCTACTAAGGATGATGAATTTGATGTATGTTAGACGTTTGTTTTGGGATAAGTGAAACTGCCCCTGGAAACATCTGTTCCTTTCTATTTACTATACGAGGGATGCAGATAGTTAGATTAGATGCAAAGGTCTGTTACAAATGTATGCATTTGTTCAAATTAATACCCTTTCAGCTCCCAGTCACTGCACTTAGTGAAGCTAAGGGGTCAGTCTAGAGAAAGGGTTTTATCTTAGCTGTGAATTGTGGGAGAGGAGATTGCAAGAGAAAAACAGTATTGTGTAGGAGAAAGGATTGAATGTGCTGGCTGAGATTACACTACCTCATATTTCTATTTTCTGCCTGCATGTCACAAGCTTTTCATCTGATGACCTTTTAGAAAGTGTTTGTTATTATTATTTTGAAGATGGCGTGTATTCTGAAAGATTAAATATGAAAGACATTATTAACATGATTATCTTGCAGTACCTTAGATGGAATGCAACAAGTAATGAGAACAAATGGGAAAAGATGGTGTGGGAAGGGGTAGTAGCGGGTTCTTTCTTTATTAGCTAGTGCTGGTCATTATGTGATTTCTCTATGTAGCCATCTATTCAAAAGTTAAGTTAAAGACACAGATCCTTATGCAGTCATAACCACCTAGTCATTTATCACTAGTTCCAGTCCTCATACAAAATTCCTTCCCTGGGACTATTAAAGAGTAGTAATTCATTACTCATAAAACCATACAGAGTGTAGTGTAAGGAATAATAATAAGGTAAAGTGGAAAATAATAGCACTGAGATGGAAAAACAAAGGAGCAATATATCTAAATACATGACTAACAAATAATTTACATTAACTCATTTCTGGTAATAATATTTCCTTACCAAAATTCTCATGTTCTGACGTGAAATATTCATTATCCATATCTTTTCCCTTATCAATCCAACAAACACAGTTCAGGGCTTGTGAACAGGACAATCTCAGAATCCCAAAAGACATATAAGCAAGGAAGTACTCAGTCCCTTGGCTCTTCCTGTATTCTCTGCACCTTCAGCAAAGGTCTATATTGATTGATATGTAAGAGCTGCTTTTCATCGCCTCGTATGACAAAGCCCTCCTGATAGCAGGGCAGCCTAGCGACTAACACACAGAAAAATGTCCTCATTATCATGTGAAAGCTCCTCTCCCTTTCTCTTTTGGTTCTCTTCTGCACACACTGCTTTCATGTTTAAGCAACTTCAGAAATGTCCTTGTAGAAAATAAATACACCAGCTTTCACTCTATCTCTGCTGTCTTCTGTTTGCCAACAGGTGGGACCAAACACCCTTTCTCTTTCTGGGCCTGCTTAGACCTCTGAATATACCTGAGAGATAAAAATGGTCCATGGCCATTTTTGCTCCCATTCCCTAAGAAAAAGGAGTAGAGTGCTCCCTACCCTCCAGGACTTCAAGGTTTATCCATGTATAATTACGTATTCCAAGTATACAGTTTATAAAATCAGTAAATTGAGTTGAAAGAAGAAAAACTATGAGCAATCTGGAATACGTAATGTTAGCAGAAAGGTTGACTGAAAGAGCTGGAAGACTGAGCTTGGAAACGGGGGTGTTGTTTTCAACAAACTTGAGAGTCAAGGCTAAATTTTGGTTTTCTGGTAAACATAGGAACAGAGTACAGGATTATTGGCTTCATTTTCCATATCATCTTGCTTGTGAGTAGCTATGGTTTTAGCTATGTAGAGGCAACATGCATAAGTCTTCCTTTTCTTGAATCCAGACAGTGTTTAAATATTCATAGCAAAATCTTAACTTTAACCAGAAAGTTCATGGCCTTGAAAGACCGAAAAGTGTGCTAATGATGCTGTAGCCCAGGCATGACCCCTTCAGTCCTGAGGGCAAGAGAAAATGACATCCTGCTGGCCTGCAAATATGTGATCCTGTTCAATAAATCTTTTGTAGAATCAGCTGAAAGGGGATGAAGTGTGATCTTATTCTGTTTTAGTGTATTGTCACTCTTGGATTACAAATCTGAACTACTAATTAATAAAAGCACATTGAAATTTTAGGTTGAAGAGCCACCCTTTGATTTTGTTACTAAATGCATTGAGTTTGACTGACAGCATACTGGGGAGGTGGGAAGAAGTAATGTAGTGCTTATACTCTGTCATACTGTCTTCAAATATTATAGACAGGATTTTAATGTGTGTCTCTAACTGGAAGTTCAATCCAATTCAACTGTCTTGCATGTATTACTGGTGTAGACCCAAGGAATTTTTATTGTTAACGGAAGTGAAGGGTAATCACAAAAGAGTGGCCCAGAAATATCTTGAGGTGCAAAATATTCCTGTACCCCTTAATTGTTGTAATTAAGGTTCCGTGAAGAAATTAATCATAGCTAGTTTCATGAGATGAGACAGAGGAGCTAACGTTGTAGTATTCATCCCACCTTTGCTCAAAAGAATTTCCAGCAGCAGAATCTATTAACGTGATTTGCAGTATACTGATAGTATACAGCCCACATTTCTGTTTCCCACTAAGACTGATTCTAATTAATTTTAAAGATCATTAAGCAGGCCAATGATTTTCAAATATGTATTCCTGTTTATTGCTGTTTATTATTTTAGTAAAACTAATCATGTTTTTCTTGTTCTTTTTTTGCATGCATGTTCAGTTCTGAACATCAGTGCTCCTTGCAGTGCTGGGGTGTCTACTGAGTTGCTTAGAGTCATTTTGATTTCTATACCCAAGAGTGATCTGATAACAGATACAGCCTCCTAATTTTCAAACCTAATGTTTTCAGGATGAAGCAGTAGTCCAGCTTAAGTCAACACATGAATCAGTTAAATCATATAAAGCTGCTATATGATCCATTCTGCACATACCGTGTGCCGACATTTCCATCTAAAGTGTCAGCTAAGGTTTGTGCAGTGTTTGTGTGGGAGCTTGTTCAGTATTTCTGGCCAGAAGATGCTGAAACTTTTTCATTTTATAAAACAGCTTAGTTGTTAGGTTAACTGGCAATCTTACAATAAACTCAAATGAAGGATATATAGAGGGGGAGCAAGTAAGATATAAATACAGTTCGCTTAGAGATACAGATTGTTCAACTGATTTAAGTGCTACTAGAAGGGAACTGATATAGGTGACTGGGGTTACCCCCAAAAATAGTGAATAATTTTCTCTGAACTGAGGGCTGTGATTCTGAGGGCACTGGGCTGTGTTCAGTGTCCTATTAACTTTAAACTTCATGATTCTGGGCCAAATTTACTAAGTAATTTAAAGGTATATGCTTCAGTGCAGATTCCTAAACAAAGATTTAGACATCACTTTGATTCTTGAAACTCCCTGCTCTTAAACCGCCCATACTTGATGTCTTAAGAACTACAAAGGTGTTAGGCACCCAAATAATCCAAGCTCCACTTAAATGTATTCATATTACCTTCAGTAGGTATGAGTGCTTACTTTTCCAGTACTGAACAAAAACACAGCTACCCAAGCCTTGACGTTCATGCATTATTTAGCCTGAAGCCCCAGAGACTTTAAAAATTAAGCTTTCAGTTGCCTATAATACCTTTGGCAGTGTTTTTTAAAGTGGTGGTTTTGCCCCCAGGTAACAGGAGGGAACATCCATTCTTTAAGCCAGAAATACCAATTTCAGCTGGCAGGAAATGTTTTGGGTGGGAAGGGAAGAACACATGTTCTTTTAGCCTTCCAGACTAAAGACCACAATAGAGCTGGGTAAGATGGGAAAAAAAATCTGTTTGGAACAGAGAAATGAGAGGGGTCTGGAAAATGCAGATATATACAATATACATCCTGACGCAGGATATCAGGTTTCCCAAATGAGCACTCCAGCCAACAACCTATAATGATGTTCACTTCTTCCTCAGCCTGGTGAGCATCCTAATGATACACCCACTCTAATCTGTTTATATTTTGAGTCATGAGCTTTGTGAAAGACTGCACTGGCCTGCCTTAAGTCTCTAAAAATAGGGGAAAAAAAAATATGTGACTGAACTGTGTTCTAGTTTAGAATAGATGCATCTCCTCAGCATTTTTTATTGACTATTTTAGGTAGATTTTTTTTCGGTCTATTAGATTCTGTGAATGTTTTTCTTTGATATAGAGGGTTTTGTTTACTTTTTCCCTGTTCTTTTTAGGAACCTGACCACTATATTTAAGTCAGATTTCATTTGCTGACAAGAGTGCCAAAATGTTTGCTACTGAAACATTTAGCAGTGGGACACTGGTATCTTTGTAGAAAATCTCTTAATTTATGACTTCACTTAGTTTCCCCCTTTCACAAAAAGCAAATGAGACCTTATGAAATTGAGGGTGATGTGGGAAACAGTAGCTAGAGAGAAATAAAATATCTTGCTCTAAATGCATTGTGTTTCCCTATTCTGGCATGATGGAAGATTAAAGAACCCTTTGCATAGACTCATGCCTAATTTTTTTTTTTTTTTAATAATTCCCATTATTCAGTTTATTTAAAGTAGGCAACTTTAAGAATAAAGATGCTGTCTTACAGTACAAACCTGCAAAGTACAGACTGTTGTCTAAGGATTGCTTGATTTCTACTGACTTCAAAGGGAACTGAAATCTCTCTGATTCCTTGGTTCTTACAGGAAAAATTTTAAAGCTGTCTAAGATCCTAACTCCCATGAGAACAATTAAACCTAAATAGCTTTCGGTATCTGGACTTTAGGCTAAAGTCTAATTCGAAGTTATAGTAAATAAGAACACTGATCCTTCCCTTGGGGAAAAAAAAATCACATACCTCTTTCAGTGATTTAATGTATATATTCAGCCTGGCTCTTCACTAACCACTACAAAAATACTTCTGTGTTTTTAAGAAAATGCAGCTGGACTCTATCATCATAGGTTTTGTTGCTGTCTCTGGTGGAGATAGACTTTAACAATGAAATTAATGCATAACAGCATTGAAATGTAACTCAAGTTACTTTCTCATCAAACATAACAGAAAGCAATGGAGCTGGGAATAATGAAATTGTAATCCTCAGCATTCTTGAGATTTCAAGTACAGATGCTCTTAGAAACAAATGATGCGCAAACAATTCCATCTGAATTATTGTATAGCACACAATTGTAATTGATGCTGTAAGCCCATTCAAGTCACTAGAGTTCCATCCGGGATGAATTTGACCTATTCTGTATATGATTTTGATTTTCTAAAATTTGTATTGTTTGACAGTCTTTACGTAACTCCTGACATTTTTATATTTCTTGCCTAAGGAATATAAGGATGTCGAATGCTTTGTTTCCTTTGAAGACTAGTAATACAACAAGTGATCGCTCTTTCCATTAGTAGTCTTCCTTTTTTAAATGACCTTAACTTATAAAGTTTAGTTTCTTAGATATGTTAAGTACAGATTCTTTGAGTATAGTGTTAACAAAAGAAGAAAACAGGCAATTTTTAATATAGTGGAATACTTTCTGTTCAGGGAGGAACAGCCAAAGGAAGCTAAACATTATTTTTAACATAAAACTTTCATATGTTTGGTCTTTTTTCTAAAAAGGAAATTCCCTCAAGAAAAAACACAAAATCTACTAAAAATTTTATGTTTATGTCTACAGCAGTGGCTTGCCTTGTGCCGTTAACCTAGCGTGACTCAGAAGAAAGATTCCCTTTACCCGCAATCATATTTCAATCAGACCTCAGTTGAATAGTATGATATTGAAATCTCCAATCCCTAGTTTTATGCAAGCTCTATTGTGTAGACTGTTATAGAAACAGAAGGTCATCACTGAATAATTACTGTACTCCAAGCAGGATTTAATCAGTTAGTAGGTGCAGAGGACTATCTGATGCCCTACCAATTTTCATCCTCTTTAAAAAGACATTCAGGAACAGAATAAATGAAAACGTTCCATGGGTATGGCACCAAACCAAATAATGTTCACTTCATAATTCAATGGAAACATAATTTAGCCTTTTTTAATATTAAATGCAAAATATGTGCAATTTCTAGACTTGAAAATTAACTTAGAGCTCTGGTTTACCTGCTGGTCCCTGTTGGTATTTAGAACATGGGAAACAATTTAGCAAAGCTAGTGCAGGAAGGAAAAGAAAGCAAAATCTAATTTTCTGGCCAAATTCGTGTCCTATACTGTTTTACTTCTCTGCCTTCTATTTTCCATGAGACAACTTGGAAAACTGACATAGATAGTAGGCAGACGAGGAATATGGCTACTTCTTACAACCTCTTGTTTCTTCAAGCAAGAAATCACCTGGAAAAAAATACTACATCCTGCCTGAGAAGTTCCAATTACACACCGAGTGTTGCAGAAAGTAGAAGATTCAACTGAACCGCACATACAACTGAAGATAAGTATGTGCATAGTGTTGGGAAGACTGGACTTAAAACTTTTCTAGCTACCAACACGAAGAACTACTTACGGCTTGACAACACCATTTTGTTTCCAATATATCTGTTGTTTGTAGGTGAAAAGCTGTTATTCACCCAATGAAACAGTGCAGAGAACAAGTGACTATAACCAATGCGGTCATTGTTTTAAGTTGGAAAGAGAAGTTTACAAAACTATTACCTTTTTGAAAAAAAAAATCCTTGAAATGGACTCTTGCCTTTAGGGTTATTTCTAGCACACACTAAAATAAAACAGACTCCAGAATGCCTCTCTTGTGCTGATGAGCCTGCTGCAATGGAGAGTGGTGTATTAGCTGTCCTAAACACAAGGCAATATCATACCTAGGGCTACAATTTATGAGGCAGTATTTAGACAGATTAGAAATGTTCATGATACGTTTGGTTAGCTGACATTTAAAATGATATTTCATTAATTATGACAAGACTGACATTCCCATGACTATTTGTTTGCTTCTTCCAGGCTCTGGGTACGAATGGAAGAAAGTGGAAGAGAAATGATCTAGGACAACCTAGTTTCCTGGCTATCGGAAATGAAAAATACATGTAGCTATATCTAATCTGTAGGGATTTTCTTTTTTTTTTTTTTTTTAGATTACAAAACTGCCACATATAATCAGTGTCTAAATCAGTGGCTATTCTTTCTTTGTAAAGGTAGAATGACTTTGAAATGCAGCCTCCTCATATTCCCTTATTTCTCTGCCCTGGGCAGGAGTTTATGGTTCAATGGGAACTGGAGCAAGAGGGAGTCTGAGTTCAAATCAGCTAGGCTTTCTGCTGTCTGAAGCAGCATATTTATCTTCTTTCACAGTGCTGAACATCTCTGGCCCTTTATGTTTCCTGAAGGAGTTTTTCCCTGAGCACCTAGTTGTGAGAAGTGTTAAGCGCACACCACTCAGCCAAAGACCAGTGGCACTAACAGTGGTAAAGCACCTTACCATGCTGTTTCCATGCGTCTTTGAAATCTGATGATTTTTTCTTCAGTGAAACAACTGAGGAGCCGTGGGCATTGCTTTATTGGGAATATGAACAGACATAGACTTGTATGTATGAAAAACAGTTCAGAAAACATGCTTGCTGAAAGCATAATACAGAAGTAAAAATAAAAGTCTGAAACTCAGGAGCTAAATCCAGATCATCCATTAATTCCTCTAAACAGTAGCCAACACTTAAAGTTTTAAAAAGATATAAAACTGTTAAGAAAATGTATTTTTTGGAGAAGGAGAAGAGATGGAAATTGGAAAGAATCTCTTAGCAATACACTTTTTGATTTGTCATTTTGATTAATTACTGAATAGAGTTTTTGCAAGCAAAGAGGCCTGATAGAGATGCCCAGGCTCATCACAGTTCGAAAGAATCTGCAATCAAATTCTTCCTGGAAACTTCACAAACAGTTAAACCCTGGACTACATAAGGAGCAATTGACCCTATCTTTTCCACTCCCATTTTCCAACTGATGTGACCTATAACAGAAAAGTGTCCATTAAAAGTTAAAGATTTGCAGGGGAAGTAGTGTGGAAATAATCAGGCCTTATTTATACAGCTACCTTACAACAAGGAAAGTTGAATTTCCGGGGGTATATTTACCTGTACAGTTTGTGCAAAAAAAGAAGCAGATACAATCAGGACTAAATGGGTGAGCTGCACAGTCACAAAATGTGTCATATAGCATTAGAACACGTTCTTCCATTGGCCAATCCCAATGATGGGGAGAGCAGCAAAATCCCCTAAACGCCCCTTTTTCCTAGTGAATTTGTTCCAATATACTATGGCTTATCATTAATCTTCACTTTTGATTCTAGAGTGTCACAGACACAAAATAAGTGTTTTGAAGCATTATATACGCAATGTGTATCTGTATAAGTAGAGATTGACGGGGAAGGGTGAAGAATTCAGTCTGAATGCTAATCTAAGATCTTTGGTCACTTCTATGCTCAAGTCACAAGATACAAATAGGAACAATCAACCTCCTCTTAGCCCAGATTCTACAAATTACACAAACCAAGTGCATCAGAGAGAGCATTTAATGAAATTATTAATGTTGCGGTTACAAACTGCGTAGGCCAGGTTGCACTCTAATGTAGGTTAATCAGATTTTAATGGTAATTCAGGAACTCAATCCAGTTCCAATATTTTCTTTCCTGGCATCAACCAAGTCCCTATATTTGTGCTCCATAAACATATCCAATATACACCTAATTCAAATGGAGAGGAATTTTGCCCAAGGCAACTTGGTAAGCAATTTACTTTAGGACACAAAATAACAGCAATTGTCTCTTTAAACAGAGGTGCCTGCAAATTCAAGTTACCCACAACTGCATGAAAAGACTTCATCTGCCGAAAGAATTCACCTATCTGCTTCTGTTTAATTCAGAATTTTCGCTATTTTCATGTCTTTGGTCTCTCCTAATCACTTACCTTGGCTACGGTGATATTCCAGCTCCGGGTCAGGCCTTGTCATGCTGATACTATCAGTGACACTGACCTATCTTGTTCTCACAAGCCATCTAATTTTCTCAAAGAACCAAGCAGGTTCACAGAGGCAGCACCAATTACATGTACTCAAGACAGTAAAAAAAGAGCAGTATGGCTCATTCACATACAGTGAGTATCCAGGAAACTAATGGTCATATTGCATAAATAGGAAATTCAGTATATTTATAGACAGGAAAACAATAAACTGTCATGAATCAGGGTGCTTTGTAAGTAGAGGACCTCTGCATGCTGTCATTGTAACTGAATATTAACTGAGACTATTTGTGATTCCCGAGTCAGTATCCATTAAGCAAACTCTTAAGCTGTACTGGTGCTTGTAATTTTAATGAAATAGTCATTCGATATTGCATTTTCTTGGAGCTGGGTACTCTCATTACTTGAGCTTTTCTAATTTTGAAGCTGAACAAAAGGAAAGAACAGTCTTGTAACTGGTAAGAATTGTGTAGAATTTTTTTTGTCTCTGTGTGAGTTAAAATGCATGTATGTAACATCTCTGATGAAAACTGTGCTGTGATGAACATACGAACTAAATAATGTCTCAGTGCTCTTTGTTCTTTAAACTTTTTTTTTTTCCCCCACAACTGTTAGATATGCTCTGTGTACCTGAGAGAAGTGCAGCTTTTGAAAAGGATGCAGGTTTTAGGTCCTGAGTACTTTGAGTCAGAAACCCAGGCAGACTAGAGCCCAAATGACTTCTCATCATTAGCTTTTTTATAAATTGTTGGGTTAGTTTCTCTTGCATACAGTTACCAAAAACAGCATCAGAGAGACGAGGGGATCTATATTCATAACATGCCCTGTTGTGTCTTGCCCACACGGGCACCAGAGAGCGTGCAGGTTCTCAGAAGCCCTATGCCTGAGGCAGTACTTTTAACCTAATACTGTCAATGGTAGGCAAATTTGGATGATGGGTGTCTTCAGATCCCTCTGGATGGAGTGTAGACCTCATCCTGGATTTCATAACGCCAGCTGGATTTCAGCCAGCATTAAGGATTTGGTTACACTTATTCTTTAAGCATTTCTCACAGGTATTCATTATTTTTATTATTTAATTTTTCTCCTTTCTGATAAATTCATAAAAGTTTTTATCTCTTCAACAATTACTGTTGTAAAATACATTAGAGGTCTAATACATTTTTGCTTATTTAGATTGTATATGTCTTCCAGCAGAAAATCATAACCACCTGAAGTTAAGCAACTAACTATTCATTATTCATTCTCTGATCACTTCTTTTCCTCAATAAAAATAATGCTTAATGTAAACATCTTTCCAAGAGTTTCTGTCATGTGCAATTGTCCTGCAAGGACATCTATAAGGTAGAAATTGGCTTCATATTCCCAATTTACCCATTCTTCTTTTCTTACTATCAGAGTTTAAAATCTTAAAAGACAAAACTGAAGGAAAAATAGTACTATTAACTCTATGTATTTTAGCAATGTGAACTAGAAAAGAATAAGATGCATTCCCAGGGTCTTGCAAGAAGGCTTTGCTATGGAACACAAGACCATCTTGACACCAAGCTGTGTGGAGTGGTTGACAACGCTGGAGGGAAGGGATGCCATCCACAGGGACCTGGACAGGCTTGAGAGCTGGGCCCGTGCCGACCTCATGAAGCTCAATAAGGCCAAGTGCAAGGTCCTGCACATGAATCGGGGCAATCCCATGCACAAATACAGGCTGGGCAGAGAATGGATTGAGAGCAGCCCTGAAGAGAGGAACTTGGGGGTGTTGATAGATGAGAAGCTCAATATGAGCCGGCAACGTGCGCTCGCAGCCCGGAAGGCCAACCTGGGTTGCATCAAAAGAGGCATGGCCAACAGGTCAAGGGAGGTGATTCTGCCCCTCTACTCTGCTCTCTTGAGACCTCACCTAGAATACTGTGTCCAGCTCTGGAGCCCCCAGCATAAGAAGGACATGGACCTGTTGGAGTGGGTCCAGGGGAGGGCCACGAAGATGATCAGAGGGTTAGAGCACTTCTCCTACATATTACATATTATCATATTACATATTATCATAATACATATTACCATAATACATATTAGCTGATGTAAAGGAACAACAGCCATCTATAATGTAACTATTGCACAGGAGGCAATAATGTAGACATAACATCTGATAATGAGAGGAGATAATATTGTGCCTGATGTACATCCCTAATGTTGCCTCTTAATAGCAGAAAAGCAGCAAGGTATTTTAACTATTTATGTAAGTGTATGAGACAAGAGTTAGTTTGTCAGTATGCAATAATAAAACCTGAAAGTGGAAAAAAGTGAACTTTCATGCCAAGATATGTGCCTCTAGAAATGCCTGGTATCACATTCTAGGATGTGGTCATCCGAGGTGTTGATTCATTTAGAAGTAATGATGTATGCAACATATGAAGAAAGCTTAAGATTGGGGCCCACAAGAGTTTGCTGACTTAAACTGTTGACCAAGCTTACAGAAATAAAAATGTTTGATTATTTAAGGATTTAAATATTTAATGGTGTTAAATGGACTGGTTCTCCACAGCAAATCAGGAAGTGATTTATATTAGGGGCATAGTTCTGGCAGACTCTTAAGAAGCAGCTTAAGTGGAAATTCTCTCAAGCAGAAGTAGGACTTGATTTCAGCTCTGCAATGTCTTTGAGGCTATTTTACAAACTGTGCTATGAGAGATGATCAAAAGGAGCCGTAGCACTCAGGTGCATGTGATGCCTATTTTGTGAACTTAAGTAGAGTTTAGTTGGACTGCAGGAAAAGAACTTCATTTTAAGATGAAAATCGTGTTCCTTTTTTTTTTTTTTTTCTTTTAAAAAAAAAAGGCAAGCTTTTTTATTTATTTAGTATTTTCAGGGTTTCTAAGCTTTTGACACTTTAAGGCAGGTCTCTGATAAGTGTATCTGGAGAAAAATTCTGGAAGTTTCTGCTGATTTGCTGCAGGTGTAAAAAGCATGAAAGCTGTGGTGAATTCAGTTCTACAATGAGCTGGTAAATCTTCCTGTAGCTATTCAGTAATAAATATTGCAAATTCTAGGCATGCTTAGCAGGGAATGGACAAAACAGCTAGCTCCATCTGTGGTGTAGGATTCCCAGAGATATTGAATAACTGTAATCTCTGAAAAAAAGAATATTTTTGTGTTTGTTTCAAATCAAATTTCAAACCTTTCAAATTTAAGGTTTCCAGTCTTTTTTCAATCAGCTGTAACCATCGGTTTGGGCAGAACTGAAGTGGAACTGTAATTAGGATTCTGGAAAAAGCCAAATCCAGAGACAATTTATATTAGTTGGACTTTTCCTATTGGCTTTTGGGGGTTTACATCAGGACCTCAAAGAAAGGTTCAATAAGCTTGGCAACAAGCAAAAGAAACCAGACAGAAAACTGAAAGAAATTTGTTTTATGCTTTAGACAGAATGCAATTAACTGAGTTGCACTCTAGGACAACACAATGTCATGAAAAAATGCTCGAAAAATAGTGGGAGAATATTCTCTCTTTTATGAAAGTAAAAGTTGGATGATTATAGAGTCCAGCATCTGTGAAGTTTTGCCTTTAAGTTTATGAAAGCCATGTACTCAGAAGTAGTCATTTATATGTGAAGGGAAGTGTTCATAATGGCGTAGCCTGACGTCTGTGAGCTTAAAAAATTCAGACCTGGAGTCTAACTTGATCTAAAACCCTTTGACACTGCTCAGAAATCTAAAGGGGGCTAGAACAGGCAAACCTCATCTTCTTAAATTCGCTTAACTATCATTGGAATTCAAAAATAAATTTCAGTAGAACTGCTAACATTGCTCTTTCATGTTTGCTTTAAGTATTCTTTCAAGTAATTGAGCTTTACTTGCATGAATCAGTATAAAAGCAAGAATTACGTTCAAAGGCTTGAAAACTCAAACAATACAATATAAGGCATAATAACAATTTCATAAGAACCAATCAAGACAACAGCAAATTTCTCATAAACTTATTTTGTACTACGTACACAGAAAACAATTTTGTCCAAAAAATCACCAATCATTTCACCTGATAAATACAGTTCAGAACTTTGCCATCAGCACAAATTAAAAATTGACTAAATTTTGGTAATATGACTAATACAACTAAATATTTAACACCATTTTGCCCTGTGAATAAGCCTCATTTCCTCTCTGCTTCCAACCAGGAAAAGATATAAAAAATTTGACTTCTTGACAGAAACAGCTGCTTCATGGAGAAGCTGCCCTTTTAATGGAGACATGATTGGTCTTTAAAGAATATGCTCTTTGTAAGTATTCAGTTTTAGAAAAATTTGGATTTGTTGGCCTACTGTAATTCATGTAACTGCATATCATCAACCAAGTTAGTAATTCAGATTTTTATTGCTAGAATCTCCTAAGCCATTTTAACTGCATTTGATACCTATAATATATGAAACTAAAAAGTTAGTGATGTTTAAACACTTTCATTATTACTCAAGACTGTGGGAAAAAAAATGTAGTTATTGAACTTAATTGATAAAATATCCTGTAAACTTTTCCATTATTTCAAAGTTGCAGTAATGGTATCTGTATATAAAATCTTTATAAAAAAGCAGATAAGCTATGCAGTTGTACTTTAAGTGATACTTTTTTCTATTGAATAAAATGAGGTAAGGACAGCACAGGTTTCCAAGCATGTGAAATGTTCCTAAGACACTGATTCTCATTAATTGCCATGTTATATACTGTTTTAAAGTTTTAATAGAGAATATACTTTTCCTGCCATTAATATTTTTCTATATGTACTTAAAAAGCAATAAAATCTTTATGACCATAAAGCAAATACTTGGGTCAGGGACTGCATTTGTGATACAAATATTTACACAATATATTTATTAGTTTGTATGCGTACAAACACAAATAATGTGTGAGTAAGCATACAAATATATACGCGCACACACACATGCACGCATAATGTAGAGCTGACTCATCAGACAATTTTGCAATATGTATTGCCTCCGTCATTTAGATTACAACATATTAACAAGGAAAAGTTATTTATATGAAAATAGATGCTTCAGCAAGATACTGGGAAAAAACCTCACATAATAAATGCATAAATAAATAAAAAGGAAAAATCATTAACAGTTACAAAACTCAGAAGTTCAGCTGAAAAACTCTGTTCCAAATCCTTCTATTACAGAATTATTCCTCTCTACTTTTTTCCAGTTGTGTTTTAAATCCAAATATAGATCTGATGCTCTACCTTAGAATAGCCTTTGCCATTTTCATAAGACTGCTGAGGTGAAGCTGAAGTGAATTAAATTATATTTATCACTTCAAACATAAAAAAGCTTCTTGTTGAGCTGTAGATTTTCACAGCCAAAAACTAAACAAGTTGACAATCAAAAAGTCAATAATAATAACAAAATACACATGCAATTTCATTCAAAAAGTCAGCTTGCCAGAGATATAAGTGACAGGCATCACAATGTCTCAGTGGGGGAACAATTATAAAATACCAACCTTTGATATCCTTTTTATCTCCCATGCATTCATTAGCTAACTATTTTTGGTATAAAACTCCACAAGTAATGCAAAGTACCGTAGGTGGCTGATTCAACCTGACTGCATTTGTATGACATCACCCAATCTTTCCCTATCTTTTGAGGTGTATGCCAGACATGCAGAGTCCAAAGGCTCTATCCCAGTATATCTTGGTGGCTGCTAAGTTGTCAAGACAACAACTTTTTAGTTAATCTTAATGGCTTGAGACATCATAAAGTTTATTACTCTTTTTCTACTAGGCAACAGACACTATAGTCTTCTATTAACTAGCAAAATCTTTATACCTTTCAAAAATCTAATACGCTTTTAATAGTTATAATAAAAACACTTTATCAATTTAAGATACTTAGGCTCCTAAAAAACACCTCCACCTCAGTTGCCCGTTATTGAGCCTCCTCCAAAGCTTTTCTTTGGTGGGAGAAGCTTACTAACACCTTCAAATTCTTCAGTAGCAGCTCTTGAGAAGTCTGCCTTTACACTTCCTCTCTTTCACATCTGTTGATGCTGTCCAACAGGCAGCAATTTCTGGCAGCATTTCATAAGACTGACAGAAAGAGGTGACTGTTCCAGGCTTAAAAGACTCATGAACTTTGTTTTTGTTTTCTTCAGCAGAGGAAGGTGGTCTTCTAGGTTATGGTTTGAAGGAGTATTTGCTGTGATGCTGGCCTTCCCTCATTTGCTAGATATGTATGTGGTATGATAGGTATGTATATGTATCTGCTCATTTCCTCATTTACTTTGTGTTTTAGTCTCATTTCAATTGAGTAAAGATTTAAAATACATTTAAAGTTACATGGGACAAGCAGAACTGAAGGCATCTTGCAAAATGCATTAAGCCTCTCAGAGGTATAGGAGGAATCAAAGACAGTTATAATAGCGGATCCTCTGCCTTAGGTTTGATTACAAAGTTAATCCTGTGTTTTTATTATTAGTCCTCAGATTCTCCATTTTATCATTTCTGTTTATTAGGAAAGTGAAAGCTTCCCTCTGGAAGCTAGTCTGCAGCAACTAGGGTTTGGGCTAAATGAAGAATCTGGTCATTAGAGGAGTCAGATAATTAAGTCTTTCTCATTCAATACCTTCAGTATTTCTCTCCCTTCGGGAACAGATACATAACAAAAAACAAACATTTTTCATGACTGGGCAGTGGGATATTAAAAAAAGTTCACCTTATCTTCTTCTAAATGCATAGACATTCTAAGGAGAATACAGATGTTGAATTGGGGATGATAACAATCAATATACTTTAGATAAAGCCTAGACTCATTTTTTTTCAACTAGAACTCCTCTCTTTTACCATCCTAAACTATTCAGTTGCTGTCCAAAAAGCAGAGGAATGGACATGCAGCTTTATAATGAAGTCAAAACACAATCAGGAACAACATTGTACAGTCTTTCCTCACGTTATAATTGTCTTGTGATATTATCTATCATTGTTCATCAGTGTGTATCAGAGTAGGTACCATTCACTTCATTTAACGAAAAAAAGTGAGACTTTATCACCATTGCCCATCAGGACAGCCAACAGCTGAGCAAAGGATATTCAAAGCCCTTCCCAACAGCTTTGCTCTGAGGTATATTGTTTCATTCGGAAACAAATTGAGTATAACCCCTTGGAAGCAAGGGGAAGGCTATCTTCCTCTTACGGATAAACATAATTCATAGTTTAGATGCAACTATTTAAAAGATCATCTAGGTACTTGATAAAGCTTGTTGGAAGTAGTTCAAAATTTCATCAGAAAAGTCATATTCACAAAAGCTAACTTAAGCTTAACAGGGCTTATCTTTTAGATGGCTTCTGCAGTCAGTAATCGAGCAGTTAGTCTGGAGAGTAATTTGAAGCAGTAGCCTCCTTTCACTGCTCTGAACCCACCTCTGGAGGTGCTCATCTCTCTTTTTCCATTTCAGTCATCCTCCACAAACAAATTGAGTGTGGGTTTTACAGTGTTTCTTTACCAACCTGTGAACAACCAGAACCAGGAATCCTGCTCCTAAAGATAATGCCTTCTATTCTTTTTTTACTAAGGATTAATCTTTCTACATGTTGGTGATAAGCCTAATTTTTGTCCCACCCTCTGCCTCAGACTCTTCTTAGCTTATTTGGATCCTATCTGTTAATGCTAATCTTATCTCAGTTCTCATGCCAGGACTTTGTCCTCGGCCAAATGGCCATCCCATTGTCCATTTAGTGGTATCTCTGCTAAAAAAAATAAAGTCTTCATGGACTTAAGTCACATGATAACTCTCCTTACTGTTCAATTTACCTTAATCTTTGTCATACTTAATTTTGGATCTCTTTAACTTATACACTACATAAACTACCACTCTTTTACTGAATATTTCACTTATTACACTTGAGCACACTGCATCAAAATAATTCTGTTATAAACTACCATAAAATACTTATAGATGTTGTCTCTAGTTCTACAAAGATTTATGCAAGTATTTTATTTCATATGATTTAAGCAGTACTGTTTACCTCAGTGTAATGAGTCACTGTGCAAAAAGATAAACCCATAGGTAGTTCTTTAGCAAATTAAAACCAAAGGTAAGAAAAAAGGTTTTGACCCTCCTGGATCTGCAGTGCTGAGTGTTCTAGTTGCTTCAACTCAGCCTTCCTTAATTTTTATAGTGAACATAGCCTGTCACTCAGGAGTTTTCATAAAAGCCACCCCTTCAAAACTGAGCACTTTTCCTTTAGTCTGTTTTAAAGACTTATTATCAAATATTGTCTCATTTTTAAATCTGCTTTAACTCAATGGAGGTACTCTGGGTGCCAGAGTTTTCCATGGACGGCAAAGTTTTAGGCCTCTGCTCTATTCACCTACTGAAATTTGATTACCCTGTATTCTTAACAAAATATACATACCAGCAGCTATCAATGTTTCCACATTTGTATTTACCACATTGGATGGAGAGCTTTTTATACAGACACAAGATATTTTTGCAATTTGAAGACAGTATGAAAGCTATCCTGGAGATGCACATGCATTTCTCTACAACATAAATCCTAAGTCTTTTCAATCAACTACTGTGCATGAATAGTTATGGAGATCAGAAAAGCCTCATGGCAGTGATGAACTAAAAGCATGTTATCACGAGGGCATACTTTTGATTTCATAGAAGACATTAGATCAGGAGATAATTCATCCTGCAGGAAACAAGAGGACAGTACAATTTCTAAGAGAGCAAACAAAGAGTACTATCTTTATTCCATTTGTTTTGTAATTGATGTGCGGCAGCAGAAATTAGTCAATGTTGAAGGGTGTTTTACACATAAGCTTGGCTTAAAAGAACAATGGGTATTTACACTGAGTAATCTAATGTAAAAAATTGCTTACACCTAATCAAAACCAGCCATTATTTTGGGGGATAGTTTCCATTCTGTCTTGATAATCAATATTATTTTTATGTGAGCCTTCACAGATGAAAAGCAGCAACTTCCACCACCACCTTCTAACAGCTGATGCACTAGAAACCACCAACAGGTAAAAATATGTCAAATGATATAAGAATGAAACAGGAATGGACAGGGATGTAAAAGGAATTCATAAGGTCTGGTTTAAAAATTTTATGTAGCTTCAACATCCTGGTATGGGTGGAATCAGCTGTATGCACCCATATCCTGTTATTTTAATATATGTCTGTATTGGGTTTATGTGTCAAGTTGTTGTCAGTGGGGGGGCTGCAGAGATGATGTCTATGAGAAGAGACCAGGGGCTGCCCTGTGCCAGACACAGCCACTTCCAGCCAGGTCCAAAATGGACCCACGACTTACCAAACCTGAGCCCATCAGCCAAGTTGGTGGCCCCTCTGTGAAAGCATTTTTAAGAACTGGTAAAAAACACTGCACAGCAGCTGTGAGAAAACGGGAGAAACAACTCTGCATACACCAAGGTCCATGAAGAAGGAAGGGGAGGAGGTGCTGCAGGCACCGGAGCAGAGATTCCCCTGCAGCACATGGAGAAGACCACGGTGATGCAGGTGTCCTCCTGCAGCCCATGAAGGACCTTGCACAGGAGCAGGTGGATGTGCCTTGAAGAGCGGGCTTCTGGCAACAGCTGCAGCCTGTAGGGGGGCCAGACTGGAGCAATCTGTTCCTGAAGGACTGTACCCATGAAAAGGACCCGTGCTGGAGCAGTTCTTGAAGAACTGCAGCCTTGTGGGAAGAACCTATGCTGGAGCAGTTCATGAAGGACTTTGTCCTGTGGGAGGAACCCCACGCTGGAGCAGAGGAACAACATGAGTAGGAAGGAGAGGCAGAGAGGAAGTGTTATGGACTGACTCCAAACCCCCATCCCCATCCCTCTTGTACTACTCAGGAAGGGAACTGGGTAGAAGAGTTGGGAATGAAGTTGAGCCAGAGAAGGGAGTCGTGGTGGGAAGGTGTTTAGTTTCATCTTTGTTTCTCATCATCCTACTCTATTTGTTTAAATTGACAATAAATTAAATTAATCTTCCCCAAGTTGAGATTGTTTTACCCATAATGGTAATTGGTAAGCAATCTCCCTGTCTTTATCTCGACACATGGGCTTTTTCATCTTAATTTCTCCCCCTGTCCTGCTGAGGAGGGAAGTGAGAGAGCAGCTCGGTGGGGGTCTCACTGCCAGCCAAGGCTAACCCACCACAAAGTCACATATGTCCCAGGCCAGGAACTGTTTAAAGGCCTCATTTTAATCAGAGATAGCATTTAGAGTTTAGAATTTCCCAAAACGAAAGAATAAGTAAATCAAGTGTTAACAAGAGGTATTGAGGAAGAAAAACAAACAAACAAAAGAATCTATAAGGACTCAGAAAGACTTACAAAACCCAGCAAAGAGTGGAAGAAGCTTCAGACAGGCTTTTATTACTACAAATGCAGTAAATTGTTTTGGACAACACAACTTATTCTGACCACCTTTGTCATGTAAGCTAACTATCTTCTGTGGTGTTTCCCAGGTGCCTCTGACTTGAATCCTTACCCCAAGAGGTACTCTGATTTTGAGAAGACTAGTTTATGCATTTCTCCAGAGGATCATGGAGTGATTCTTCCTCTAGTGAAATCCTGGTTGCCCCTGTTAGAATTGTGAAGCTGAGTTCCATTTGTAGCTCTTGCCTGAGTGTTACTGAAGGATTTGACCCATAATGAGCTGTATCACACATACTGTATTTATAAAACATAACATTTGTGACAACTAGAACAGATGTATTTTCCCTATAATTACTATGGAGAGCTTACGATTTATATCTGACCCGTGAGTTTGGCTTCCCCTTTGGTCAATGTACTTAAAATGTTTATAAAAGGAAATAAAAGGAAAACTTGTGCACAGAAAGACATGAAAGACTGTCGGTTCAGAGGCTAATGGGGGTTCAGATCAGCACTGAAGAATTTTAAACTTCACAAGTCTGAAGACTAAGGGGTAACTAAACTGAAGCCACATTTTTCTAACATTTCTAAACTGGAACACAGTCAATTGCTTTGTTTAATTGATGATCCTGTCAGGTTTGTTGCTGGCAACATTTCGAAAAAATGAAAGTACTGGGAATGAAACAGAATCATGTCTTTTCACTAAGCTGCTAACTGCAGAAGAATCCCTCATTCTTGCTAGGAAAGCTCCACCAGCGAGCAGTTCTGGGACCTGCAGCTTCCAACTCGTTTCATTCCAGACAGGCTTCCCAGGAATCTGTCAAAGGTTTTCCTCAAAACCTGTTATTATTTTGATAAGAGTTTCTGGAATTAAAGGTGCTTCGGATTAAGCATATTCAGCTCAATGAACCAACATTTTTCAACATTTTCAATTTGTCAGAAAATTTTTTAACAACTCCATGTTCAACATCTTGCACATAGTGCTCAGTTTTTGAAAAGGACAAATGCACAGATGTGAAGCTTTTCCATGTGAGGACTTGCCTTTTGTCTGAAAAAAAAAGTGGAATGCAAGGTATACCAGAAATGCTAATTACCAAAAAGAAAGTTTTGCTTTTTAAAAATAGAGAAGTCATTGGGAACCTTCACTGACAAATGTCTTTAGTAACTAAACAACTTGATCTACAGAAGCATTTAGTTAAAACTACAATGACTGATCTACCATTAAATTCTTTACTAAAGGCAGTGTAAAATCCCTTAAAAATTCTCCAGCCATAAAAATGTATGGTTTTATAAATAATAGCCATTTTTTACAGTTCTTAATGTCATGGATTAAAACAAAAGAATACTTTTTTCCCCTTAGAATTAGCGCTAGGAAGAACAGTTGAAGGGACTATGCCATTAACCAAGTAGGTACCCTGCCCATGAAGAGGACTTAAGATTAGGTGAAGCTTAAGTCCATTAGATATTATTAGATGAGTTCAGAAGCCTACTAAAGTCAGAGAGTTTTGTAATTCAATGGAAAAACCTCTCAAGGGTTGATGATAAGCAAATGTTTCAATATTTTATTGAACTGTGTCATTTTGTCAATGCTTTATCAGACTGGTGTTCCACTGATTTGATCATACTTCTGTTAGCTTCAGTGGATGAGGACGAAACCTGGTGAGAGCAATTTGCTTCACCATTAACTGTAGTTAGAACTCAGATCCTACTGCAATTTTGCGTGAATGACAACCATACTGGTTGACGAGCAATGACCCTGGAAATTTAGACCCTTTTCCAGTCTTGTTCCATACCTGGTATATTTTGGATAGGATTTCCCACTGGAAGAAACTTCTTTGCCATACTGATAGCAATGTTACCGGGCCATAAAAAGCACATTAACTGAAGAATATTACCACTGTCATTTGGTATCCTGTATATATTTTGGTGGAATCTTTGGCAGTGTGAAAGTGGTTTATGAGTCACTCTAACCCTAGGCATGGTTTTCTGGTCCTTTAAAATCACCTCAGCATCAGACAAACATTAAAATAGATAATTAATCTTTAGAAATCCAAGGATTAACCAAGACAAAACACTGCAGTATTTAGAGGCATATATATATATATATAAACAGCAAATACACTTTAGGTTGTCTCTCTGTTTCACTTAGCTAACAAACTGTAACCATGCTGATATGATTTATTGCCTGAAATCCATTTGTATGGTAAGATCCACAGGTTGGATATTGCTTTTTTTGAGCCAGATCTAGATTGCGAGGTGCACCTGTGTCTATGCTCCCATTCTCCTTTCACAGGTTACATTCAGGCTCAGATATTCGTCCTTACTGCTCCACAACACATCACTTAATCAGGATGTCAGTTTGTAACACCGTGCCTGCAGGATTATTGACTTCCCCTCCCCAATCTGAGAAGTGCTAATGTCTCTGTCTAGACAATAAATAGAAAGTGCTAACATCGCTCCCAATATTTAAGGAAATCATTGTCTCCTTCTGAGCTAGATACTTCTTCCTGACCAGGCTCAGCTTTTGGTAAACACACTTTTTTTGTTTGTTTATGTATGGCATTGTTTTGTATGTTTATGTAAACATGCAATTCATATAAAAATACCTTGACAATCACACTTTGTAAAGTCATATGTAAGGAAATAATGAACGCAGTTCATTAGATCATGTTTGAGAATGAACACAGCAGTGAAAAAACTTCTTTGGAAGTGGTGATAGTCCCGGGGTAAGTGTGAGTAACTCTGGCTCTGAGGTACACCTTTAGGTTTTGTGTGATCAATAAACATAAAGAATTAGAGTTAAAATATTACTTTCATAAATACAGTAAGCCTGAACAATATAATTTCAGTCTCTCAGTGTTGGTTTGAGTTAATTAGACATCGCTACCAGTAGTCTCGGAAGTACTAATGTAATCCCTTAGGATAATTTTCAGAGTTTTGTACAAGTTTCAGTTTACCTGAAAATAAGATTAATTTACAAGTGCTTCTTCTTTGGTATATTTTATGCCTGTAATGTCCTTTGCCCAGGCCTTATGAATTTTGCTTGCTATCTGCTCTCCCCACGTTGAAATGTAGATTTCAGAAATATTAAAATTACTATATTTATGTGATCTTTTAAATGTAAAATTTCAGATTTCTGCAGGTCACTGCATCTTTCAGAAAACAGAAATATGAAAAAAAAATGGTCTAACTAATAATTTTCTTGCAGGAATAATTCTTAAAAATTATGTTAATGCATACCAAATTTACTATTTCAGCTAGTGTGTTAAAAAAGAAAAAAAATAAATCAAAGCTTCAAGGCTAGAGTTTATTCATAATCATGAACTTCTAAGCCAGGGGAAAAATCTTATCCGTGATGCCTTTGATACTTTTAGAAAGCCACCATGGAACTAGCAGCTGCAGAGGGCAATGATACCCTTCCCTGAGAGGTGTCCTGGTGTGGTGTACAGCCACCAGGCATCTGCAGCGGGCTCAGCCTTTTTGCCTTGCGCCTGGGCTTCTCCAGGCATGCGAAGATGAAGTTTCACAGCTTAAGAGAGCAGTTCCAGCAGCCTGAACAAAGAACAAAGAACAAGAAAATGATCCTAGTCCTGACACAGGTTTCATTTGTCAGGACTGACAGGTCTCAGTGGGAAACCCGAACACCCGACGTCGGTATCAAACCACAGAGATTGGGAGGGCTGCACAAGCCAAGCGGCTCTGAGCAGCAGATCATTATTCACAAGTGTAGGTGGGCACAGGCAGCTGCGGAAGTATTGGCTTCATTTCTGTGTTTTGTTCTGCATGCCTGTCCTGTGAGGGTAACACTCACAGAAAGTTTCTGACAATTAAAAATTAATGTTTCTAAAGTGCTATGTAGGCGCAAAAATTCACTGTGATTACTACAAAGCCTTCAGTGTCTGGGGACCTAGAAACTTCAGGGGCTCCAGCTGTCTTCAGCACCATCTCTTGCAAAGCTTTTTCAAATTCTGGCAACAACCGAGTGCCTTCCCAGAACTGCTGAATCCTGCTGCAGTGGCAGGAGAGTCTTAGAGCAGAGAGCTGAAGGAAGAGGGGTCCATTGTGATAAACATTGCAGAGCCATTATCCTTGATTTAGCTGCATCCCCGAGCCACTGAATTGCAGTTCTGGACCCCACTCATGGCCTAAGCATGGAAGCAGATAAAAGAAGTTTATAAAATAATCTCTTGGTCTTTTGTTATACATAGAGGGAAACACTAACTCATTGTCCCTCTTTAATATGTTTCCCTTAACTGCTGAAGAGTGTAACATGAAAATGTGGTTCTCTGAAGTCCGTTTCAAACCCATGCAATTATAATTTTAAAAGTGTAATGCTTTAATTTACAACACATTCTGTTAATGTTCTCTTTTTCAGTGTGATAGTTACAACAGAATGACTATCCAAATGAGAATAGCTGTTACCAAACACCATACACAATGAGCTTAAGTTGGTCTCACTAAAAATATTTCTGAAGAGAAAAAGATGAGAAATCTATAAATACTGATACACACAAACTATAGATTTTCTAAAATATTTATAATTTGGAAAAAAAAAACCAACTTTGCAAAAAAAGTTTATTAAAAAGTGGACAGAAGTTAAATGGACTTTGGTATTTGGTTTAAAAATACATACTTATTTCAAGAAAACCATCATTATGTAATATGTTCAGCATTACATATTATATGTGTCGTTCCTTCAGAAAACTTGGAATCTGACCATAAAACACTTCTTAAACAGTTTCTGAATTTTCTCATCAGAGACTAAGATTATCTATAGTTTCTAAATATTTGCTGAAGAATACATGCATTAATTTGATTATAACGTTATTATAATTTATCACTGATTTTACTTGAAAATAAAAGCATGTTGCTGGTTATAGTGGCAAGAACCACACACCACACACCCTTGCAATGAATGGTCACTGCTTTGAAAAGCTTATTGTCGAAAGTTTTTTGTCAGGAACATATTCTGACCTAGATTGCTAGACCATTAATTGCACAATATTATTACTATCATACTGAGGTTATACTTTTGAAAATGCAGTTAGCTGAGGAGGAACTACATGTGAAGAAATGAACTGAATCAAAAAGTCATTGTGATCATTGCAAGCTTTTAGTGGGTCTTTTATGAAATAACAGGAATGTCAACAAGTAAATAGTTTTGAAATTGCAAGAAGCAGGTCACTGGCTTTGTTATAACTTAATATTCAGGTCTTGGGACTTACCTGAAATTTTCTGGAATTGTCAACAGGTCTTTTTAGCAGTAAATGCAAAACCTATAAGGGACAAGGAGAAGTCAGGAGGGTTATTTTCTATAATAATGCTTCTTAATGTTTTATTTTGCTGTAGCTTAATACTGCGGCTGCACTGGCATGGTTTAGCTTTATGTGCTATAGCTACCAAAACTCAGTAAGTACTGCGTAACTGAACTGTGGGCCAGTAAGAAACAAACAGTAACTGATGGACCATGTAAGAACAGAGAAAAATAAACTTAGGAAGACGCTGGATTCCCCAATATCAAAATCACGCTCCTCCTGATGAAGAACCTAGGCAGGTGATGACTTTGTTGCAAATTCCCATGTGCTCAGTTATCCCTGAAGAAGATGACCACCACTATCCTTAGGGCACAGAGGGAAGTCACAACAGTCATCAAAAAACCACAGAAACAAATGCTAAAAACTTAACTGCATGAGAATTTTTTCTAGTAATTGGACAATTTGTGCTCTGACTGTTAGTATCCTTGTAAGTGAAATAATAACTATTTTGTTTAATTTTGATTAAAAAACTAATAAATTTGTGGCCTACTTATGCGATGTGTTTCTTTCTCCTCATAACCTGTATCAGGTGCAGTGATCAAAGTCTTTACAGCCTTTACAGCTTAGCAATTTTGGTAAAGAGACATTGTCACCAAGGCCTGGTTCAATGCCCACTGCAATTTCTGTAATTTAATTCAATGGGAGAGAAATTAGTCATTTTTTCGCTGCAGTTCCTGAGAACTGGTAATCAGTGCATTTGTCTGTTAAAACCTCAATTGCCAAGACATGTAAGGAAGTATTGCAAATAAAGGTGACTATCATGATGTGCCGGATGTCCTGGCAGTACTGGGGGTGTGGTACCTTCCCAGCATTCAAAGCTTGTATAACCACATTCTTCATACAATCATAGAATCATTTAGGTTGGAAAAGAACCTTTAAGATCATCTAGTCCAACCATTGACCCTATTCTACCAGGTCTGCCACTAAACCATGTCTCCAAGCACCGCATTTCATTCTTGCAAATGTCCAAGAATCTCCACAATGAAATTGCTTTACATTATGAAATGGAATTATTGTAGCTATTGTTGGAACATTACAATATTATTAAATGAAATTATATTTCAATTTCATCAAATGTAAAAAGATACTCATAATAAAATATGTTAAATGGATAATATACACTCTCTCCCACACAGAGTGGGTCAACTCTCAGAATGATGAGAGCAAATGCAAAAGCCAAAGCTACTCAGAAGAGGAACACTTAATAGAGATGAGCACAAAGAATCCTCGTTGACTTTGCCCTATGGAGGCCACTCAAGCAAGTCAGAATATAAGGCTCAAAAGAAAAGAGAAATAAAATTAAAAACAAATTCACAAAAATATGATCTAAGGCTTTTACTGATATTAGAGTCCCTTACTCTCTAAGTGTTCTGGTTTCTTTAGGTAATTCCTAAGGCATCATCTAAGACTCAATTCTAGAGTGCTCAGTGCAAGGAAAAAGAGAAAAAAACCCCTAACATGAAATACAAAAAACAGCAGAAAAACATAACTTTAAATCAAATTAATAAATGGCCTGCTCTTTATGCTATTTAGGAATTTCTTAGCATAATAATAAAAGCTGTTCTAACTTGGATTCAGTTACCTACACTCCAAAGCTCCAGTGAAGACATTTTAATCACATCTCATTGCCCTCAAGAGTTTCTGTGCTGCACACTTGAATTGTACCAATCAAAATCTTGTGTTGAAAACAAACTGAGAAAAGAAAGAATCTGTGTGTACAGCAAAAGGAAAATCTAGACAGAGGAGGCAGTAACAGGTATGCTAATTCAGGTAACAGTGAGTGAATATCATATATTTTGCAACAATGTTTTCCTTAAAAATTAATTGGATCATATCTCCAGGACACATGCAATTTTCTGGAAGAAATTTAATGCAGGATAATGCTAAAACAACAGTTTAGAATATTTCTCAAAGTTATGCTATCATTGATACTTTTTTCCAACTCTATGCAAAGGACTATATTTAAGTGGCAACACAAATATTAGGTATCATGGTTTAGGCTGGGCGCTAAACAAACAACAGATTTGGTCTTTTAACCTCGCTCCCCTCTCAGAAGAGAAGAGAGAGAGAATAAGGAGACAGACGTTTTTTATGATTTATCTTTTCTACACAAAAATGTTCATTAGGTTCATTGAGTTCATGATTGCAGGTTTCCATCTATCATAGCAGTCAGTAAGGGCAGGATAGATGGCATGAAATTAATCATGGTTTGTGCCCACGGGTAGTGTGTCTACCTTGAAGAAGTTACTGGGCGCCAATTGATGAAGCTAGCTCTGGTTTCATCACCACTACGTTATCCTGAAAAACACTTACTGAACACTGTTAGTATTATGTAGCAATTATCATACAGCTCAAAATCAAGTATTCTCACCCAGAGTTAAATTTCTTGAGGTACACATTGGACTTCTCTATTCTTCAGCATCACCCACCAAACATATTCAGGTCCTTGAGCAAAAGCATTCCCATGAATGGGTTTGCCTTTGCCTGACATAGGAAAAACCCGGTTTTTCACAGCATACTCCTTTCATTCATCACAGGATCAGCTCAATTGATGGATCCCCTGCTGTTAACTAACGAGGTAGCTTGTGCTAAATGCTTGTCCCAATTTTTAAAAGTTCCACCACACATCACCTCCAAGGTAGTTTTTAACAGTTCATTGTATCATTCAATTTTCCCATCAGCTGGTGTATGATAGGGGATGAGATATACCCACTCAATGCCATGTTCTTTGGCCCAATTTCTTATAAGATTGTTTTTAAAACGAGTCCCACTGTCCAACTCAATTCTTTCTGGACTGCCATGTTGCCAGAAGACTTGCTTTTCAAGGCCCAGGATGGTATTCGGGGAGGTGGCATGGGGCATGACATAGGTTTCCAACCATCTGGTGCTTGCTTCCACCATTGTAAGCACGTAGTGCTTACTGTGGCAGGTCTGAGGGAGTGTGATATAGCCAATATGCCAAGCTCCCCATATTTATATTTCAACCATCGGCCTCCATACCACAAAGGCTTTAACCATGCTTGCTTGATTTCAGCATGTTTCACAATCATGGATAACCTGCACAGTGGTGTCCATAGAAAAATCTACCCCTCAGTCATGAGCCTATCTGTATGTTGCATCTTTTCCTTGACAACCTGAAGAGTCGTGGGCCCAGCAAGCTAAAAATAGTTCATCCTTATGTTCCCAGTCCAGATCTTTTTGGAAAATTTTAGCATTTGGAAAGTGTTAGCAGCCTGATCCACTTGTTGACTGTTTTGGTGTTCTTCAGTGGCCTGACTCTTGGGTACGTGGGCATCTACATGATGTACCTTTACGACCAGTTTCCCTCGCTGGTCAGATATATCTTGCCACAATTCAGCAGCCCAGATGGATTTACCTCTGCACTGCCAGTTGCTCTGCTTCCACTGCTTTAACCACCCCCACAGAACATTTGCTACCATGCATGAGTCAGTATAGAGTACTGGCCATTTTTCTGATTCAGCAATGTCTAAAGCCAGCTGGATGGCTTTTACCTCTGCAAATTGACTGGATTCACCTTCTCTTTCAGACGCTTCTATGACTCATCATGTAGGACTCCATACAGCAGCTTTCCACCTTCAATGTTTTCCCACAATATGACAAGATCCATCAGTGAACAGAGCATATAATTTCTCATTATCTGAGAGTTCATTGTACGGCGGAGCTGCTACAGCACAGTCACCACCTCTTCTGGTGGCATTCGGAAGTCTTTGCCTTTGGACCAGTTTGTGATCACTTCTATGATTCCTGGATGATTAGAGTTTCCTATCCGNGTTTCACAATCATGGATAACCTGCACAGTGGTGTCCATAGAAAAATCTACCCCTCAGTCATGAGCCTATCTGTATGTTGCATCTTTTCCTTGACAACCTGAAGAGTCGTGGGCCCAGCAAGCTAAAAATANGAGTAGAAGGAACTTTACCCTTGAGCATCCAGACCAGTACTGATAATCGGGACACCAGGAGGAGCTGTGCTTCAGTACCAACCACCTCCAAAGCAGCTCTAACTCCTTCATATGCTATCAATATTTTTTTCTTGGTTGGAGTATGGTTGACCTCAGACCCTTTGTATCTTTGACTCCAAATACCTAGGGATTGACCTCCAGTTTCCCCTGGTGCTTTCTGCCATAGGCTCCAGGTAGGGTCATTCCCCCTGGCTGTGGTGTAGAGCACATTTTTAATGTCCTATTCTGTTTGGACTAGTCCAAGGGCTACTACATACACAGTCTCTTGTTTAATTTGTTCAAAGGCTTGTCATTGCTCAGGGCCCCGCGTAAAATCATTCTTTTTTCAAATCATTTAGTAGAGAGCTCTCACAATCTGACTAGAACCTGGAATATGCATTCTCCACAAACCCACAATGCCTAAAAAGGCTTGTGTTTCCTTTTTGTTAGTAGGTGAAGACATAGCTGTTATTTTGTTAATCACATCCATTGGGACCTGGCAACACCCATCTTGCCACTTAATTCCCAAAAACTGGATCTCTTGTGCAGGTCCCTTGCCCTTGCCTGTTTTTGTAGCAAAACCGGCTTTCGAAAGAATTTTGACCATTTTCTTACCTTTCTTAAAAAATGCTTTTGCTGTGTTACCCTGCACAATGATGTCGTCAATGTATTGTAGGTGTTCCAGAGCTCCACCCTTCTCCAGGGCAGTCTGAATCAGGCCATGGCAAACAGTAGGGCTGTGTTTCCACCCCTGGGGCAGTCGATTCAAGGTGTACTGGGTGCCTCTCCAGGTGAAAGCAAACTGTGGCCTGCACTCTGCCGCTAAAGGAAAAGAGAAGAATGCATTAGCAATGTCAATTGTAGCATACCATTTGGCTGCTTTTGACTCCAGTTCATACTGAAGTTCCAGCATGTCCGGCACCCTAAACATCAGACCTTAGGACTGCCAGAGGCAGACACTGTCTGAAAAATATGCCATTAATTTCAGAGAATGCTGTTAGTTAAAAAAGACTTAACTGAAAAGTAAAATTACTGAAAAGAAAATTGGTTCTTTTCTATCTCAAACCAGGACATTGGGTTACTATTAATAGCAGTTAATGTTTTAAAAACAAATGATTCTTTCAAGGTATATTACATCCCTGTAGAGTGCTGAAAAGTGAAATCTCATGAAACTGAAAAAGACAGCATGTCTTGTTCCAGCACTGGTGAGAAAAAGAAATGGAATTCAATTAGACGTCTTCTGTAGGAGTCTCCAGTGGTAAATCAGACACTGTTTATTAATCCACAGTAAGAAATATCATCTGGTTAGAAAAAAAAGGCTATATATACAAAATAACAGAAGGCAATTCTAGCTGTATATGTGGAAAGATCTCCCTGGAAGATTCTCTGTGCATGCATGCTGAGTGGAATCCAGCCAAAAAGGGAATTGTTTCCAGGAAAAATGCACATAGCAGCACCGTTGCTGGGATCATTTTTGCTTCTTACTTGCCCATTAATTCATGAGACTGTGAAAGTCACTCAATCTGTTGTCTCCAGTGGAACAATTTTCTCTTGGTGGCCCAAATCCTCACCCCTCGCTTTTTAGTTCTTGGTGGGAAGTCCATCTTGCCACTCTGTCCACTCAGAACTGGTGCTCTGAGCTTTTGAAAATATTTTGTGCTTATGAGAGAACCAAAGTGATATCTTTCAAACTGTGTACTCTGACACCCGATGACCAGATCAAGGTTGTGAGTCCAGTTCTTTCTGCAGTGTACCCTTCAGTCTCATTTCCAGTAAGACTGGGAGATCTGTCACCATGTGCTGTGACTGCCTCCTGGCCCATTTGCTGAGATGTTATAATATTTATTTTCTTTTTCTCCTATACAGTATATTATTTGTGCTCAGGACCATTCCTGAAGGAAATAGTCTGTCAAATTCTCTTACCCTCCAGATTAGGGTGACCAAGTCCCAACTGTTGATTGGTAAGGATCAACAAGGACATAATAGAGTTAGAAAATGAATACAAAAGGACAACTAAAATAGTAGTGGGAATGGAGCTACCGTCTTCGGAGGAGAGACCAGAAAACTGTGTTTCTTCAGTTTGGAAAGGAGACATCTGGGGATGTGAAATTAGATTTTAAAAATCGTGAGGCAGTGAGTATGAATATATAACTTGTTCACAAACCTTAAATAATGTAACTAGGGGGCAATCACTGCAGCTGGCAGCATACTAGGTTAAATCAGATTTAAAAGCTTCTTTTTAACTCATTGGGTATTAAACTACTGGAATTCATTGCTGCAGGAGGTTGTCAAGGCAGGTAGTATCTGTAGATTCAAAAAGAGATCAGAAATTTCATGACTAATAGGTCTCTAAACAGATACCTTCCAAAACTCATAGTGTAACGAGTGTGGATGCTAAAGAAATTATGAAATAAATTGGCTAAAGACAGCGTCCAGGTTTGTCTACTTGTTCCATCTTATTTTAACTTTTATTGAAAGAGTATTGGGCTCCATGGAACATCCTGAGCCAGGAGGTCACTTCTGGTGTCCCTACATCATTGCTCAGCCTCTGCCAATTCCCATACCATTCTCAGGAAAAGCCCAAGAGATTGCTACCTGTCTTAGGCCAGATTGTACCAGGCACCATTTAACAATTTGTCAGTTTAGATGAAGAAATTCCAGTAATTTCATAGTACAGACATAATTAAATGAACTAGCATTTATGAGCTTGAAGGAAAACCTTACATTGAATATTTACTTCACATCACAGCCATTAACTAAAAATTTTACTCTCCTGATTCTTAATGCAGTTCATGTTGATGATAATGTGTTACTTGAGAAAGAATTTGCCATGTAAATATGGATTTCTCTTCAATTATCTAATCCATTTGCTGTCTTCAGATCCATATGCTTTGCTAATGTACTGCAAATTTTTTCTTCCAAAATTAGGTATATTGTTTAGTTATAAAAAATGAAATATAACTATTTCAAGATTCATTTCCAGTATATAGATTAGCAGAAGATACCAGCAGATTAATGGAAGAAAAGTGACATTGATTATCCATCTGATGTTTGATAAAATCTTATTTTGCCTTGTTATTTTTGTAGATTGAAATATCTAAATTGAATGTGATTTTGATAAAGATATTCTTAGTTTATTACACATTGGAGGTAGTTACAATATAATTAATAACCTTATAGTGCACTTGCCTGATGAATATTTCAACCCCACTACAATAATTTCCCAAGCTCTTTGACATTGTCATGTAGCTATCTTTTCTCTAGTAAACAATCACCCCATTTACACCAGAAACAAAGGAATTCTGCAAGTTTATATAATTCCCATCCCATTTCATTGCTCTAGGAAAATATACTCCAGCATCACCACGAGTAGATTCAGACTTTACCAAAAATCTCTTCATGAAAATTGTCACCCTTCCTTTGGCTTTTGCACAGTCTTCCTCTACAAGTGTCCCCTGACACTCATGGAGATTCTCGTTTGCTGGCATTTTTTTAATAGTGACTGTAAATATGACAGGTTAGCTAAGAAAAATGAAAATAAACACTTAGGTCCCCTTAAAACCCTGGGAACATCATAATGTATTTTGGAGAATATTAAAAACCTTTCGAGCTGTCTTAATTAAGAAATAGACCCATCATCTCTCAAATCCCATCCACATACAAGGAATTATAGCATTTTCATTCAGTCTCTCATTATACTGAAACATTAGACTCACTTGTATTTACTGTTGGTTGTATATAATAACATGCATATGACTGATATGTTCTCCATAAAGAAGAATCCCACCAAGAGGGGTTTACTTTTCAGTATTGTTAGATAATATCAAAGAAACAAGAAAACAGAGTCAAATGGGTTGTGAGACTAAAGGACCAGGAAAAATGCAGTTAGACAGGAGGTAGCGTGTTGGGCACCCATGGAGAGATTGTTTGTCCAGGGCAGATTAAAGGACTCATTTGAGGAGGTCGTCAAGTGTGTAAAACATCTGTGGTAGAAATAAACAGAAAATTATGAAAGTAACATTGAGACAACAGCAATCAGAGTGCAGAGCATGTGCATAGAGAATGAAAAGAGAGATGTAGGCAGGGGCAACATCAACGTAAACCCCAAGGGTGAGCATAAAACGTTTCAGATGTCATGTCATAAGCCAGGAAGCTGGATGGAAGACAGTTGCTGTAGTAGGAGAGAAAGTAGTTGTTAGCATGCACATTGACATACAGGAGAGAAGGAAGTTGGTTAGAGGCAAGGAGTGCCAAGGTGAAAAACAACATGTCCACGTGGTAGCACAGGAGAGACAAGTGGGGCAGTGTTACCAGCTGCAGGGTGAGATGCAGGGAAACAGGAGGTCCTGCATTTTTCTCAATGACAGTGTGCATCCCTGCAGAGGTGAGGATAGGGTACATCAAGGACAGGAAAAGGGAACAAACAGGCACAGAGCTTCAGTACGGTCCAAACTGGGGGGCCTTGGATAAGTTTGGGCTGAGAAAGAGGCAACAGTGGCTAAGCAAGTTAAAAGAGTAGAAAAATAGAAAATCACAAAGGCAGGAATCAAAGTTCAGGGAAAAACTAAAATTTTGTCTTAAAAATTTGCTATGGAACCATTACTGCTTCTGGAACACACAGCCCCATTGTGCTTGGGAATGGCAGGATACATCATCCCCAGAATAAATAGACCCACAACATCATCAGTAAATTCAGGGAGAAAGTAAAAATGTAACACCAGTGGTGTCTGTCTTATGTGAGTTACAGTTTGTGAAATGAGGAAGAGAGAGGACCAGTTATAATATCTGGGACATGTATGATGTTTTCCTGGCACAAAATAGAAAATCTGTGGCACTAATGACTATGTACTTGCATCATTTAAGCACTTTACAGTTATTTTTAGGAAGATAGGAAGCTTTAATGTGTGAAGGGTCATGCTGTGACAAGGAAATCACGGTAGCAGCAGGAATGCCACTTTTATGCTGTAGGTAGCTACCAGTCATGTAATAGGTATCTAACAGGTACATGTCTGTCTACTCTGTCAGACTTCTATGAGCAGTCTACAGCTGAACTGATTTTTTTAGCCTTTCTCATTATTTTGTACTTCTGAAAAGCCAGTAGAAGTGACAAAAAGTTTAAGAATTCTTGAACCTGCCTCGATGTCCAATTTCACAGCAAACAAGTTGTATTTGTTAGCCAGGTCTTTCACTCATATTGTCTGCCTGTAGCTGAAATAGAGATAAGAATCCTAGTTTAAACAAAATTTAGTGACTGCAGCATTGGCTGAAGATTTCAAGGCTACTTTACTCTGGCCCCATCGTTGGCTGTAAAGATAAAGACATCTTCTCCAGAAGAATATTGAAAGATTATGCACATATATTTTTTCCATATATATATATATTTTGATGACTTTGTTTTTCAGATAGCTTTTTCCTAACAGACTGTATCTTCACATGATTTTTCTTTTCCCTGTCTGATAGGCAACTTTGCAGGTTTTTGCAACGAGGAAATTATTTAATGAACAAACAGCTCCTGAGGGCCTGCTTCTGATTTCATATCTACCCACGTAAATGAGGAGCATCTGCACCAAAGCCACAGTAAAACTAGTGTCAGCTGTCATCAGCCATGCTCCCTGCAACTTAAATTTCAAAGCCAGTGGTGCCTACAAGGTTCAAGAGCTTTACTTCAGCTATCAGGGGCCACTTTTTCAGTTGTATTTTGTGATTGACAGAGAATGAAGAGTAATTAGCAGTGAAGACCATGATGAGAACTGTTAGACTTTGTTACATCAGATAAAACTAATATTTGAATCCATTTATTTTTCAACAGGCTTCTTGTTTCAATACTTATTCAGCAAATAATCATTTGCAATAGTTTACCCAGGCTAAACTTCAGAAGAACAAGAGAGGTGTGAGACAAGACCTACCTCTCATCAATACTACCTGATGCAGCCACACTCAATGCCATACGCCTGCAAAATTTTAAGGCTCTACTCATTTCCATCAAGCAGGTGTTTAGATTTAGCTTCATTCTTCTGTTCCAGCAGCTCATTCCAGCAGTACCAATCGAATTGGTGCTTCAGCTAGGTGACACACTAATTCAGCTATTTATCTGTGCAATTATATCTTGGCATATATACCTACACTTACATATACATATGACTTCCTCCTGGGAGTCTTTTCCTACCTATCAGTGCTCCTCTTCTCTGCCATCTGAGGTAGGAGGTCAAAATCCTTTTGCGGCTATGAGAATCCTCTGTGTAAATTCAGCCAACATTACCCTATCACCAGATGACTCCTCTCCAAAGCATTTGTTTCTTCCTGTCAGCTTGGACCTGTTTTATCAATACATAGGCTTTTCCTTCAGTTTGGAATTGCTGTCTGCTCTGTCAGGTAGGCTGATGTATTTTTAGGACCCTTTCCGAACATTTCAGATGGAAATTTCTCAGGTTTGGACTGGTTTCTGTTTCTCATCACTGTATTGAAAGTTTCATTTTTCTCAGTATGAGAACATTACTTATGTTGCCCTGATTAAGGGCATTTCTGAGGATGACGATATAGCTGATACTAGACTTCATTTATCCACAGTAAAATGTTCTGTATTTACCCAGGCCCAATTTCAGATGTGTTAATTGGAAAAAAATACTAGATACATTATACTTACATTTGAAAAAAAACATTATAGTTAGAGAGTTATTTATTTCAAACTAATATTGACAAAAATATCTGTATGCCCAGTGGCTGTCACACTGTGCTTTGCATGACAGCAGAAAAGACTATTTCCTAGACATGATTTGTCTGGTACACCCTGTATTTCACTAGGTTTCTGTTAACTGAACATCAGCACCTGAAATGTCTGCTAACACGAGACCAGGACAAGGTAGTTCGTGATTGCATGGTCCCATAAACATTCCTCTATGGGAAGCTCTATGCAACTACAATATACCCTCAGTGGGGATGTGGAGGGGTCGTGGATCTCTTTATGCTTCACCCCTCATCTTCCCAGCAGAGAAGGGAAATCAGAGGAAACTTGAAATTAAGATGCTCCTCTGCTCTTTTGTCTCTAATGGCCAGGCAAGGCCACAGGCAGGGCATCCAGTGATGTTGCATGAATTGCAAGGAGATAAAAATCAACTGACAGGGTGCAACAGACCAAAAAAGACCAAAGCTACACAAAACTCAGGAGCATTGTGCTAGTCTCACTGTCCCCTGTCTGTATGTGGTGATCGGGAGGTGATTTGTCCTGAGACACTATCAGCTGCACCGGATTGCAGGCACTGCTGAGATCACCAAAATTGCTCCAGCAATTAACATGACCTTTACAAAGAGACAGTTTAATACGTAGCCCTCAGAATCTTCACCATGAAGAACCTTATTTATCAATGAGGTAACAAGCACCATTTTCTTTGAAAGGCTCTTTAGAATATAAGCATTTTTTGTAATATCTCCCTAAATTAAATTATATTATAGAGTATTAATTTATATACTCTTCCCTGCTCTTCATGTCCAGTGGCTGAAAGACTATATTGTTTAGTTATTTAACTAACTTCATGGCTTACATTGAAAAAATGTGATAAAATCAGTCAGTAACAGATGAAAATTAATAAGAAGCATTTAAAATCTATCCATAAATAATGCTATGCACACACAAAGTACTATCTGATGTTAAAGTATCTCTTATTATAGCAGACATTCAAATAATGAATAAGAGAAATTCTGATACTCAAATTCTTATTTAATGATACTGAAAGACACAGACAAAAAATAAACATGCTTTGAACAATACCAGATTGTTTTTCTATAAATGAAAAAGTGACTTGCGACTGATAAAATATTCATCTCTCATCCTTTTTTACTGCTGTTTTCTGTAGCAACACCTGAAAAATACGAGATGGGTTTACACATTATATAAAACCACCTGCATATATTCTCTATTAGTTTTAGTGTTTTACTTAGTAGTTACAGTTAATTAAAATGGTAGTATATTAATATACCTGTAGATAACAATCTTTTCTCATGTACGGCTAGATCATTCTTCAATCAGAAGAATGAAGATGCTGAAAGATTAAGGAGCTGCATTGTGACAGCACAAAAGGACAAAAATTCCAGGTGTTACCTGCTGCATCTTTGTTTCCGAGAGAGTTGACTGAATTGAGTAAAAGGGCATGGATCTCCAGCCTCTCAACTTATTCATAAGGTTACCAGACATAGCAGAACTTTTCTTCATTAGCTGAGAGGGTATGAAGAAAGAGGTCAAAAAAGTCACCTCCTCATAAAGGTTAAGTTTGCCTGCTCTGTCAATGATCTATTTTGTTGAATACTTCATAATACCAATAATCCTGTAGGAAAATTCTTGCTCTACAAAATGAATTCCTGTGAATATTTGTAAGCTCCTGCAAAAGTCATCCCTTCTGTATAAGCTGTCTGAAATATTATGAGTTCAGAACACTACCAAATTAGTCATTTCCATACATGTTTTACAGACTACAATAGAATAGTATTGCACAGGTACATCATGTGACTTCGATTTTGAATGTATAATTTGATTTTAACATTTGAAAGGTGACATTGTTATCATCCCTGCATCAGCTTGGGACAATCAATATTACAGGCAGAGGCATCTCATTCATATTCTACATTGCTTTTCAGAAACAGAGCCATGTGGAAGCCACCACATGAATGCCACAGAAGTATGTAGGAGGCAATTTGTAAGCAGGAGGAGATAAAAACTTTTAGTATAGTAAAAGAGTTGACTGGGATGATTTCTTTTCTGCTGATGTCAATTTTCAACACCAGAGATGTGAAGAGATTGACACTGTACTATACTAATGTCAATATTCAGCAAGTGAGGACAACACACTCGAATTACACAAAGACTCACAGTGTAGTACCAGTCCTAGATAGCACAGGAAATTAATAAATAACTAAAGGATGGAAGAGATTTTATGGAAAATAAACCTTGACAAATAAATCTGACTACACGGCTGGCAATTATTAGTTTGTTTGAAAAAGAAAATGAAAATAGTCAGACATTTGAAAAAACACTGACTTAGTAAAACATGACATTATGATACAGAATTGGCACTATATGCTATATTTAAGAATAGATTATATGATCTCCAGTATAGCTGTGAATGACACAGTCACAACAGTCTCAAAAAAGAGATTTTCAAGAGGACTGGTTTAGTCTTGATTCTCTCCGATATTGTCATCAGTGATGTGGAAGCTAATATAAAAATTGCTGCTGATGTGCAGATAGTAAAGACTCATATCATGATAAAAAGGGATGAATACAATGCTGTTATATTTGCATAAGTACTTTGGAAATCTGAATCTTTTGGTAAACAGTATTCATTCAAACAGATTCATTTTAACATCACTATCTATGACTGTTTTAGGCACAGGAAGGAACAAAGAAGTGTACATATGCATATATCTGTGTACGCAGGCAGACACTCATACATACAGAAGTACGGCTCATACCAGATTTCTGTGTCCCCTTGTGATTAATTTGAAACTGTCAAACAGCATTAGAGCTACTCCAACTTTATATAAGAAGAACTTGGTAGACTAGTTCATGGTCCTTTTAATAATGTCCAGAGTTTTATTCTGATTCATCACTGATCCAATTACATTCCCACCCTCAGTATTTCACTTGCGTTCTTCATTACTTATGGAAGGGTTCTTTTGTATGGTGTGGTCTGAACAGGCCACACGTATCATTTTAGGAAGCAAATCAAATAAAAATGTATAATAACATCAAAACATGATAACAGCAAAAAAATTATGTATTAATTGCTCTAGCAAAAACCACTATGAGGAAACTGACAGAAAAACAAAGGTTGCATTCTGGATCTTCCTCTTAAAAAAACAACTGCTGAGAGATCTGATCTGCCACTCCAAAAAAGACCTTCTAGATCTTCATCTTCAAGAGTCTTTGGAAATCTTAGCAGACAAACTCATGATATTTGGTCTTTGTTTTCTACTAAAGGTCCATTTCCAAAAGTTGAATCAAAGGCTTGTCTTACTCTAATAATATATATAATTCCTGGCTCATAAATCTTAACTTGGACTGGACCATGTGAAGAATTCTAAAAATGAAGCAAATGCTGTTTCTCTAGTTGTCACAGAACTGCATGTATATAACTGGTTCAAAGAAACAATATGGTCAACATAAGCAGTTCAGTACAAAAATGTATCACTTGAAAAAGTAAACATGAGAAAACTCTCCTCCAGTGACTGATAAGCTGATGTTTGTCTTATCAAAATACACAGTTCTTTCTTGCGTTTCATTTTGTGAAACGTAGTCACTGAGTGAACCAAGCTGCCAGCAGGTCAAGGGAGGTGATCCTGCCCCTCTCTTCAGTGATGGTGAGGTCACACCTGAAGTGCTGTGTCCAGTTCTGGGTTCCCAGTACAAGAGAGACATGGAAGTACTGGAGAAAGTCCAGCGAAGACCCATGATGATGGTTAAGGGAATGGAGCATTTCTCCTATGAGGAAAGGCTGAGAGAGCTGGGACTATTCTGCCTGGTGAAGAGGTTACTGAATTCAAGCCAAGCCTGATTTTAGTCTCCTGCATTTTTTTCAAACTCAGGCAGGAGTCATGTCAGTGAGAATCCTGTTTGTAAAGGATTTGCAGCAACATTAGGTTACAAACTGAAATCATCGGTGGCTGCTTTATGATTCACAGGAACAGGAAGTCCATATCAGAATACACAGAGGGGTTTAAGTTCATATAATCAATATGTAAAAATTATGTTAGTATTTCAACATTGGCAAAGAATCTGGCTCGTCGGTAATAGCTGCAGCATAGAGGAAGAAGGATGAAATACAGGGATAGCAGTAGATGCAAAACTGACATTTTTCTACACAAGAATCAAAAGCAAAAAGTTAACCTTAAGCCTATTATATTTTGCATGATAAAAAAAGGATTTCAACTTTACTTTTATTTTTCCCTCTCAAAGTTTGCATGCGTTGCTGTAATATTTCCAGTTTGAGTATTTTCTTAGGTTAGAATTTTCAGAAAGGCCTAAAGGCACTTGAGATAAAGGTTAATTGGATTTAGGTGTCTAGGCACTTTGAAAATCCCATTAGGTTGCTCCCTGTAATCCTTAACAACCCTTGAAAAATATTTTCCTCTAAAGTGAATTGATAGGAAGTTAAGGAAATGCAGAGCTGAGATGAATCTGATAGACCTTATGGCTGCAAATTCATCTTTTGCTCTCTGGTGGCCAGATTCCTGATGATATATAAAATGTGTAAAAGGATCAGAAAATTAGGTGGTAAAACAATGCATAATACTCACCAATTTGGCACTTCATAGATATGTGTGTTTAATAACTTTATATCTCTAGGGAGTAAAATGGTTTATACTAGCAAAAGAAATTAAATCAAAGGCTTTAAGAGATAAACCAAGGCAGGCTTTTCATCCAGTTTCACCTGTGTTCAGCCTCCCTGTTTCTTGTGTCTATATTCATTAAGCTATAGGACTACAACCTGTTAATGACAATAGCTTACATGCCCTTCCCTCACTTACAATCCCATTCTCTTCACTTTACATTCTTTGTCCAACTTTTAGCCTTTACTTGCTCTTCAACTGTTCTTCAGATTTTTGCAACCTCCTTTTTTTTTTTTTTTCCTTGCCATATATGAAACATTTAAAGAGAAACTTCATCTTAAAAACATAAATAGGTCCACCTTAATAAAAGATTTTATTTTCTGGAACAAATCATCTGCTCAACTAGGCCATATATAGTGCAGTGTAAAAAGTATCTAGCCTCTTATTTTTACAAAGTGAATTGTACCATTGTTTTCAGCTACCTTTACTGAGTTATTTTCATTGTCTTCTGTAGAGTAGCACCCATTTATGTCAACTGAAAATTTGCCCCATAATCTGTCTTCATTTCTACACTGCTTATCTATCTTCTTAATCTTAGTTTTTCTTGGGCGTTGATGTGGAATTGTGAATGACAGATAATTTAAATCATAATGTATCTGCGAAAACTGAACAGTGGAGCTGCTCAGCTATTGGCTGTAAAAGAGCCAATATTGCAACAAACTGTACTGAAAAGCAAGGTAAGAGAGGACTTTCACTCCTAATTTGATTTATACAGTATCTACTTTTCATGAAAAAGACTGAAACAAAATAATTTTGGAGTGGAGTTAGAAGGTTATCACATTTATGGATTATCAAGCAACTTAAATCCTGAAGGGCCACAAAGCTCCTGTGGATAATTGACAACTTGATTTTGCACTTTGTACATTAATATTGAATGGCAAAAAAGAAAAAAAATGGATTAGCTTTCCAAAGATTTCTTTGAAGTTTGTTTTTTAAACAGAGATCTTCATATGATACTGCATGATTTCAAAGTTGGTACATTTGCTTTTGCACCTTTGATTATGGATATAGATTTAATTAAAGCTAATTCTAAATAGAAGACTATGTTACCTGGATGATGAAGTTTATATGCCTTTTGGTATTGACATGATTTGACAAATCTGTTTTGCTAACTAGCATAAATTTTTAGACTGCTTTTCATTACCAGAGCATCTGATCACTCCCATGTTTATTATTATACTATTAAGTATATCTAGTTTACTTTACAAAGTGTGTATGAGTGTGTATTTTTCAATATTTATGTGTATATATACATGTCTACATACATATGTACTTGCATACAAGTACATATTTTTTCACGTTCATATGTATGTGTGTATATACACAGAGCTACAGAATGTTCTCTCAAATCTAAGGAATTGGTAATACAGAACAAATAAGAACAGCCAAGGTACAGCATGAGATCATAAGAGGTAACAGAGAAGAGATATTAAGTTGTTTAAAGATCCTCCCTTCTTCTTCCACCCTTCCCTTCCCTTCCCTTCCCTTCCCTNCTTCCCTTCCCTTCCCTTCCCTTCCCTTCCCTTCCCTTCATCTTACCTTGTCATCTTTCTATAAAGTTAGGTATGAACAAGTGACTAGCACAAATAATACCTACAAAATAATAGAGACTCAATGTAGAATATTAATAAACAGATTAGAGGGTGCTTACTTTATACATATGTTTTCAAATTATTTTGTGGTACACAGGACAATCACAGAACCACCAGCAAGGGGGAGAACGGAGGAATCATTCCGCTTAGCCTCAGTTCCTGGAAATCATCCTTAGTCAAACTATTTGTTAGCACCTGGAAAGCAACAGGGAAATCAATTACAGCTTACGTGGATGTGAAACATCAAATAGTGTCAAACAAGTGAAATTCCACCGTGGCTTCAGTAAGGCTTTTGAGACTCTCTCAACATCTGGCATTTCACAAGGAAAGTTCTGGCAGCTTAAGTTTAGTTCTTTATTTTCACATCTGGAAGTCAGAATATAGACTACGTTCAATAAACTTGCAAGTAAAGTGAGGAGGAAATCAAAGAACACTAGAGAACAAAATCCATTTAGTTAGGAATGACCTAAGTAAGGGAAAAACAGTTGTTGCGAGAAGTCTGTAAAAACAGATCTTGGTTTAATGGTGTCACCATATCACATACCGTGGTATGTAGTTGGAGAGTCAACATGTCAAAACATGCGACGTAACCTTTCAGCTCCATTCAACATCAGTCAGAGCTTGAGTCACCTGCAATGCTGTTCTCAGGCACGAGCTGCAAGAAGGTGCAACACAATCGCAGTCCAGAAGTGAGTGATGCCGATAATCAGGTTCTTGAAACATAATCTGTGAAAAAAGACTGAAAGAAGGAGAGTTCTTTAAGGGAAGGATGTTAAGTCAGCATACAATAATGCACAAATATTTAAAAAGCTGTTGGAAATAGCTTTTCTCCGTATCCAGACGGGATAAAAAAAGAATAGTCTCCAATTGCAGAAAGGAAGATTCAAGATAAGTGTAAGAAATGCTTTCAAAAGAAAAGAATAACTAAGATCTGGAAAAGATTATCTAAGATCCTTACGAATTTCATTAGAGGTTAGAGGAAATGTTTGTATGACCAGAGAATGTCTATTTTTTCAACTATATTAGGCACTTCAACAAACAATTCTTACCTTTCTCAGAACAATAACCTATGCTTATGTCTTTATATAATTTCGGGTAGGTTTTCATTTTCCCTCATTTGGAAAATGTTGCATTCTTATCAGTGTAGCTGCTGTGGTGTTGATTTCCTAAACGTAGCAGAAATGGAGGAATTTTCACTGATTGAGGTAAAATCTGAGTTTATTTCAACATTAGATAACTAAAGAAAACATGTTGGATGGAATGCCCCTGTAGCCCTGGAGTAACAGTGGTGAATCCATTCCTAAATACACCCTAAATAAGTCAAGTATAATTTGTCAAACACTTTAGTAAGTTGTTGCTCATAAATTTATTTTTTTTATTTTTCTTTCATAACCTGGTTCTTTTTTTTTGCTTAATCTTACATAAATATTTCAATTTATTTTGCAGCTGGTGAACAGTTACAACCTTGTGTTGTAATAAATGTTATGGATCCATTTAATGTTTCATAACAAATTTACCTTATTTTCTAGTTAATATTGCTGTACATGACATGTAACAGTCTTTATTAACAACGTTTTAATACTATTTTTAATATTTTGTATTTTAAAGACTATTTAGTATAGAATCATAGAATCATAGAATCACCTAGGTTGGAAGAGACCTTTAAGATCATTGAGTCCAACCATCAACCTAACACAGCCAAAGCCACCACTAAATCATGTCCCTCAGCACCACGTCTACCCGTCTTTTAAATATCTCCAGGGATGGCAATTGCACCGCTTCCCTGGGCAGCCTGTTCCAATGCTTGATAACCCTTTTGATGAAGAAAAAGAAAAAGATAAAGACGGTAGATATTAGGCAGATATAATGACAAATCAGGAAGTCCCTGCAATAGTTCATATTTCTTTCTTAGTAAAGCATATGCTTTAATGACAATACCACTTGATTTTGTCTCATATTAATGCTATATGTATAAATAATGTATTCCCTTCAGACTATAGTTTTCCTACTTGAAGAAAATAAAAAGAATAAAATACAGAATTTCAGCGAAGATTTCTTGTTTGTAAAAAATACTCACTCACTGAAGTAAAAAAACAAGCCCAAACCCCTCAGAATGGACAAAATACTTGTGAAACCCTCAAATTTAATATTTCTCTTTTTTCATGCACAACTTTGCTGGAAGACCCAAACCATATATATATATATATATGTATATATATATATATATATATGAATGGGTTGTCACATGGAGCAATTATAAAGTTAGATGAACTTACGGTTCGCAGTATCTAAAGGAATGTCAGATTATCCACGCTATTCCATCTTTCTTTATAGTGTTAGTTCTAATAAATAGCTGTTTAAATGATGCTTCATGGAGTGTTGAGTGCCTTCCTTACTGGGTTAGTCATAGACGAGCACATCCTGGTGCCTCTTTGGCACCAAACAAATCTATCTCTACCATTTTCCACTACACGAAGGGAGATTACACAGCAGATAGAACTAGACTCTTGCTAGAGGTGCAGAGTGAAAGGACATGGTGTGCTTGTCACAAGTTGCAACAAAGAGTCACAACTTGCAGCAAGGGAAATTGCATTGGGACATGAGGAAGCAGCTCTTCACCATGAATCATAGCATAGAATCATAGAATCATTTAGGTTGGAAAGGACCTTTACATCATCTAGTCCAACCATTGACACTACTCTATTAGGTCCACCACTAAACCGTGTTTCTAAGCACCACATCTACATGACTTTTAAACACATCTAGGGATGGTAACTCAACCACATCCCTGGGCAGCCTCTTCCAATGTTTGATAACTCTTTCAGTGAAAAGTTTTTTCACTGAAAAGCCTGAACATCCCCTGGCACAACTTGAACCCATTTCCTCTTGTCCTAAGACTGGTGAAGGCCTGGAGAAGGTTGCTTAGGGAATCTTTGGGATATTCACCCCTGGATGCTCCCAAAACTCAACTAGATGAGCCCCATAGCAAACTGATACAGTTTTGAAGTCAACCTTGCTTTGAAATGAACTGCAGAATCCCTTCCAGCTGAATTTTCCTATGATTTTAGGCACTCTTTTCCATATAGGGCACTACAATTCAGTTTTAACAAGACCAGAAGCTGTCTTAATTTGTGAAAAATATTTATATTTCGCTTTCAGTAGAACAATCAAGCTTTCTATGTTCTTTTTTTTGTTTTATTACTATTGGTACTGGTGTATTTCTTCTTGCTATACACAACTGTGTGAACAAGTGTCTAGAAATAACTCATGCTTTCATTCTGAGAGTGAAAATCTACACAGCCACATATTACAATAACTACACAGTTATAAAAACAAACAAACAAACAAAAGGCTGTCTGGAGTTCTGACAAATCTGTGTTCATTTTTACAAGGCCTCCTTATGGTGTGGAATGGTAGAGAATTTTAAGTCAAAAAGAAGATTGTAGGAGGAAAAATAGGTCTTGTTTTCAAATACAGTAGCAGAAGAAATCCTGAAAGAAAATATATACAGATATTCTGTATTTAATAACAACAATTAGTATTAGAAATTCTAGAATAGAAAGGGCTGTCAGGGTCAGTAAGTCCAGTCTCCTGTTATTTTAAGCAATGCCTTGGATAATATCTCATAATGCTTCCAGTCTCTGTCCCAAAAATGTTTTGGTTTTGATTTTGTTTCAGTTTAATTATCTGTCCTCAGAACTCCCACTGAAAGATTTGTTGGACTTGTGCCTAGACTGCAAAACACATTACATACACAGATGAGTTAAAATATGATACTGATCTTAATCTCTGCTTGATGTTACTCTATGAAAATCGATGGATGAATTTTCTCAGTCTCTTCACTTATTACGAACTAAGGGACAAACTGTGAGCAGTTTAGGAGGCTGCTCTGCAAGGGTAGAACTCACGGAATCTTATATCAATGTTATAATTCCGATACTAGAGCACCACAGAAAGAGCAGGTTAAAATTTGTTTTAAAATTTTGTGGGAAGCCATTACAGGGAGGAACTCAACAATGTGATCAAGGTCTGTATTACTGAGCCTGTAGCCTACAGCATTATGTGGTAGTCAGACTAGCCTCTGCACAACAGCCTTTATGCTCTGATATGCTACACTGCTGAGAGGTTAATGTGATGGAAAAGAGCAGCAGGAATGAGATTCTGTAACTTGATGCCTGTATTTAGATTTCTACGTATACATGTCTACAGATACATCATGTGTATTGGGTCTCATCCAGGACTCAGTAACCTAAACAAAAGCATCTGGTGTACTATCTGGTTCATTTTATTAGTGGAGCATTTTCCCCTGGGCTCCAATTGCTGTTGTAGAATGGCATGGATCTCCCGTAAATGATATGTTGTATCTACAGCCCCATACACATGTCCTGAATATCCTGAAATCTCCTGAAACACCAGTGTTTAAACAACTGATTCCTGCACAAAATGACTGTTTTGGAGTGAGTTAAATTGCTCTCTATGTTCTATTGACTTTATTGATGAAGATCGTATTGAGTTATCTAAATATAGGTACCTAATTTCATGTGAGACACCATAGGGCATTCAGGGCATCTGCATGAGGCTATCAGACGTGGCATAGGGTTTATGGGTTTTCTGCGTGACACTGGAGCAGCACCTGGAAGCTAGACACCACGTCTGAAAGGACACTGGATCAGACCATTGTAGCCCTCCTTAGACGTCCATTAACAATAATGTGAGATAAATGTCTAACATGCGTATGGACACCTACACACAACTGTCTAATCTTGAGCTGATTCTTCCCCTGGGGGTTTGATTCAGTTGCTTAATTATAAACTCCTTGCACTATCTGAGGAGCCCTAGCATACAAGATACAGAATAGAATAGAATAGAATAGAATAGAATAGAATAGAATAGAATAGAGTAGATTTCAGTTGGAAGGGACATCCAACTGCCTGACCACTTCAGGGCTACTCGAAAGTTAAACCATGTTATTAAGGGCATTGTCCAAATGCCTCTTAAACATTGACCCCCTCTCTAGGGAGCCTGTTCCAGTGTTTGACCATCCTCTCAGTAAAGAAATGTTTCCTAATGTCAAGTCTGAACCTCCCCTACTGCAGCTTTGAACCATTTCCACACATCCTGTCACTGGATACCAGGGAGAAGAGATCAGCACCTCCCTCTCCACTTCCCCTCCTCAGGAAGCTGTAGAGAGAGATGAGGTTGCCCCTCAGCCTCCTTTTCTCCAAACTAGACAAAGCCAGAGTCCTTAGCTGCTCCTCAGATGACATTCTTTCCAGCCCTTTTACCAGCTTTGTTACCCTCCTCTGGACACTTTCAAGGACCTTCACATCCTTCTTAAATTGTGGGGCCCAGAACTGCACACAGCACTCAAGGTGAGATCACACCAACGCTGAATACAGCAGGCTAATCACCTCTTTTGACCGGCTGGTTATGCTGTGTTTGATGTACCCCAGGAAGTGGTTTGTCCTCTTGGCTGCCAAGGCCCACTGCTGACTGATATTGAGACTGCTGTCAACCACCACCCCCAGATCCCTTTCTGCAGAGCTGGTCTCCAGCCACTCCTCTCCCAATTTATACTTGTGCCCAGCATTACTCCATCCTAGGTGCAGAATCTGGCATTTGGACTTCTTAAATTTTATGCCATTAATGATTGCCCAATGCTCCAACCTACCCAGATCTCTCTGCAAGGCCTTCTGTCCCTTGAGAGAGTCAGCAGCACCTCCCAGTTTGGTATCATCAGCAAACTTGTCACAGATAGAATGATGCACCTCACTCATCAGAGGGAAGCAACAATATGTTTATTGTTATAAAAAACAATGATTTAATAAAGTTGATAATAGATGTGACAGTTTAACAAGATTCGAGATGGCAAGGCACACTTGGTTATTTACTGCATAGAGGACAGGGTCAGACAGAACTATCAGGGAGACCCTCCCGATGAGTCAAGGTTTCAGAAAGGACCCCCTTGCTTTCTAAACTCCTTCTCAGACAGGAGTCTAGTTGCAGCTGGATCCAGTCCTAGTCCCAGACTTAGTCAACGGTTTACATCTAAAAGACTATATGTGCACAATCAATCCTTTATATCACTTAGCTAAGATTTCCAAGTTCAGCATGCTATTAGTCACTTACCGAGGATCTGTTGTGGTAAGGAATCTTTCAACCTCGAGGAGTAACCTTGAGCAGTGTCCTGACTCAAGGGGAGATCCTGGTGTGCAGCCCACTGCTGTTCAGGAGAGCTCAAAGGGCTCTTGGGCTGTTCACTGTTTATGGGGGTAAGATGATTGACTTATAGTCATATTTGCATATTGACCACAGAACCAGCATTGCTCAAGTTAGCCCTTGGCTATTGTGTTGTTATCTGTCTCCTCGGAACCACATTGAGCCCCGGATGCTGCCATCAGGACTACCTGCACCCATTATGACCACCATGGGTGGTTATTACTTGGGCAGGGTTACAGGAGATAAAGATTAGGTGGTGCCTGGAGGTGGGGTTAATGGTGGATTCAACTCCTGTATCCAGCACTTCTGGATCATTTGCTGTTGCTGTTCCTAGAAAGCATTTGCTGTTGCAGACGTGGGCAATGCAGACCAGATATTGGCATCAAAGGAGTGGGCTTTTAACAGCATTGTCTTGTCTGCAAGGTAGGATGCCAGTTTTCCACAAAATTGTGTTCTTTATCCTGGTGAAGACTGTAGACCATGTATGTTTAGTATGGTGTTGCTGCTAAGCACCACACAGTTTCTCACTCAGGGATTGCCCTCATCCCAGTGGGACAGGGGAGACAATAGGAAAAGCAAAAGCAAAAAAACCTGTGTGGCTCAAGATAAAGATAGTTTGATAAGCAAAGGAAGAAGAAAGAAAAAAAAGCAAACAACACAAGTGATGCAACTGCAAGCATGTGCCACCTTCCACAAGGAGGTTAATGTTAAGCCAGTCTCCTGGGAATGGCTACCTTCCTCAAAAAACCCCTTCCCTCACTTTTTATTGCTTAGCATGATGTTATATGGCATGGAATATCCCTTTGGTCAGCTCAGGTCTGCTGTCCTGCTTGTGACCCCTTCCAAGTTCTTGTGCACCCCCCAGCCTACTCACCACAGGGGCAAAGTGCGGAAAAAAATAAAACCTTGACACTGTAAGTAATGCTCAGCAATAACTAAAATGCTGGTGTGTTATCAACTGTTATCAGCTGTTTTAGTCACAAATGAAAAACACAGCACCACATGGGCTGTTATAGAGAAAATTAACTCCATCCTAGACAAACTTGTTACAGGTATTCACCAGGTAAAGTGGTTTATCTGTTTGGATAGCTCCTTTAGGTGTTATCAGATTAGCTTTAACAATGTCAACTTTTATCAGCCTATAATATTGCTTCATTTTGAAACCCGAAGGCTTTTATGGAGGGATTCACTTCTGTCTCAAGACATTTAAATTTGTGTGTCTAAAAACGATTAGACATCATACTCTCATGATAGTCAGTGTAAAACCTGAGATACTCAGCTTGCTCATCAGTGGTGTCTTAGGTGGGATACAGTTGCATGAAATTAACCAAGAGAAACTGAAAACGACTCAGTTGGGTTCGATGCTGTGACATGGGTGTCAGTGAGACCTGAAGACCTCTGGAAGCTGTCGTGGGAGGCCAGTCTGGACATTCTGCAGCACTCAAAATGACATTAGGGCTCAGTTCAGTTGGATTAATAGGTTATCCAGTGCTGTTTGATATGCTCAGGGTTACCTGAAACACCCCCAGGAACTCAGAGATTTCACAGAAGACTTCCAAGGGAAGTCACTCTTATGGAGAGGTAGCTGGAAGCCAGGCAGGATGCGCTAAGGCATCTAAGACAACATTATTGTCTTAGGCAGTTTGTCTAAACTACACTTTATGTTGAATCCCACACCTTCAATCCATCCGAGACCTCATCTTTCCATAGGTGACAAATGACGAATGATGTGGGATGAATAAGTTTTTTTTACACCCTCACAGTTTCCTCCTTCTCCATATTTTCTCAGAAAAGAGATTAAATAATCCCTTTTTTTCTTTTTTTGCTTTTATTTTCTGTTTCTTGTCTTATGTCACTGCTGGAAATGAGGACTTATTTCCTGCAGTGGAGTAAATGTGGCCTTTCTGCCAAGACCTGTAATTTAGGCTTTGATTGAACTTCTTAGCTCTTTGAGGATTAAAAGCCTGAGAAAGCTTAGATCAGTAAACAGTGGAGAGAAGCTGAAACTGCTGTTCAGTTAAAAATTCATACATTTGTTCAGTGTTTGAAATCTCTGTATAGTCCTATAATCAAAGTCAAGTTGCTTTATGTAGACACCTGCAGGAATTATACCATCCAAAATCTGATCTTCAGTGAAAAAGTATAATAAGTTTATTTCTGAGTATTGCCCGAGCCCCAGTAATTGATATCCCAGATGCTTCCAAGTCAAGACTATACTTTCATCCATTGTGCAAGACACTACCAAATCTTCACCTTTCCCCGGTGGTAAGCTGAACATTCATACTACCAGACCTATTGAAAGGAGGAAGACAGTTTTACATATAATCCTGGTGCTTAGGCAATTTTTTAACAACACAGTTCTACCTATAGTAAAGGGAATACTAAGGCTACAAAAGATAGCCTAGAAACTGAAGATTTTGCTTTCTTGTTTTGTTGGCGTTTTTTTAAGTAAAGACTGAAAAGTCAGCCACATCTCATCTCCAGAACCTCCATCCATGAAGCATGTCTAAGTAAGATTTCTGTTACTTACTAAGCAATGATGAACACTTTGGGATCTTATGCAAGTGACATTAATCACTGCAGCAGTGCTGCAGGAGAAAAGTAATGTGAGCTACGTAATGACTGTGTTTGTAAGCCTCCAGCTCCCAAAAGGTTATGCCTAACTCTTGAAGTCAACTTAATTATCAATAATAAAAAAAAAAGAAGACAACCAAAAGTTCAACCTCAAGCTCTCACCTTGAAAAACAGAATGAAACTAAGAATCCAAAGCTCATTAAACATTATAATTTACTTAGAAGGTATTTGTATTTCTTGTGATAATAGTTTATTTTTCATAGCTCCTGACCATGATTTCTGATAATATTCTGCAATATTCTTGTGTTACAGACATTTAGTAAGAAAGCACTTTTTGACTTATACTGCAGAAGACTATTTTTGATTGTATCGTTTACCGTTGTCTTGAATTACCCTACCTGCAAGAATAATCCAGGGTGGAAACAAATCTCAAGAAATCTCATAAGTGAATTATAATTTCTCAGTGAATTGACTTAATAGCTCTGTGGTTTTGACTTGTATCTGTTGTGTCCATTTTAATATGAGTTTCACAATGAAATTCAGGAGGAACAAGGAAAATGCTTGCATGCATGCAGGCAAAGTAAGTCTGTTTAGCACCATTGACACACAGTAATGAAATGTGACTAACTTTCCTGGACAAAAAGCATCACATCTATCTATCTGTCTATCTATCTACCTGTCTGTCTATGTATGTATGTATGTATGTATCTATCTATCTATCTATCTATTCATTTTAGGAAAAAAGTGCATGCGGGTATCCAGACAAATATAGGCTTTTTATTATTTTCATTTACTCTTTAGTTTATTACAAAATATTTGAAATTGCGTACCATTACAAATCCACAGTAGAGCCTACTACTGACAGTCTATTTGCCAGAAACATTAGAAAACATATACAGGTAAAGGAGTTTCTTGTCTCTTACTCAAAATCTCACAGAAGTATATTAGTCATGGTGAGACCTTTATCTTGGAAAAGCCAAGGGGTAAGGAAGAAAAGCACAGGAATACACGGAGAAGGCAAGAAGGAAAACATATAAAAGCAAGTAACAGTGACTTACGTCAGGAAGCAAATAATTTTTCAGCTCTGTTCAGGGCAGTGAGGTGAACGTGGAAATCTATAGTGAAACAAGAAATAACAGTTTCAGATCCTCACTCCAAAACCACCAGAATAGTGAGGGAGACAATTAGATTAGCGTAACTCATAACCTGTTTGTTAAGGAAGTCATAGGGCAACAGGTTGTTCAGCAACAAAGGGCTGAAACAAGGGTTTTGATTTGTGTTAGAGGTTTTGTCTTAACTAGGAGACTGCCATCTAATGTTCTCCTTTTGGAGGTGTTATACAGTTTGTATAAATATATATTACATATATTTAAATAAATGTAAAATTTAAATAAATAAATTCTTGTATGCTAAGGTAAAAACACCACTTGTCTTGAGTCAATATTCTTTCTCTGGAACTGTTAAACAAAATTTGGGGCCGTTATGCTCATGTCTTCATGTGTTTCTGGAACCTACAAAATTTTTAATACTAGTGGCAATTTCTGATTGTCAACTATACTATTGGATATATCTCAGGCTATAACATTCCATCAACACTTTCGATCTTTGTATATTGCACTGTAGTACAAAATGTTTACTCCACATGAAGCTACTTCCATGCTGTAAGAAGTCCTTAGAAAAGTTTCTTGTTAATCTTTAATTAATAACAATATTAGATATTGGAAATAGTAGATATTTTATTCAACCATTTCATTGGGGTTTTTTAGTGTAATTTTTTAAGTAGTCCCACAAACTATATACCATCTTATAAAATGCGTCACAGTCCGTAAGTTTACCAGTACTTTCTTCCTCAATGCCTATCCTTCCTTTGTTTAAGTTGGTTGCTTTGGATTTTTTTTCTGAAGAGCCTAAGTATCAGCCTAAACCTAAATGTTCGTCTGATAATGACTCCTAACAGACCATTAACTTTTAAGATCTGCCAGTGAGCAATCTGTTAATCCACTTAAGATGTTTTTTTTACTGATATAATAGAGTGCAAATTCTTAAATCAGAACTGGTTTCAAAACCACAGGAAGGATCAACTGTGGGGTAGTACTACCTACCACTGTCAATGATTAGAATAAAATATTTTTTATATTATGAATAAGAAAATTTTATTTAATACTAAAATATATTCTATTTAAAACAACTTTATTCATGATAGTATTATCCAAAAATATTTTTATAGTTCCCACATGAAGATAACTGCCACTTCTTTTACTATTTCTAATGATAGACATATGCTAAAGTTATTTCAGGATACCCTGACTGAGAAAAAGAGTGTCATTCAGCAGAAAAATATCTCCTTGCATCAAGAAAGAAAGGCAGCAACAGGTTTATATGACTATTTCCCTAATGTTAGATTATTTTGTTTACCATTGCTTTTAACCAACATTCTTCTTTCAGGATAAACTATCCCATTTTGTGTTATTTGAAACAAAGAGCAGTAATTTAATTTGGGTTTATACACAGAAAGACAACTATTTTAAACAGTACCATCAGCAGTACCAAAAGCAAAAGGCCTTGATCTCTTCTTTTTGTAAACGAGTTAATGCTTTTTATTAGCCTGTTAGCTGTGATACAAACATTAAAAAGTTCTGGCATTAAATCACACATAAGAAAGAAGTAGTCTGTCTGTTAAATATTGCTGAAATGTATTACAACTAATCATGGGTTTCTTTTAACAGTCTGTGGCCAGGCTACTGTGGACATTGCTTTTTCCTTCAACAGGTCTTGTGTTTCACTCAGATCTTAAAATAATAACAGCATTAATAAAATGTTGACATTTTAGATGAAGGCAATCTTCCCTGAAAAACAAATCTAGCAGTCTATGTTTCACCATTTACAAGAAACAGGTACTAAATTAATCTAAACTGGTTGTTTTGTTTGTCTCCATAACTACTTCATCTATTATAACTAGGTTTTAAAGTTTTTATTTTTATTAGTAAAGTATTTTTGATAACAGAGTAACACCAGTAAACAGCACACAGTGACAAGGATAACTGCTGTCTTTGAGTATAAATAATTGAGTAGTATGTGTAAGAAATGAATCTTCTGCTTACTCTAGAGTAAATTTGCATCCAAACATAAAAAGAGGACTGGATGGATGTCTCTGATAGCTAGCAATGGCCCCGCACAGGTTGTGAATCCATTTCATTTTATTCCTTCACCTGTATGCACAGAAGTGATCTGAGATTAGATTAATGTTAACACTGGGACTGTTTTGAATGCTACTTACCTGAGTGGTAGAGTATAGAAATATCTCGCATTATGCCTATTTAGTAGATTATCCTGCAGCAGTCCAAGGCAATTTCTTTCTCAAAAACCTTCCTCAAAAACCTTCAAATGTAGATAAGATGAAATATATTAACATAAAATGTACATATTAATACAGTAATAAATTAAACTGAGGGATTCTTAGTAATCCTTCTATTGTTTTGTTTTGTCTTTTCATTGTCTTTCATTTCTGGAGTTCCAGCTAAGGGAGAGATGTTCCTTGACTCAAAGTCCTGTATACTCTATAGAAAAACTCATGCTAGCAGCAAGGAGCTTTTGGCAAAGTCCTAAATTCTTTTCTTCTTCCCCGGAAAAAAAAGCAGTCCTGAGCTCATCTTCCTAATGCTCTGATAAATCACCTAGATTTCTTCTCATTCAAAAAGAGAGGAAGAAACCAGAAGTGAAATACATTAAGACTGTTTTGAATGTATTTCAAACTGTCTACAGAAAATAAGAATTCCGAAGCACCCTGTGCTTTTTTCCTTTCCAGAATGGTCCAATAAGCTGCTGTGGTTATGTGAAGGGGCTAGAAATGCAAATGGTTTTCACCAGATGTTTTCCCTGATCTGTAGAACCTTTATGTGGCAAAGAGTTGGAGCAATGGCGGAAAAAAACTCCTTTGGAGTTTGTCTAGGTACCATTTCCACACATCCTAGATATACTTCCTTGTAAAAAGATCCTTGCCTGCAGGAGCAAAGACATGACTGTTATTCCCAAATACTCCTCAAGACTCGGGAAGTGGAAAAGGCACAAAGACAACTTGCTTTCTTTTTTTTTTTTGCGTGCAATTTCATGATCTGCAGTCATAACTCTACATATCTTATTACCATTTGCTGTAACTTTCTTTCTTATTCTTCCTTTATCAGTGTTCATCCTTCTAACACGCTTCCTCCATATCTTCCTGCCTTACTGAATACAGACTCAGCCATCCAAATGGTATCAGGATAATTCAGTTATGGTATACTGAAACTTGACTTGTACTTAGGTTTCTTATGATTAAACAAACAAAATTACTACGAAGACACAATACATACAAAGGAACATGAAAATGGCAGTGTATTTATCACACAAAGTTAGCAAATTACCCCAACAGCAAAAGCTTTCATAACAAAATTTCAGTACTTCCAAACTTTATAGCACAAAGCAAACAAAAACGTGAATCATACTAATTGCTAGCCACAGCACCAGGAGATATCACTATGGAGGCAGTTCAGTCTGCAAACGCACATGTGGCTTCCACACGGATTGAATTATATAAATTATCTTCATTCTATATGCAGCATGGATTCAAAGTTAATTGACTGTTACATTACCAAAGGCAAAGAGGAGGACATATTATCTGGTGTGGCAGGGAAAGAAATTTTTAACAAAACAGGAAAAATACCTCTCATGTGTTACAATTCATATTTCCAAACAGAGAAAAAAATAATTTATGTGCTCCACCATAAATAAACTAATTTGAAAGAACTGTTACAGAAGCTGATTTAACATTATCAGAGAAAAAAGATGGAAATAACTTAATACAAAGACATTTTGTCTACTGAGTTGCAAATTGCAGCTGTGATCCCCAAAGTTTGTAGACATTTTCCATCCTTCCTGGGGAAGTGAGAAAATATATAGGTTTCACCATTTTCCAGAAGCAATTAACATCAGACTAAGAGAAAAAATTCCCACAGGATAGACTCAGAAAAAAATAAAAGTGACAGAGAGAGAACCTTATAGCTATTAAAGGGTAAATCAGTTAACACTTAAAAATATCTTAATAATATTCTTTCTTAGTAGTTGATTTAAAGATTAACCAGCCTTCCAATTCCCTGTGCGTCATAAACCATGTAAAAACGAAAGCGAAGAAACCATGAATGCCTCCCACTCCTTTCTAAGTATAAGGTATGGTATATGAGTTATGAATGTGCATGAGAAAATATTTCAGGAAAAAAATAGGTAACTTAATTGGCTGAAGCCCATAAAGCTGAATAATAATGTGTGAAGTAGGTTAATTAAAATGGGAGCAGCTTCACTTGTATTTATTCAGTCAAGAACGCACATTTGTTGTGACTGCTCAAAAACTACCTCTATGGACATGTATCTGAGTTACATGCATAGTTGATTTTGGCCCAGTATGTTTGTCTCAGTGTTTGTTAGTGTCAAAATTTCCTTTTCCAGTACAAAGAGAACTGGACTTCAACTGAAGATTTACTCTGGTCTAAGTGGTGAGAGTTAGCCACAACTCATAAGAGCAAACGCTAATTTCACAGTTTTCAGAGAATATAATGCAACAGAGCAGAGTACTTACCTTATGGTTCCCCAAAACCGATGCCTCCACTTCTTCTTTGCTGCTGTGGTTTTCAGTCATATCAGACACTATTTTAGGCAGTGCAGCAAAGATTGAACTGGATATCTCCATCCAGGTATAACAGGCAGATAATTAAGACCATATCCAAAACAAACACTTTCTTAACACCTATAGAGCAACTGATGATCATAGAATCATAGAATGGTTTAGGTTGGAAGGGACTTTAAAGATCATCTAGTTCCAACCCCCCTGCCATAGGCAAGGACACCTCCCACTAGACCAGATTACTCAAAGCCTCACTCAACCTGGCCTTGAACATGCTCAAGGATGGGGCCTCCACAACTTCCCTAGGCAAACTGTTCCAGCGTCTCACCAACCTCAGAGTGAAAAATTTCTTCCTGAGATCTAATCTAAATCTACTCTCTTCCAGTTTGAAGTCATTACCCCTCCTCCTATTACTACATGCCCTTGTAAAGAGTCCCTCTCCAGCTTTCTTGTAGGCTTTCCTCAGATACTGGAAGGCTGCTATAAGGTGTCCCCAGAGCCTTCTCTTCTCCAGGCTGAACAACCCCAACTCTCTCAACCTGTCCTCATAGCAGAGGTGCTCTAATCCTCTGAATATCTTCATGGCCCTTCTCTGGACTTGTTCCAACAGGTCCCTGTCTTTCTTGTGTTGGGGGCTCCAGAGCTGGATGCAGTACTCCAGGTGGGGTCTCACCAGAGCAGAGTAGAGGAGCAGAATCACCTCCCTCGACCTGCTGGCCATGCTTCTTCTGATGCAGCCCAGGATGCGGTTGGCCTTCTGGGCTGCGAGCGCACACTGTTGGCTCATATTGAACTTCTCATCCACCAACACCCCAAAGTCCCACTCCAGAGGGCTGCTTTTGATCCGTTCTCCACCCAGTCTGTATTTGTGCATGGGATTGCCTCGACCCACATGCAGGACCTTGAACTTGGCCTTGTTGAACTTCATGAGATTTGCATGAACCCACCTCTCAAACCTGTCCAGGTCCCTGTGGATGGCATCCCTTCCCTCCAGCGTTGTCAACCACTCCACACAGCTTGGTGTTATTGGCAAACTTGCTGAGGGTGCACTCAAACCCGACATCCATGTTGCCAACAAAGATGTTAAATAGTACTGGTCCCAGTACTGATCCCCAAGGAACTGCTCACCACTTGGACATCGAGCTGTTGACCACAACCCTTTGAGTCCAGCCATCCAGTCAGTTCCTTATCCACCAAGTGGTCCATTGGTCAAAACCATGTCTTTTCAATGTAGAGACCAGGATATCATGTGGGACAGTGTCAAATGCTTTGCACAAGTCCAGGTAGATGACGTTCATTGCTCTCCCCTTATACATCAACGCTGTAACCCCATCGTAGAAGGCTACTGAGTTTGTCAGGCACAATTTGCCTTTAGTGAAGCCATGCTGGCTGGCACCTATCAGGTCCTTATTTTCCATGTGCCTTAGCAGAGTTTCCAGGAGGATCTGCTCCATGATCTTGCTGGGGACAGAGGTGAGACTGGCCGGTCTGTAGTTCCCCAGGTCTTTCTTTTTTCCCTTTTTAAAAATGGGGGTTATGTTTCCTTTTCTAGTCAGTGGGAATTTCACCAGACAGCCACAATTTCCCAAATATGATGTATAGCAATACTAATTGCTTACATAGCCATAGTCTTAATTGTTGAAAACATTGCATGACAGAGTATTTAAAAAGGACACAAATGATCAGATTAAGTTTATGAACCATCTTCTGACACCATGATGCTTCAAATCCTTTTTAGCTGGATGTGACAGACCATGTCCTGTCTGTATTGGGACAGATAGGGAACTAATACATACTTACATATTTAGAGTTAATCTGGGCCAGTAAGCATTAAGTAACATTCAGAAATGTTACATTAATTTTGTATATTCTCAAAGTTTTAAATAATTCCCATAAAAGTTCTCTCATTTTCTATTTCCCAGTCTACTATGATTTTTAGTAGGAGGATACAACTCGAGCAGGGAAGCTCCAAGCAGTCAAGGTTCCTGGCCATACGTTCTGCATATACGGATGAGAGATTTTTCTGGAGTGCCCCTATTAATCTACAGAACTTAAAACTGGTTGCTATTGCTACTGTCTTCATCCAGCAGCTAACACAGGTCTCAAAACTGGGCTCTAACTGCTGAAATTAGAGGTTCAAATAACTTGCATTAAGAAATTTATAAATAAACATAACATTGTTATAATTTCTTCCAATTGAGACACTTTTTGCTAGACCAGATTGTCTTAGGAGTCTTCTTACTTAAATGAACAGAGATTTAAATAAAAACTATATATGCGTTCTCATTAACTCCAAGGGACTCTAGGTCTAAAAATACTTTGAACCTGGTGACTTTGGTACACTTCCAAAATATTTGTTAGGTGTTTAATCTGATTTAAATGTGTTTGTCTTTTGCTAGCTAGTTCCTTTTTAATATTCAGGATTTCAGGGATGTTTGTTGTTTTGTTTCTGGATGTTTCCTTATTAGTCATTTTGAATGTACAACCCTGCAAAAAGTGCTAAAGCTAAATGAAAATATGCATTTTGTAACTTTTTTTAAAAATGAAATTGTGTTTCAATTTCTTAAAAATGTTTTTCAAATTTTGCTGAAGATGCAATCATAACAAATAAAAAATAGTCCTTCCATCTCCCCATCACTGGAAAATGCAAAATAAGGGAGACACTGTTGGAACTAAGGATCTTTTTGATTACAGGAGATTGTTAGAGTGCCTGAAAATTTCACCAAAAGTTATATTTTGCTATAAAACCCGTGAATTCTTTGAAAGGCCTTTTTGTTTTGAAAAGGAAGAGCTATGAACCTCTAATACTAAATGCCTCACAGTACATCTCAATGACATACACATTCTGATTAAGAAAGTTTACAGGATATCCTCACATGGGACACCACAAAAACAACAGACAGGTGTCTGAGATAAACTGTAGAATACTCTTGTCATTTCTTCAAAGTGGGTTTTCACCTATATTCTGCCATGAGGTTAACATGCTTTTTGGTATTATAATAACCCAAGTTTTCTGAAGTCTTCTAAAATCTGAGTTTCTATGGAAAGTGTACCTTATGATTTCTCCTGTGCATTGCAGTATGTTTCATTTACAGCGCTATTTAATTAGCTCTTCTACTACCTAAATTCCCTGTTGGGTACAAGTTCACATCATCCAGAAGTCTCAACAACCTATTGTCACCTACCTTTACCAGATCTTTTATTAAAAGCATGTGTTTTAGACATTAATGTTTTCTCTGAAAATCTCAAATTAGCTGGCAGAAGAGGGACGACATCCACATAATACTGCCATCTGACAATTCAGTCTCTGAAATAAATAAACAGAAACGATGTAGACAGTCAAAAGGGTGTAATAGTGTCAATCTGTAGAGGTGGGAATGGCTGTGAATAAAATGTCTTTCTCTGTATAATAGTCACGTTCTAAATTTGGTGCTGTGAGTGGGAGAAAACTACTGATGACTCTTACCATTCTTTAAAATGTAGGATTATATAATGCATACACATGTCACTGAAGCCTATTTGTTGAGGATTTATCATAAATCTGAAAGAAAAAAAGCCCTGTGATGATTGCAAAAGCTAGTACATCTGGAAAGGCAGGGCAAGGGAAGGAAAGGAGAGTGAGAGAAAGGAGATAATGTAAGGGTGAACATCTCCATTCTTCAGCTTCACTTTCTGATTTTGGCATATAGAACTATCTTCTTTAATTCCAATATATACCAAAGTGCCCACTTTACAATTAACACCCCCCAAACTGTTCCTCTGACAAATACAAATTACTCCGCACAAACACTTTACCAAGTTGAAAAACCCAAATAAAGAGGGAGAGGCAGAGGGAAAAAAAAAAAGACAAAAAAGAAATAAAACTATGAGAGGTTTTCTAGGCAGCATTTTCTCTTAAGATCTCTAAACTTTCAGAGCCACCTTGTGAACAGCAGTAGCTATAAGAGGCAATTCCCTCAGTGTGACAAATAGCTATAGGCTGCAGGGTTTTATACTTTTTTTGGCCTTTCTTTTTTGGCCCTGCATTAGAGATAATTGTCTATTTTCCCCATAGCAACCAGGAAAAAAAGGGAGATTAAGAACAAGCTACTTGCCTGAGGCAAAGCACATTCTACTTTTTAGGTTGCATGACTTGTTCAGGTAAATGACTCACGGTGTTTTAGCAGAACCTCACAGTAAAGGGGGCTATGGCACTGGTCTGTCAGTAACATCCTTTTCGCCTCCACCTCCTACTCCTCTTTTTTCTGCAGAACATGTAGACACTGCGTTCTCCTGTTTTGGGTGGTCCTGATTGGGCATCTTGACAGCCAATACTTGTGAATCCCCAACAACATAAAAATGAAATACCTACTGAAGTGAATTCAGTCCGAGACAGGGTAAGATGTATTCTCTGTCATGTTAGTCATTACTTCATCTGAGCCTAATAATGTTCTCAGGTTGACAGGTTACTCGTTACCAAGACACTATCTTTTAACCAGGAGAGTATTTAAGAATGCCCTATTAATATCAATGAGGTATTAGGTGAACTAATTAAACACTCAGATTCTCATTTATTGGCTTAATTAATGGCTTCTTTCCAAACACTTGGAATACAGTCCAAATGTTACAAATATAAGTGGGCTGATGTAGTTAAATGTAATGATGACGATCTGTACATTTATAGTTGCCCTCACCACCACAGTATCTAGCCACTGAGCAGTCTGACACACGTCTGCAGTCACTAGGAGAGCGGCATTAATCTGCTTTCTGCTCTCTTCTGTCATAGCACTGGCATTGCTCTTCCTCACCAGCTGGTAACAGCACAGTGGCTGGGGGAGCGAGAAGATAGCAGCTGATGAAGGAGGCACGGGTCCCTTGCTATGGTGGTGGCAGGTCAGAACAGTATCTGTAACCTTGATGAGGCCTTTGTGTCAGATGTGCCCCTGGTGCTCTGGATGGCTCTGCTGCAGACACCTCATCCTAGGACGTGGCTCCTTTCACAAATCTATGTCTTGGGTAATGGAAAACTAATGGCCACTGTCTATTACATAGACAGAAGGTTACATCCACCCTCAATTTGAGGTATTTATCCTCCTGAAGCCATTGTGAGGTCAGAAATTGCTATTAGTCTGTCACACATGAAAACTAAACAACTTACTGAAGGTGACTTAAGTCACTCTGGCGGAATAAGGACTCTAGCCAGGGCCTGTATCTCTACTGCCAAAGGGCACAAAGACCCAGGGAGGCCAACAGAGCAGAGTGCCTTGAGTCTACTCTATTTAAAGCTTAGGACCATCTAAAGTGCCTTGAGAACATACGTAACATATAGCTCTTGGCTTGGGTCTCCTTTGAGCCATATATGGTACATCAATGGCATTATAATTAAGTATGTGATAGGAAGAGGGTCAGTTCAAAGCTCTTCAGATAAGGTGCGGTTTTTATCAAAGTGATAGAGGAATTTTTGTAGGAAAAAACCCCAACCTGTTCTCTGCCCTGCAAATGGCATGAGGATACATGGGAGTGCCCTGTTGGGATGGCAGAGAGAGCCAGGCACAGCAAAGCAGCACCCATACTTTCTGTTGAGAACTGTTGCTGGAACTAACTTCTCAAGAATCAGACCTTGGCTTGTCTCAGCGGGAACAAGCTGATTCGCTCCAAAACAGTCTCAGTGCAAAACAACAGACACAAAAATAGAAGGGCTGTAAATCATGGAATTTCACATGTGGACACGCATACAATGATAAGTGCATTGACAAACACCATTAATAAAAGGAAAAGCAAAGTATTTTTGTCTGATTTAAGAACGCAGTAAAACTGTTTAACTTACTAGAAGTAATTAGGATTCACAACTGGGTTCGTAATATGAAATGATGGATCTAAAAGTTGGCTGTTACTCCCTTGCATCAAAGTCATAAAAACATCCATCAACAGGCTTGAAACTCTACTGAGGTAAACACTGATGGGGGCTAGATCTGATTATGAATGTTTAAAGTATAATTTAAAATGTTCTGCTGTGACAGTAGGAAATTGTCCACAGGACCATAAGACTATTCAAGGCCAACTGGAGTAAAACCTTCTGAAATGCAGACAGTGTCAATACCGGGCTCTTGGCACCAACTGTATCACTCTCAAATATATTCCTATTGGAGTGCAGCTCTTGTCAATGTAGAAAGAACTGGACATAGCTTGCCTGCTCATTGAGATTACAGCAGAAAAGTAGTAGTCTCGATTCTTATTTCGAAGAAGAATTTTATCCCTTGAAATCAGTCAAACTAGGCTGGAGTGAAAGTAGGATAATAGAGAAGTAAACCAGGTTCAAGATTAAAAAATGATAGAAGAGACTTTCATACTTTGTCACAGTTACGTCTCAGATGAAAAATTTCTCAACTATGCCTCTGTGTGTGATCAAACCATTATTATCATATATAGGGGGAATATATCTAAAAGGAAACACATATAAAGTCTGAATTATTAACTATTTCTCTGTGAATCATAAATTATTTCAGTTACTAGTAAACAATCAATTTCTATTTCAAAATAAATTGTTAACAACCTCATAAAGGTATCATTGCAAATGCTGGATAAATGAACATCATAAAGATATTTTAATGTAAATAGTATTTGTGATAGTCTTTATTTTTAATATGGCAGATGAAAAAAAAATTGTATCAGGTAACTTGAGTATGCCTAAAACAATCAAGTATATATTCCATTGGAAAGTCGAAAACATCAACCCAGTGAGAGCTGAGTTGGAAAAATCATAGATTTATAGAATCCCATTACAGAATGGATTTGGACCATGACAGTATATCTGCCTAAGATTCCTGTGTCATAGAAGAAGAATACAATCATGTCATCTGTTACACCTCATTGGTATCTGATGCATCTTGTAAACATTCATAGTCTTCAAGAAATCAGCCGTTAGTGTTTGACTTCAACAGCTTTCCACATCTGCTCAGCTTCCATTAGGCCCATCAGTTTTTCTTTCATTGGAGAACTCATTAGCTGATTTATTATCCTATTCTTACAATTCTTTTGCTAAAAAAAGTTAATCCAGTTAGGAATATTGAGAAGTTGAAGATATTCAGAGAAGATTATAGAAAGGAAGAAATACATTACTAGAAAAATAAATATTTAGCAGAAATAATAAATGAAATTTATCTTCACCTACAAGTCACAAAGGATTCATATTTCACAAATGATTCAAAGGAGCTGTAAAAAAGCTAAAATACAAGGGATGCATTTTACTCTGAATGTCTAAACATTTAGAAAACATTCTACCAGCTTAGTGCTTTTTCTTTCTGGCCTCTGAACATTCAGTCACTTAAATCTTAATAATCAGTGATTTGCTTCAGTTTACTCTCTATTCTTTGATCTTTGCTCATTAATTAATGAAATGTTCAAGATGCTTCGACACTATGCACAGAAAAATAATATTGGACTGAGTCTGAAGGTTGCATAGCTAAATGAAGTCAGACTGTTGAAAGTACTCCAGAGTATCTGTTGAAATGTCTTGTATTTAAAACCTGAATTGCATCACTGACTCAATAGAACAGCTAACTTCATTTAAGAACTAGTATACATGAAGGACAGGAACTCATCAGGCCTATTTTGACTACTATAAAGTGTTGGCACCTACTCAAAGGTGGTAATCTAGAATCTGTTTGTAGGCAATGGAGAAATTCAGGAAGCTCCATGGGTATGTGTGTATGTCTGCATTTAAGTAAAGCTATCTTGAAATGGTGCACATCAAAACTCTAATCTGACTTGATTGTCTGGACGTATCTCTAGTTGATGAAATAATGCCAACACATACCTCAGGACATCGTAATTAATGCAGACAAGAATTGTTTCTTAACAATGAACTGGGATATTTCTAGCTCATCTAGAAACTGAATGTAAATCACCTAGGTATTGATCTCAAGATATTTAGCCTGGCCTCTATTTTGAATAAAACTCAGTATGTTCCAGGTGAGACAATACTTTAAAATCTGAATTTCTCTTAAGTTAAGTATCTGAAGTTTGAGATTAATTATTTAATAATTTTCATTATTTAATATAATGAAAACTATTTATTAATTTCTTAATTTCACTAATAAAATTATAGGTAAACATTTTTTTCCCATTTAAGTTTTCTCTCTGTTGTAGGTTTTTTGAGCCAAATTTGATGATAACAGAAATGGATAAAATAGCTGATAAATTCAAATTAATGACTTGAAGCACCGTGCTATGTTTTATTGACAGATGTCAGTCTGATAAAGTGAGGAATGTCAGCATATTTAGTCTGCTCAGTTACTATATTTGTTTTATCCTGTTTAGCATACTCTAAAAACAATGGAAATAGTCAATAAAGCCTGGCACAATTTCTTTGACATTAGCATAAATGCAATAGCACTGTGATTTAATAGTATGAATTCACGATGTAATTGCACAATCTTTAAGCTACTAGGTATTCAAATTTACTCATACACCTAAAGCTTTTGAAAAATCTTTTTTATAGGTTTTTTGGTTTTTTTAAAATGCCAAAATAGCTTAAGAATCTGACTTGCAGTACTTGTTTGAGCAGAATTGCTAGTATCTGGTATGATGCTATTAACAGACCTATGGCGGAAACTTTAATTAAATGATTATACTTACAAACAGTAGGATAGACAGCTGTCAAAAAAATGTCACCTCAAGTGAGAAACCGTAAAGAATATTGGACAGATACAGATGAATCTGTAAGTAATTCAATTTAGCAACCATTCTATAATATTTCCATAACTAAATTCTTGCATCTGTCAAGGAATAGAAATGTGTTTTGCCTGATTCAAGTATTTTTCACTGCGCAAAGCTGGTCGTTCACTGGATGAAATTGAAAGTAAGCAGAAAAGCAGAATGCAATTTAAAGATTCAGTGAAGAAAAAGAAAAACTGAAATGTAGATGTAGGTTTTTTGTTGAAAAATACCAATATGGCCAAGTTTAAGTCCTGCAGAAATGTTCTAATTTAATTACAACCTTTAAACTTTTTTGTCACCAATCCTTGATTTTTGTGCCCATTAAGTTGACTTCCCTTAGGCCTGGGAGTAGATAGATCAGCCCAGAAACCTCTGCAATTTTTGTCAGCGTTGATAAAAATGTCATTTTAATTTTTTTCTTTTCAAAATAAGATTTCAGAACTTGCACTAGACACAAAATGCAAAAGTTTCACTCCAAAGCAGAAACATTTGTTTTCCCATTTCAGTATTTTCTGTGCAGTGGATTCTAATTAGCCCAAGCTGCATTCAGTCTGTGGCCTCTGTGGTGCCCCAGGAGCCTTTCTGTAAGCCATGCTGAGAATTGTCCGCAAACCTGCTCAGTACCAGCTCTCACTGATCCTCCCAAGCTTCTTGGAAAGCCACCTTACTATCATTGCATGCAATATTTAACAGTTGCATGGCCTCCAGAGAATTCTTCACATTCTGCAAAGCATCTTTAGAAATACTCTAGATTTAGTAACATATAGAACATATAGGGGAAAACCAAAAAAACTCAGTACAAACACTCCTCATCAAGTCTGTGCTCATGTCCTGCAAGCCTTATGGAAGGTGAATAGACTTTTCACTCTTAATTCTGCCTGTTGTCTGCATCAAAGTATCTCAAATAATATTGTTGTTCCCTCCTTCAGCTGGCTCACTTAGCAACAGTATTTTTGTTCCTGTTTCCATCCATTGGTGACTCATTATTTAACCCTAACTCTATTGAACTGGCAAGATTCAGATGCTCAAGTCTCAAGTAGGAAGGTCATCAAACTTGACGACTTTTTTGCTTCTGTCTTGTATGAGATCAGATGTGCAAGTATGAAACACCTCTCTTGTTTGCAGAGGCTTTGAATTAGCACAATAGTTATGGATATCAAAATGAAAGACAGTGAAATATGAGGTCGAAACACAACTTTTGATTTTAATTAGATGAGTGAATGAGACAACATTGCAAAAATATGGTTTATTAAAATAATATTTTTAAAGAGAAGCAGATAATTATGGAAAGAATCAAGTTTCTTCTCTTTGCAGAAAACTTGCTTGATAGTATTGCTAGTATTAAAAATGCCCCCAACTGATGTTAAAGTGTTTACTGTCATACAAGCTGCTAGTGTTGTTTTACTCTATGAAATTACTTTGCTTGCTTTCTGCTTTTCATATTGCAGAACAAAAACATTGGAATGCACAATTTACTTAAAATGAACTACTTGTGTTGACCTGCAGTATATACCTTTCATTATTCCTTAAAATCTTAGTGTTAAATCTCAAGTACTTTAATATTTTCTTCACAACACAGCAAAATAGCAAGAATATGTGCATTTATCATCATGTTTCAACACATTTCTTTAAAAGAACAAAAGAAACATTTCCCTTCCTTAGAAAACAGGTTTATTTTCAACAAAAGAGGAAGTACAAATTTTATTATATATAAATTGGAAAAAGAACCCATATTACCAAAGAAACTGCAACCATTTTGCAACTGAGCAATCAGAAAATCCATAAAATAAATACGTTTCTTTGACTGAAACAAAAATATGATCTATAATTTTATACGTACACTATAATAATATAACACCGTAATGGCTATTGACACGTCTCCTCCACTGACACTTTCTAACTAAAAGTTGGCACAATAGGCAGGATTACTAGACTGAGGGATTCAGATGAAAGAAGGGAGCAATAATCCAACTCACATAAATCCTAATTCAGCAATCAGAAAAAAAGGTCAATGTTTAACCAAATGATTAATTTTTAAAAACAATTTTCTTTTAATGATTCTTAAGCCAGCGTTGAATAGGACTCAAGAATTATTTCACAATCTTTTAGATATTGTATGTAAGTCAGTGAGGTTTCCCTACTAGCTGCGTGTCACCTTGGAGGTAAGTAGAATGAACCTAGTTTATATGTGGTAAGATCTGAATTTTGTGGTTTAGTTTTCAAGTCAAAACCAGAGGTAATGCTGCCTCCCAGCCCAGCTCTGGATTCACGGACTACTGAAAACAGTGTGAGTCCCCGGGTTTTCCAAAGAGGTCCCATCCATGTTCAGTAATAGATGCAGATATGGCAGGGAATGAGCTGTGAGGTAATGAAGAACTGCGTAATGAAAATGTTAATCAGCTGAAATAAGAAGGACAAAGCAGACAACTTTTGGAGATACTGAAACCAAAAGGGTCTTTGGCTGCACTGAAGTGCAGCAAAATGACTCATTCTGTGAGGTATAGGGCAGTTTATAACAGAAAGTTATACAGAGACAATGGGGACTTACCTCCTGCATCCAAGTGCAGAAACTTAACCTCTGTTGAAATTGTAGAGTAATGGGTTTAACTTTAGGCCAGTAACAAGTTTAATCTTGAGACCAGAGGCTCACAAATATTTAATTTGCAACTGATTCCAAACAGAGCTTCATGCGTATAATTTTAACTAAAATATATAGAGAGCCCCATGCAGTTGCTTACTCAAAACAGCGTTTCCACTGTTGAATCAATTTACGTGGAAAAGGAAGAGACGTCTTTGGAAGGAACCTGTGTGAGAAGTCAGAGAAAAGTTGTTTCTTACCTCTTCTTCTTGTCTGTAGACAACATGATTTCGTACAAATAAAGATCAAAACCACTCATAAACTTTTCCTCTCTTGTTCCTCCCTCCAGTAGAAAATGTTATAGGCTTGTTCATAAGGATTCACTGATTTAATAGCACACAAGCACTTTTCATAGGAAGTGTGAGAATGCCAAATATTTGTCAGACCCAGGCAGTATTAAGTAATTAAAGTTTTTACTGTGTGTTGCTGCGGAAGGTCAGTGGTTCCTTTGTTTTGCAAAGCAGCTGTGCGAAGGAAGACACCAGCAACAGGAACAACATACACACATGGTTGAAATTGTACAGGAAGGAAAATCCAAAAGAGCTGTTGAGAATTTGCTAGTATGTTCTTTTTGAAAGTATTCAATTTTTTGTGGTCTTGATTACTAAACGCAACATGCCATCTCATCAGGCAGTGAATTTCTGAGCATATATTCTCAAATCAAAGGCATTGGCTCCCGCCTACTAAACCAGTGTATTATCAGGACTTAGAAAAAACAGATAAATCCCCCGAATGCCCTTAAGCCACACTATGTTTCTGCATTCTGGAAGCTTTCCTTATGTCTTGTAATGCTTTCCAAATCATCCAATCATTCCATGACTGGATTAATAAAGGATTTATGCAGATAAAAATAGGTAAATACGTTAAGTAAGATTCCACATTATCCTACCAGAGACAGAGAAGGAACTGCAGGATTTTTAATTGAGAGGCTGTACACTTTTCAGATTTAGGAAGTAAAATTACAGAAACACCTGGAAGATGTTATGCTTATTATCATGTCCACCTCTATAAAACAAGGTATTTGCTTTTTTTTGTTGCCAAAAACATAGGGGTGGTGACATCTTGAGTTGCTCTTGATGATCTCCTTTGAATTTCTTTATAAACTGCCCAGATACCCTGCCAAACTAGTGGGGTTTCCATGTGTATGGTGAAGCAAGAGAGCAGTTGGACATCTATAGGAAATACAACAGCTGGATTGACCATTCAGCGTGATGTATGTTGCGGTAACACATACGATCCAAGTATGTCTTCATTTCCACACAACGTCCTATTGGTTTGTGTTAGGTATACAACAAGAAAACTGTCTTTTTGGTATCTTAGGATAATATTTTTTTAATTGAACATAAGTAATGTATATTGACTTCAGTGAAGTATCTTGTGGAACAGGTTACTACACAAAGCATATAATGGTTTCAGTTGCACAGGTTCATTTTATTTGTGTCCTGGAATACAAAAAACTATATTTTAGTCACCAGAATTACCCTGCATAATGTATTAAGTAGACTACTCAAAGATACTGGCAAGTTTTCCTGCCCAATGAGTTTCCAAACACCAACTCTCCAGTTGTTCTAGATACACCCATTCATATTTAAATTTCAGTCAGTGACCGTAAATTTTTTTCATAGACTCATAGAATCATTTAGGTAGGAAAAGACCCTTAAGATCATTGCGTTCAACTGTCCAATTTGTTTATCATGTGGTAGAATCTAGGGTAAGATATCTTATTCTTGTGCTATCCTAGGTCTCTCAGGAAAGGCTGCTAGACTGTAGGGTTAAGTTTACTTTTATCTTTTTTTTTTAATTTTTTTTCCTAAATTCACCTTTTTTTTATCAGCACAATAGTTTTTTTACTACCTTTGCCATATAATTTTATAGACTCTTAAGGTGGGATTTGCTCCTGAATTTAGCTATCAGCAACGTAGATATTTACATGTGGACAGGTCAAACCACATGCTCATTAGTCAATGGATTGACGTTCCTGGGGCAGAGTTCTGAAGTCCTATTTTAGAATTGAAGATGTGATGAGTTGACTTGAAGTTCAAACAATTTTATTCCTAGAGGGCACAAAGACAGCAAGTTCAGATATATACATTTCATCAAAGGAATCTTAGGATAAAATTTTGATTAGTATCTATGGTATTCAAGATTGTTAACTGGAATTTATAATGCTAAGTCCTCTGGAAATCTTTGAAATTTTCATCTGCAGACACTGAAGCTGCACTGACTTCTGAGTAGTTCACATGCCTAAGTCCATACAAAACTCAGTACTATCTTTAAAGTCTAAATATTTTATTTAAGACACCCGAGGTTTTTTTGAGTGAATTTATCAGGCAATTGGGGACCTAGTTGTTGTGAAAGTGGTGGATATTGTGTAGTCTTTGCAAATTCTAAGTCATGGTATCATGCAGCTACCTGTCTCTCTTTTGAATATTGAAAATTCTCATCAGCTCCAATGCAAGCTGCTAAGTAATGGAACATTCAAAGCATGCACAAAGAGCAGCTGTAGACACTAGTACTCTTCAAAAATGAAATTCACAAAAATGTTCCTTTTTATCAACGTTTGTAGAGTTTACTTCAAAAGAAATTGTCATTTTCAGCTTGTGTTACATCATACTGGCAGATAAAGTTAGCAAGGGCAAGTTATTATCATGTAGTTTATTAGATGCAATCAAGTGTACAAGCAGAAGGGACATCCTGATGAGAAGTCAGAAGTCTTGAGAAATTACTGTCATTGTGCATGAAACTGAGGTCATGCCTAGAGAGAGGCTTGGATTAATGATCTGTCACTTTCTGTAAACACACATTTCAAATACCATGAACCATCCGCAACTGCATGACAATTACTTTAAATGTTCATTGGTGTTATAGCTATAAATATCAATGATTTTGTTAAAAAAAAATCTGTTTGTGAAATATGGACCTTTTTTCTTAAAGTATATTAAACTGTTAAATTGCTAACTATTACTTATCCTCAGCAAATACCAGTAGCTACTAGGAACAGAATCACAGAGGCTATTACAAGCATATTTCTTGATGACTGATTTGTTCATTAAGTCATCAAAAAACAACGCTGTGGTGCTCACCCTTCAGCTCACTGCAACAGCTAATGAAGTCAAAGGGAATTTGTTCACTGGCTTCAGGGTGCGGCCAACTGAGCTTCCTGCCCTTCTTGAGATGTGCAGGATCTTCTGGGTAAAAGCTCTCTGAATTGCTCCCTGATTACATTGAATTCTCTGTTCTGTTTAAATATTCTCTAGTTGTAGCATTGGTATACACTAATTCAGCAGAGTTTCTAAGCAAGATTTAGCTTATGTGTGAATGCTAGATGACAAAACTGCCTCCAAAGTTTTAATCAGCCAGTGAAATCTGTTTTGGCATCTCTGTGAAAATTGACTCAGTCTCCAGGAGCCTGTTTCCTTTTCTGCAAATGCAGGACAATAAAAAGTACTTTCTGCCATGGGCTGTTGATGGCATAAGGGGCTTTTTTTGATCACAGAAGGGTTTTTCTGAAATCATAAACAACACAGAAGCCTGCTCATTAACATGGAAAAACAACTGACTTTATCTGAGTTCCCCTAAGAATCATATCTTTTACAAGGTTATTGTTCCAGGCTTGGAAATAAAGATAATTTTACTCTTTAGGAAGATTTAGGAAGAAATTTAAAATAAATTACAAGAAGAAAACAATTAATAATTTAACACTATTTCAGTTTAGAAGCCCCAGTGCATTGGACATTTATAGTCATGACATTAGTCTTCTCGAAGGGGTAAGTAAATAATCCAGTCCAGTATTTAACTAGTCCTTTCCATTCTTCTCTTCATTGCTCATTTACTCAAACATTCTTGTTTAACAGGCCTCCTCCCTATGTCCCCCTATGTCGCAGCTGGTTAAGGTGAACATGACAAAGTTCCTTTGGACCAAAGATGTCTCTGGTCTAAACTCTTCCCATTCTAGGAGCTGTAACGTTGCTGTTCCCATAGTACTTAAGACAGAATAGATCACTTGTTACCAGGAATGCCCATGTAGTTAAAGTTGGGATGGGCAAAGAGCTCTGCTGTTATAATTCCTCACCCAAAACATATTTTTTCTTATCATTACACAAGAAAGATGACAGTGTTTTAATCTTCTTACCCAAATACCCAATTACCCAAATAACCCAAATAACTTAAATGACCAAGAGTCAGAATCCCATCTGTACTAACTTTCATAGTATCTTGTGTGATGCAGCGTGGTGTAACTTCGTGGTAAGAACTACTTCTGTCACACTAGTTCAATCAGTAACATTTGGCACCCTGTGAGATGCAATCCAGCTTGGAAGGCCAGTTCAGAAACCTAGTCCATAAAGAAACATAGAAAACAAAGTCAGACTCCTAAATGGTACTAGAAAAGAAAGGTCAAAGTGCAAATATTTCTCCTTTTTAACCTTTCAGAGAAGAAAGAAGAATTAGATAAAGTTATGACACAACACGGAGAGGAGAATAATAATGAAAGAATCTTGTGGAAATTCGGTTTTGCCTTTTCTCCTTCTTGCTGTGTAGTAGACAGTTAACATTTCATGGTCCTGCACCTCAAATGTAGCAATTTTTATTGCATATATTTTTAACTGTAGCAAAGAAAAAAATCTATATTCTCCAGCAGAAATACAATTATGTTGTTATGGATAATAAAAGGATAGCTTGACTTACTGTAACAGGTGAATAGTTTGCATATGCAGCTTTCAGAATGCCAGTCACTCTAAATTTAGAAAAGTCAGACTTGCTTCTTCGTTTGCAGCAATGTTCCCTGCTGCACTGAAGTGTGCTCAGAATAAACTGTAGTGGAAGAAAATCTCAAATTTCTGTTTTTCCTCTCTCAAAAACACAGAAAAAGTGGAGTTGTTTGAGATTTTCTTGATTAATACACTCATTCTTTCCTGTTCCTTCTTTGAGACTCATATAATTTTCAATCCATCTCTGGAATCTCCTTTTCTGAATAAAGAACAATATAATGCCAGGGTCTTTGTCTGTCAGTGGGACTTTTAAGTGCTTAAGTCTACACCAGGAAAGGCATAAAGTTGCTGCTTTTGTGGACCTTAAAAGACACTTTTCACAAACAGACTAGTAAGGAGACAAATCGTTCTGAACCCCAGATATAATTAATTGATTTGTTAGAGATGAATTATTGATGTTCCTCAGTCAAGCTAGAAGTAGTATTGGCACAAAGCAGTTTATAGATATTCTACACCTTAATTCCAGCATGCCACCCTCAGACTAAAAACAAGAGATGGAGAAAAAGAAAAAGCAGTCCTCCCAGTCACCCAGGCCATAGAAGAAGTAATGTATGTTCTGGTGAGTTTAAAAAACACTTTTTTAAAAAAAAAATAAATCTGTTTTATGTAAACAGAAAAACTGAACATTTTTCTTAAATTTTCAAACTGTGAATATTTTTGCATCAACTCATAGACATATTGGAATAAAAAAGACCATGCCTTAAAAGAATGATACTTTTGAACATGACTTCATTCTTCTGAAATCCTCCCCTAGGACTGGGCTGGCTCTTTGCCAAAGAACTGACCCATGTTCAGCGCAAAGGAGCTTTCAGTGAAGAGCTCTTTCAGCAGCCTAAGTCTTCCTTTGGTGGCCCCTCTGCAGCCAGGTGGAGGTCTGGGGTTTTTCTCTTCCCAGACACTAAACACTAACACTCCAGACCTGGTCCTAGCCATTGCCAAGGACCCTTATATATATATCACAGATTTTAAACCTTAAGCCTGGGCTGAGTCTTTGCCAAAGATCCAATTGAAAATGTTCTCAAGAGAAATTTTTTTTGCCACCTAAGCCTTCCTTTGACAGACCCTCTACCAGCCCCACTCCAGATGCACCTCAGGTATTTGTGTCTTTCCTATCCTCACCCTAACCCTAACCCTAGATGTATTCTGAGCCTCAGTCAAGGACCCCCAACCCTGGCCCAGATGAAACAGTTATTGGAGAAAGTACTTTCTGCAACCTACCCTCCTTTGGCAAAATGTTTGCAGCTCCACTCCAAAAGGCATGCTAGGCTTTGATTCTCTCCTATTTTAAATTCCTACTGTAAGTGTAATCCTAAATTTAAATCTTTGTATAGGCTGAAAACAAAAAATACAGTCCCAGGTAGGTCTACCCCAGATCCAAAATTTATCATGGGTTAATTTTTTGTGTAGCTTATCCCTTCCTTTGGCAGCCACTTTGCAACCCCCTACTCTCACCATAAGGCTACCGATAATTTCCTTGGGCTAAATCTCAGCAAATGGCAAGGCCAAGTTTTAGGGCTAAAGAGAAATCCTTGTGTTTCTGTCATGTATGTACATATACTTAAACATCTATGTGCATATACAGGGGGCAGGGTTTGGAACTAGATGATCTCTAAAGTCCCTTCCAACCCAAGCCATTCTATGATTCTATGATTCTATGATTCTGTGATTCTATACCTGCATGTGTTAGCTAGCCAGTTGAGGGAGGTGATTGTCCACTCCACACTGCACTGACGCGGCCCCACCTCAAGCACTGCATGCAGTTTTGAGTGCCTCAGTACAAGAAGGACATCAAACTATTAGAGTGTATCCAGAGGAGGGAGACAAGATGGTAAAAGGTCTCGAGGGCAAGACTTACAAGAACTGGCTGAGGTCACTTGGTTTGTTCATCCTGGAGAAGAGAAGGCTGAAGGGTGTAAGTCTATAACTTTCTCAAGGAGGGTAGAAGGGGAGGTGCTGATCTAATCTTGCTGGTGACCAGCAATAGGACGCAAGGAAATGGAATGAAGCTGCATCAGAAGAAGTTCAGATTGGACATTAGGAAAAGGTTCTTCACTGAGAGGGTGGTCAGTCACTGGAACAGGCTCCCCAGGGAAGTAGTCAGGTCGCCAAGCCTGTCAGAGTTCAAGGCACGTCTGGATGATGCTGTTAGTCACGTTGTTTAGTTTTAGGTAGTCCTGCGAGGAGCAGGAAGTTGGACTCGATGATCCTTATGGGTCCTTTCCAACTCAAGATATTCTATGATTATGTTTATTTGGCTTATTAATTCCACATATTCTGGATTACTGCTGAGTAGGAGGCGGTAGAGGGAAGAGGATGTCTATTTGGCTGTGGGCACTCTTTTCATGATTAGCTAAAGGAATACGTATACTTTAAATGACATGTAGTTTAAAACCGTATCTTTTTCAGATATTAATGTCAGTTAAGTTTTTTGAGTTTGGGGTTTTTTTTCCACTAAAAGAAGTGAAATAATAAGAACCAGAAATTTTCAGACTGACTGAGAGTGACATTTATGCAAATTGATACTATAGCAGTAAGTAACAGCTTTGAAAAATTCACTGATTTGTGTGGGAGGAACACATTGTAGAAGTACTAATAAAGACTCTTCCTCCGAATCTATGACAGAGTATGTGATAATTCTATCCCAGGCAGTCCCAGGAGAACCCGGCAGGATGCTTCTAACAGATGAGGTTCCTCATGTGAATGGCAGAAAACTCATGAGTTTTGATTGTGTTATTTGCCTGGGTTTGTTAGATGGGTGTGAACAGATCCAGTTACTAACTGGCACGGCTGGGACTTACACAAAGAAACAAATCAAAAAATATCATTTGCAAAGAGCTGCTTAGCTCATAAAATGAACAGAACTTGTTTCAGCATAAAAGGCACAGAAGATACTAAAGAAGCTGCAGTGCTTTACTTAGAAAGCAACACTTTCAAAATATGAAGACTAATGGGAAAAATAGAAACATGCAAAAATACTGCAATTGGTTTATAAAAACATTCTGTAAATTCTGTATTGTAATTCCACACAGAAGCCCATAGAAAAGTATAAAAACAAGCTATAAATAAAACCAAATCCATAAAGAAGGTGGAGGAAATGTTATCACCATAATTGATGTTGGTTTTGTTAGCATTTTCAGGATCTGCTGCTTAAAATAGCCTTAACCACACCTGATATAAATAGCTGTAATCCACAGCCTACGATCTCTGCCATCCCATACTAAGCTTTCAGTCAGCTGAGTCTTTATGTCACTGATGTTGGAAAGCAATTCAAATCACTTATCTGCGATTATAGTTGTTCCAAGAATACATAGATTACCTGTACGTGGTTGTTCAACTTCAAATAAACAGTAAAATCTTGAGATTTTCTTAATTGTTTTCTGTAAGCCTTTTATTTTCATGTACAAATGTACTCAGAAGGACCACATTTTAAAGTCAAACATTTGAATTTTCCAAAATTAAATTTCAAGTTGCATTTTCAGTGGCTGGTGCTTATCCCTGGCTAGTTGATGGTAAAAGACTGACCCTAGTATATGCATGTAGTATGTGGACTGGCCCATTAAATATCTCCTGAGCTTCTTTGAAAACCCCTGTGAGAAATTGTGCTGAACGTAATGGTGACCAAGCCTGAGTGGGAAGGGAAGGGCTCCTATGAGGAGTAAGGGAAACATAAGAACAGTAAGAACTGGGGGGAGGACACACACTTCAGTAAGAGAAACTTTCAAAAGTTTATAAATGCTCTTATGAGGGAAATGATACAGTCCTTTTGAGTCTAATCTTTCCCTGAGTTGTACAGCTCTACAATGATTTGACAATAAAGTTTAATTCTTCAGTCCTGATGTTTACAACTAGTCCCATTTCAGCTTCTTTGTTTCCTGTTTGTTCACTTTGAATCCTAAAATAACTATTGGATAATCCTGAATTTTTATTACAAGTGTCACTCTAGATCATGATGAAACTTGACAAAATACAGTAAAAAAGTGAATCCGTTCTTCTTGGCAGATCTTGGAAAACTCACAAGGGCAAAAGTAAATTGGGGTATATTAGAAGTTACATACATACACTGCAATAAAACACGTGATTTCAGCAGAGATGTACACGAGTTAATTACCTGATATTAGTGCTAGTAGTGTGGCAATAGTTGAAGGCAACCTATAGGTCGAGAATGTTTTACCAGATCTGTGACTAGCATCAGAGAGGACTCTGCTAGTGATTGGTACACTTAGGGTGGAAATTGGAAGGCCTTTACGCAGCAAAGCTCTGAGATTCTGAACATTAATAAAACCTCCTAGCTCTTAAGAGGAGCTCAGATAGTTTATGGAACTCTGCAATATGTTGTACTCCGAGCAGAGAGAACAGGATTGTCTGCAGTGGTGGTTTCTGCTCTTACTTGCTGTATCTCAAAGATCAAATATTCTATAGAAAAATTCTCAAACAAGTTTTAAGACAAAAGAGACATATTTCTCTCTAGCTGGAGGCTGGCCTATTTTATATTAGTAGATTTTTATAAATATGATGTTGAGGAAGGGAATATGTCATCCAGGCGTGACAGAGTAGTGTAGTGGCAGATTTTTGTTCGGTAATCAATAGCTGCCTTCTTTATCGGAAGGCATGTCCTATGAGGACTTTGGGCTTGTCTAGTTTGGAGAAAAGGAGGCTGAGGAGCAACCTCATTGCTCTCTACAGCTTCCTGAGAAGAGGAAGTGGAGAGGGAGGTGCTGATCTCTTCTCCCTGGGATCCAGTGACAAGATGTGTGGGAATGGTTCAAAACTGCACCAGGGAAGATTCAGACTTAACATTAGGAAGCATTTCTTTACCAAGAGGGTGGTCAAACACTGGAACAAGCTCTCTAGAGAGGTGGTTGATGCCCCAAGCCTGCCAGTGTTTAAGAGGCATTTGGACAATGCCCTTAATAATGTGCTTTAACTTTTGGTCATCCCTGAAGTAGTCAGGCAGTTGAAGAGGTCAGGACCAGATGATCCTTCTAAGTCCCTTTCAACTGAAATATGCTGTTTTATTCTTGGGCCCTGTTTCAACCATCTGCAAAACAAGGATAATGCTGTCAAATACCTTTATGATTTTTTTCAGGTTCAACACTAAAAATCATTAAAAAAGAGCCTTTTAAAACTGCTATCCCACCACCAAGCAACATTCCATGAGAAGCAATGGAGCAAGTCAGAGAGACCAAAGGTTTTCCTTGTCCGTTATGAACCAAGCACAGTTTTCCTGTTTTCATCTAATTTCACTTCCTGTCAAATGCAGGAAGGATGTCTTAGAAGGAATGAAAGATTAATAAATTAATTAATATTTTAAGAAAACCTGTTTTAGTATTTTCAGACATTGATCAATCTGTGTGAAGAATTAGTTCAATACAATACAGGAACTTGAACTACAAGCCTGAATTCAGTAATGCAGTGTAAGGATTCTTAGAAAGTTGTCTCCTCTGTGAGTCTGTCTTGGCGCCATTGAGGTACCTGGTAAATTCCTCTTGACATCAACAATGTAATATTAGTTGTTTAGAAATGGGATGGGGGGGGAAATGAAAGAATTTATATTCTTTGTCACGTTCCATGTTTACAGAAAGTAACCTAGTCTCGAGAAGTTTCTGTTTCCAAACCACCACCAGAGCCTACATAGAAGTGTACACTGACTGATGCAGGTAAAAAAGAAGGTTAGAATAGCTTTCAAAGTAATAATATCACTTTGGATAACTTCATTTTCATAATTTCATACTGCAGTTTCATAATTCCTGGTCCAGCCTCCTAAATCTTTAAATACCAATAATATAAATCTGCAATGAAAAATTTTACAAGATACTAAACCCAGATACTTAGAGACACAAGGCAAATTCTGCATATGCCAGAACAGCCTCATAAAGTTCCTCATAGATTAGCATGCCCTGGGACCTATTAAAAAAAATTCTTGTTTTGAAAAGTGCCATAACCTGAGGGGTTTCACAGTTTGAGTGCTGGGAATGAGGTAAAATACACAAAAAGCGAAAGGAGTGTAGAATGTCATCGCTCTGACATGTCTTTTTAAAGGAGGTCATCTGATTGATGCTTTTTTTCAACAATGGAGAAAAGGGGAAAGAGAAACCCACAGTAATGCATGCCAGAATTAGACGCTGATGATTCTTTGATTTTATTCTGTATGTTTCATGACCACATTCTGCAAGTCCAAAATAAAACCCTGAAACAAGATACATCTAATCCAGTAGCAGTATCTGCTGCAGCATACACCGAAGGTCACAGATCCCTGCTGCCTTTCATTCATTTACTGCCAAATAGAGAGACAAGATAGCAGCATGAATGTCAGGGTAGCCTACTATCACTGCTTTTCAACTCCTGATGATGCTTTTCTTGTGCTTTAACAAAAAGGCACTGATATGATCACCAGAATTTACACTAGCAAGATGGCAGATGGGAGCAGACAGACCCTTGGGAGTAACTGCCAGCAGTGGGATCTGGATTCCCAGTGGGAAGGAGGCACAAGCCAGTGACACCAGTGGCTGCCCCAGGAAACATCCAGCCTAGCAACAGACTGCAGGGGCTTTTCTGTTGTCGCAAAACCCTCAGAAACCAGCTCCACAGCTCTCCCTCTCCCTCAGTCTGAACTAGCTTGTATGTATCTTGTTGGCTCTTAACAAGGCAGATTTGTGTTTTTGAGATTCAGAAAGTTTGTCCATGCCTATAATAGCCACAGTTCCTTAAGTGGCAGAACTACGCACAGAAAACCGTAGAAATGAGCACCCATAATGCATCTGACATCACCCTGCTCACACTTACTGGCACCTACTCATATCTATAGTAATTATTCATTAAACACCCTTTGTCTTAATTATCTTCAATAATTTGAGCAATGACTATGCTATAATTTGATGGAAATAAAATACTGTTTTCTCTCCCTGTACATTCCTAACAGGAGAATACCCAGAAACACTATACCTATTTAAAATATTCCATAGACACTTCTGTCATGAAGCATTGCTTAAAAGTAATGTTAAGTTTTTACTGCAGAGAGAAATGTTTTAAGCCATGACCAATAGATTACTTTGGAACTTAATTCTTTTTAGACATAGAATTTCTTGTAGATTATAAGTGCCTGTAAAGAGTTTGAAGCCTGAAGTAACTTTCCTCCCAAATGCTTTCCTAAATTGTGGTCTTAGTTATTTACACAGGATTACTTTGAGTTGTGCTTAGAAATAATGTTTTTACTAAGTGCTTTTGGAATCAAACAAAATTTGCAAACTGTTTTTAATGCACTACTACGAATTCAGTTTAATCTGATATTTACATTATTTGCTCTATGGCAGAAAATAAATATTTTGTGTTACGGGCTCACAAAAAACCCCACCCAAACAAAAAATTTTGTACTTCCTTCTTACCATCTGAGTGTTCTCAGTGTTCCTGAGAAATAAATTTTGTTTATGTGTAAGATCTAACTGGGCTGAGTTACAGAGCGAGGATAAGAGAGATAAGGGGAAATAGTCATAAATGTGGAAAGTTCACATAGGAGGGTCCTTTTAATTTGACAGACATATTCTTTAGGTCTATATAACATGCTATAATGCTGTTACAACGATGAGCAAATCTGTCATCAGATACCCACCCTATGCCTTGGCTCTGGCAAACTTCCTTTATGCTGTTTCGTTGAGAGAAACAATCCTAAAATCAGCTGCCTTACATGTCATGTTCCGTCCACCAAAGTACCAAGTCTAGTTTTAGGCTCTTTCTGCACTAATAGAGCTGGAGGAGACAGATAAGCACACCCATCACAATTACCCCCCTGAGCAATTAATTTCTCCTGCCTGTTTTAGAAAGAGATAAAACTACTTCTGGGAATCCGGCTTCCCTCAACAGATTATGGAGAAAATACGATAAATTCCTTAGAACTAAGATTTAATTGTTAGATAGTTAAGTGAGACTGATCCTCTACTCTAAGTACATACAGATTATGGCATTACAAGAGAGATTTATTGAGAGTCTAGAATGCAAGCACTGTACTCCCAGTAACATCCCTTTACCATCTGTCGTTTACAGCTCTTAATCAGTAGTTAATAAGCCATGGGCCTGGGGTAAGGTTATTAAGATTGAAGAAGAATTGAAAATAAATAAAGGAAAATTGCAGGTGGGCTTGGTAGGCAAAGAGTCGTTCAGCCTGTGGTCAGTGGACTGTGTGTGCTTTGTAAAACATCTGGAAATACTCTACAAAATGATTACAGAAAACAGCGTGCCTGCAGACATCATCTGGAGCCAGCCCCTGATGGCAGATGTCATTCCTTCTGTTACCACACATTAGCAGAGCAATTGTGTATTATTAAACAGCGGCAATAAGGTGGTCCATGTCTGGAGGTTTGGTATTTCTTCAGATAAAAAATAATAAAATTAACCCCCCCTATTCAGAACAGCAGCTATCTGTGTAACAAGAGCTGTCTTTAAAAGAGTGACTGTATCGAGAGACCTCAGAGTTAGAAACACCTTGAAAAATGAACCATCTTCTCAGTTTTAACAATAGTTTCTAAGCTAATGTTGAGGAGTGATTTGTGGTAGAGGAGACATTACCTCTATAGCTATTGTGGTTGTGCTATTATGGGCCATATTTTTGATTCCAAGGTTTTCATTCTGGATGGTTCCTTGAACAACATGCTTATTTTTTAAAATGCTTTAATCAGTCCTACGTTGTTTATTTTTCTTAAAATGATTGTTGTAATCATATTACCCTTTAATCACATTAGCATTTAAAAGCTCCCAAACTAGATTATTGAATTAACTTTTTTTTGGGGTTTTATTCAAATTTTAGCAGGTATCATAAAAGTAGATAAGTAAATGGTAGTATCATTGTGAAAATTTAAAACTGAGTGCAAGAAAGGACTATAAACTGCCCAAAAAAAGGGCTTAAGAGGCCTTCAGCTCAATAGGATATATCTGCTTTCCTGCATAAGAAAGATGAAAAGGGAATAAAGATCAGAAAATTTAAAATCATTTCACATTGATTTATTCGTTATTCACAGCAGTGTGTATTTCTCTTTGAAGTAGAAACATGCATAGAAACATAGAAACATGCACAGTTTATTCATTAGCTTCTCAAATAACAACTCGTGGTTGTGAAACCTGACAGACTGACAGAAAGACAGATTGCCTTTCTTTCACAAAGCGCAACAATTCCTTCAACTTATTATAAATTTGTGTGTTTTAAAAGTTTTTTGTTTTGTTTTTTGAGGACAGATGATAAAATAATTAAATCTGATTATTTTTTGAAATTTAAAGTAAATTGCAATAAAAAGTGCCAACTAGCTGGGCTGATCCTTTGTGTATGAACTATACTCTTATTGATCGAGTTTTTTAAAAAAATATCCTAGAAGTTTGGGCTTTCTTCAAAGAAGATGGATATGTTTTCATTTACATATTTGAGATTGCTTTACAGTGGACACTGATAATGTAATGTTTCTTTCTTCCTCCACAGGAAAATGTTAGATTTATTTTCCCCAATTGCAGAAAATAGATAAATAGGGTAAAGTATGCCCTATTAAGCCTGATGTTGAAATTAAGAAAGATGTCTGAGGCCCTTTAGTAATTAATCACTGCAAAGAAAAAGAGGTCCCACATCAGGTGTTTTATAGTATTGCAATAAGAAAACCCAAAAGATTTAATTTCTAAATTTGTAAACTATTTTCCTAAAAGCTTAAATTATATCTTCCAAATCTGGACTCACCATTTATTATTTTTACACTTACCATTTATTTCACCTAAACATTTATTTATTAGCTATGTACACATTTATTTATAAATTTATTTTGCCTTAACAAACTGTTCCTGTGACATGGTTGTTATTACAAACAGAATGGAGTAAGAATTAATCTAAGTAACTTGTTGATCATGAGTCTTATCACTTTCAGCAGCATCATTATAGAAAGACATTTGCATGGTTTATTGATATGTGAATATTTGTTGTCCCTAGCTACTTGTTGATGTATCTCCATCAACTCTCCAAGTTGTCTTGCTTTCCATGGAACCAACTGAGCAAATGCTCCCAAGTGACGTTACAGTTTGCATATTCAGGTTGAATATCTGAGAAAACGTACTTTCTACAATTTTCAAAGTCCCTTTTTGCTTGCTGCTGAAACAGCATTTATGAGCAAAATATACTCATTTGGGCATAAGCAAAACGGATTGTTTTGACTAGTTGTGGTGCACATAAAAATGGACAGGATTCAACCTAACAGTACATGAAATAACAGTTTAGCAAGTGACATAACTGTCTTGGGATTTGTTGAGATTTCATATTTATGATCATATGCTGAAGTCGGAGGTTAGCTGCAAACTGGCTAATGACCAGTTGCAAGCATCATGTTGCGTTGTTATTTCTTAGCTTTCTTGCCATGATTCGCTGTGAGGAAACACAATTAAAAAAGGAGAGAAGGATGCAGGGAGTGGTTAAGACAGGGAGGGAGGAACAAAGGAAGAAAGGAATGATGGCAGAAAGGATGGCAGGAATAAAAAAGGACAGAAAGGAAGAATGGAAGGAAAAGGAGGAAGGAAGGAAGGAAGGAAGGAAAGAAAGAAAAGAGCAAATTGAGAAATGAATGGAAAGACTGGGAAAAAATATGTTTCAATACTAACAACAAGAGGCAGATTATCAAGGAATTATTCACAAGGAATACAACAACACATCACCTAGAAAGAAAGTGTTTGCTAGAGCCCTAAGCTGAAGTATTATCAAGGTAATGGCATAAGCAAGAAGTTTCTTTGTAAGGGATAAAAATGTGCTTGCAGGAAAGTGAGTCCTCTTTCTTTCCACCCCAAAAATCACAAGCAAGTAAGCAAAATGCAGTGGCTAATGAAATGAGAAATGCTAAAATTCAATGAGGAGTACAGTATCCATAGACTAGCTAAAATGGAGAATACTAGGTATTACTGTTGACAGCAAGGCAGAGATTGTGGTTATTTATGCTGCCATCATAGAGTGCATCATGGCTGTGGTGGTAAAAGTACGAGGAGGTAATACTTAAGGAGACAACTGCCTGTGTTCTCAAAGCAGCTACACTATCTGATTGCGATCACATTTATTAGTCATAGGGAAGTGGCCAGTGTTTGATAATTAATATTGATGGCTGTTGAGGAAGCTACACTATTCCATGGAGACAGAGAAGAGTCATTAACAGACCAGCATAGACCAGTGCAGAAATGGAGGACACTACTTCTGCTTCACTGCCAGAGAAAGCATGTGAGCAGTCAATGTTCAGGAGCAAGTAGAAAAGCCCTGGGATTTAAAAACCAGCTAGTGCCCTTTCCCTGCCAAAGTGTGAAGCAGCTTATTTAGAGTTCTAGCGCTTATTTCTTTAGGGCTATTTATTTCTTCTGTGTGGTGTTTCAGAGCCAATGTTGGCATGAATGGTTTTCAGTTAACTCTCTTCTATAGCAAATTTCCTGTGTGTTGATGAAATTTTTTGTGTGCATTACTTTTCATAGTAATCCCCAGGGCAAATTCATCTCAAAAGTCAGGGGAAGAGATAGGAAGGACTAGACTTTCTAAAATTTTCACAGACCATCTCTTTTGACGGACTTTGGCAATACAGCAACAATGCACACTGAGTAGTCTTCTTCAGAATATTTTGCTTACAAGAACTCTCTACATTTCAAAATGTATTTCCACTTCAAATCCAATCAAAACTACAAATCAGATTCATGTTTATATCAGATCTATAAGCGTTTATGGCTTATAGGAATGCTTCAGACTAGACGTTCCTAATATATTGTCACAATGCTTTCCTTTTTAATTACTAAAAATACTTTCACAAAATCAAGAAATATTTTCTATCCATTTATTTCTATTAAGCCTACAACAACAAAAGCAAGTAATCGCACTGATTTCAACAGAGTAATCGTGTGACCTTCTATAAATAAATAAAGCCCCTTCAAATTGAGTTATTTCCTGGCTGTTTAAAATAGCTACTATCTGGTATGTCCTCAATAATGTAACTAAAATCTCTGAACTAGACTTTATTTGCTATAATGTTTATAACAAGGCCCTCAGGAAGGTTCTGGAGCATTTCTGAATACCAAACAGGGAGATGGACTTTTCAGAATCATTTGAAACATTAAAAGAAGAAGAAGATCAATGTTTTGTGTAATTGAAACTGCATACAGCATGGTTCATAGCAACTTATTTCAATGCTGGTCAGTATCTGAGCAACATAGGTTTGAATAAGCAAGTAAGAAAAGTAGATTTAGGAATAAATATAAATAAACCAACACATGTAATAGTCTTTTGTGAAACTAAACCATAAACAGCAGAACATACACAAAATAATGAGTTTAGTTCAAATACACTACGCTTATTAAAAAAAGAATAAGGGTTGTTATCTTAGAACCGCCTCTGTTATGAAATTTGCATCCTCAGCAAAACATAAGATGAAGAAATAATCTACATTTTAACACTACTGCAGTCATTACATGGCCTGCAGGGGCCATTGTGATCATCTTATCTGACCTCCTGCATAGCAAAGGCAACAAGACTTCACTGAGTTCGATTTTGTTTGAAACAGAGAATACAGAAGTTCTACTTCCATGAGTCCATGATTTTATCACAGACATTCAAAAAGTTCTGTGAAGCAATTTGGAAAAAGAGGAGTGGTGAGCATACAGACAGCTGCCACTAGGCATATCTAGAGCTGTCATTCTCCTCAAGCCTACACAGAGAGGCATCACACGATTCTCAGAGGGCTGGCTGTGTGTTGGACTCTCACCATCATTTTTTATACAGCTCAGAGAGACTTCTGAGCAGAAACTCCAACAAATTCAATATGCCGCTTATGACATGACATTTATATACCATAAAACCATTATAAATAATGGTTTTGGATTTTCATATAGACCATGCTTTTTAATATGCGTTTAAAATCCATTTTTCCCGTAAGAACCAAGGAAGGAAATTTTAATTCTTTTCATACCTTACCAAAAATTATGTAAGACACTTAAAACAGTGCTTATTCAAGTAATCAAGAGACTATTTATTTTATATAGAGGTTTACAGCTCATAAAAGAATGACCTTTATCTTCTATAACACATATGAACTATTAAAAAAAACTTTTCCGTGCTATTCCAGAAACACAAAGGAATGATGTTAGCTCTCAGAAACTTTGTTTTACATATTTGTTGGGACTCACATAACCGCATCTATTCAGTCCTCAGACTTGTTCCAAAATTTACTGAAACTACTGAAATTTTTCAAAATGCTGTTACTAACAAATGAAGACATATATTCCTGATTTCTAGATGAGTGCAAAAGCAAAACAAAGTCATCCCTTCTAGCGTAAAAGTTTCCACATTCTTCTTATCTCTTCTGATAATGTGACTTGACTGCTTCTCAGAAGGAAAAGTTGGACACATTTTCTTACAAGGACTTTTGCTGAAATTTGCCCTAGTTAAGCTTTGTTTTTTCCCTCATTTTTTTCAATACAGAGAGTGTAAGAAGTAGAATTTAAAGGCATTCATGCACTTCAGTATATTTCTTACATGACCCCCTACCCTGAACAGAAAAATTTGCTGATCCTTAAACACTGTACTAGACTGAATTTAGTCTGCAACCCATTGATAGCTCAGCTAGTGCTCCAGACTCATGGGGAAGGACACAGCAGGAAAATATGAACTTAGAGTCAGTTTTAGTTATCAAGTAAATATTATGCCTATAATTTTCTTTTTACTTTGTAAATAATTTCATTTCTTAACTGATTTTTAATATTGAAAAGGGATTGAGGCTGAAAAAGGTTTTCTTGTTACATGTGTTAAACTTGTTAAGGGAATGGTGAGATGCAGTAGTGAAATTTTACTGGTAAACTCATCAGGTTTCCCTCTGGCTAGAATATACTATTTGCTTTAAAACTAAATAACAAATCAAACTGCTGAATAGAAAAGATGGGGTTGTTATTTCTGATTATAAGAAAAGTATTATGATTTCTCTTCTGGGCTTCCAAAGGCATATTTAAAATATTTATGCTAAATATGTTTGTGTCTGAACTCAGAGCAATTATAATAACTGACAGTTATATAGTATATTCCAGGCAAAGATATCAGTAAGTTCTACAGACGAATTAAAAATTGTATTTGCAAGGATCACTTTCCCATCACTGAAATCTTGACAACTCTAGGGTTAGCAACAATTAGCAACACCTACAATAAAAATACAGAAAGCATCTTGTTCAAGATGGAAAATTAGAAACATTGTGTCCCCTTAAAACTTCAGTAGAAATTTAGACAGGCAGAAAACATAAGCTCTAGTGCAATTTAGCCAGAACATTAGGTAAATGATACAAAACCAATCTGTATGATTCGGTGTTTAGAACAAAATAAAGATAATGTCTAAAAGAATCAGCGTGTATATCTTTTACACTCAGGGCCACTAACCAACTAAGCTAGAGCAATCTATACATTTGCATCTTGTTCTAAAACTGGATTGAGCAGAAGTGAAGGTGCCTGAAGATTCCACATACAAGTGCTTCAGAGCAATGGGGCTCAGCAAAGGCTTTAGGTAACTCATGTCTTGACCTATACATCAGCTCTGCTTTGTCTGTCCTGGGCCTTTAAAGAGCAGTAGCCTTATTACAATGCTGAAGAACACAATACTGATGTTCTTAAAAATCATCAAAGTATTCTCATCTGGATGGTTTCTCATCAGTCTCTCCCAGCAGGAACTCAACCTGTGTTGAATGAGTGGACAATTTTCCTCTGACTTGCTAGAGCTCACATGTCAGCTTGCATGCACACATTTTTCTTACAGACAGCTCAAGATCAGGTTTTCATTTAATAAATGACAATTTTGTACATTAATAAATAGTCTAGTAAGACCCCAAGAATAAGTGTGTGCAAGGGTGTGTGTGTGAGGTCTGTGGCAAGTACCCCTGCAGAAGATGAGTTGATATCAAAACCCCAGAGTAAGGGACTTTTGCTGTCAGAAGGTGGTCTTCCTGTCAGTGGAGACAGCATTGAATGAATTAAGAAAATGAAAGGTAATTCCATTAAGCTCTTTAAACAGCCAAAATAAGGTAAATACAAATTTAGGCATTAAGAAATATTTCAAAGGAAAATGTTTTACTTTGGTTTTTCTTGGATATTTAGCCTCTTTCAGCCCTTTCTCAGACCTTACGCTATACTGATGATATCAGAAAATGTTACCTGTACAAATAATGCTCTTCTAAACAATTAATATACTTTAAAGTCAGTATTTATTTTTCATGTGTATTTTTTAAATTAGAGTTAAAGTGAGTTAGTTTAAAATTAAGTCATATCATAAATACAATTCTCATTTCATTTAACCTTAATTTATATTCTCCTTTTTTTAAAATCTCTTCAAAATAATTGTCTTCTATTTCCTTGTCATTACCTTGGTAATTTCCTCCACTACTTGATTTAGAAAATGGTATTTAGGAGGGCAGTAGAGGATGAATAGGCTAAGATATAATAATTCTGTTTATTGTTTTACAGATTACAGGGACCAATTTGTTTTATGAAGCAGCACAGAAGGAAACAGGCACTATTCGGGAAATTAAAGGTCTGCCAGTGTGCTGCACAATTCTCTTCTGAATTAAAGATTAATTAAATACTTTAAAAAAATATCAAAGTAAATGTCAAAGGCAAAGAGCTGAAATTAAAGAATATAGAATTACTATTACAAGCATAGCTAAGACAAAACCATTTGAAATATTATAGTAGATAATGCATAATAATGTCTCAAAAATAATCTTACTTTTTTTGAGGTCCAGGATTTAGCATAAACAGATATTGATATGATAACAATAATACGTTGGTGTGCAGTTAATTACTGTGAGTTTAGAATTTAGGATCATAGAATCATAGAATCATTTAGGTTGGAAAAGACCTTTAAGATCATCTAGTCCAACCATTGACCCTACTCTACCAGGTCTGCCACTAAACCATGTCTACACGACTTTTAAACACCTCTAGGGATGGTGACTTAACCACCTCCCTGGGCAGCCTCTTCCAATGCTTGATAACTCTCTCAGTGAAAATTTTTTTCCTAATGTCCAGCCTAAACCTCCCCTGGCGCAACTTAAACCCATTTCCTCTTGTCCTATCGCTAGTTACTTGGGAGAAGAGACCAGCGTCCATCTCACTACAACCTCCTTTCAGGTAGTTGTACAGAGCAGTAAGGTTTCCCCTCAACCTTCTCTTCTCCAGACTAAACAATCCTAATTCCTTCAGCTGCTCCTCATAAGACATGTTTTCCAGGATGTTGCTTTCCTCTCGTGTATATTAAACTACTTAGAATTTTCAAATAAATAATAAAGAACTGTATATATGTAAATGGTTTTGATTTATGAAGGTTTTCTAGACCTTTGTTTCTCCTAGGGAAAAAGCAAAGAACACAAATGTGTTAAATTGAAAAGACAGTCTGAAATCCTGTAAAAATTGTCAACTGTTAATGCAAAATTGGGACATCATAAATGAGATTTTTCTCCTACCAAACTGTTTTCACCATTAATCCATGGTTTACATATTACCTGCTGTGAAAGTTAAGCCTATTTTAAAGAAAAAGGACCAAACCCAAGAATGACAAGAAGGCTTCTTTCCAATTTGCGTTTTGGTAAAAAGCATACTGGGAGGGGAGGAGGAAGAGTGTTAAACATATTAAACATGAAAAGAAACAAAGAGCAGCTGCCTTCTGCAGCCTTCTTTTCCACTTTTCCTTCCCTATCCTAGTGTTTACATGTACTTCTTTCTTTTTGCCTTCTTCCCAATCTGTTCCTTCACATTCCAGCTCTTTTCATCTTCCCTTTATCTTCTACATAATTTTGTGTAGTCTTGTAAATTCTGTAATTCCCCTGTTATAACTTTCCTATTGCGATTTACTCTCTTTAGCTACTTAAGATGTTTCAGAACTGCATAAAAACATAAGCTCTTCCTTTGCTTACGAGCTGTGGTGAGCATAGACCAACTAGCCTAGCATGACCTTCCTCTTCGGCAGAGAGAAAGGGATCCCTTACTGCTCTCTCTCGCTCAGACAGGTGCTGACTTGTCTTCCTCCTTGGACGGGATTTTTTATTGTTTATAATTGTTTACAGCCTCTAGGTTCTGGTCAAAATTTTCCCAGTAGTCTGAAATGTGACCTGCCCCACTTAGCAGACTAGGTAGTATTACATGGTGACACACAGGACTAAATCAAAGGCCCTGCGTACATGGTTATTAAAATATTTTACTGAGCCTACAGATGAAAGAAGGGCATTTAAGGCATTGAATACACTCTTCAAAGAGTCTTAAGCAGCAGAGAGCTGTGCTTAGGACATAGGCAAAGAGAAAAGTAGGAAATCAGATGGTGTATTGACTTGCATTGATTTGAAACTCTTTCACTGAACTTCTAAAGATATCTTAGATATTCATTTGAGAAATGAGGGATGGCTTTAGCTCAGCAAGTATGTGCATTATATGCATCAGACTTACTGAGAACAAATTCTCACTGTGAATTATCATTCAAACATCTCAGTTGTCTATATACATGTACTTATGAATTTGCGTTTCCACAGAATGTGAAGCTGAATTATATGAAATCTATTTTAGATAACATACTCAAGCTTTGAGGCAGAAGCTCTTTTCTAGCGATACAAACCTTTTATAATTTTTCTCTATTTTAAGCTTACCATTTTACAAATAAAAGTCAGGAGCTTACTCCTAGAGGTAATTCACTGAGTAGTGGAAACAAGCACACAAAAAAGTGAAAGAATAAGCATTACATTAATAACAATTTTTTATGATTTGTTTATTTATACATTTCAATGGTTGCTGTTGCCTGTGTATAGGCGTGTGTGTTTTATGAAACAGATTTTTAAGTAAAACAATGGAGATCAGTTTTTAGATGGGATTTCACGGAAGTGTCTAGTAGCACATTCAGGAGGGACTCTAAAGAACTGCCTATCAAAGAAGATGACCAGAAAGAAATTTTAACTGTTATGTTGTCTTTAGCTGTCCATTTAAATTTTCGAGGGAGCACAAAGGCTTGAACTGATCTCTCAAAATATGAGAATACAACAGGAACAAAAGAGAAAGGGAGCAGACAACTGACTGAATGCATTTCTGCATCTGTCATCTCCTTCCGATATTGATGCTTATAAGTCACTTTTAAAACACCTTCAGAACCTATCAGGGGAAATTGTAGTCATGCTTGCTTACCGCCATTCATTTACTTCTGGCTTATTCATCAAGGTAATATTGGTTAATTGCGCTTCACAGAATCACAGAATCACAGAATGGTCATCTTGTCCAATGCCCCCTGCTCAAGCAGATCCACCTAGGGTCAGTTGCCCAGGACCATATCCAGAGGGCTTTTGAATATCTTCTTTTTCATCTGACTTTCAGGTAACTCGTTTTTATTGAGATACTTGATTTTTCACTTATTTAAAATTGTCCTTTCTTACTTTAGTAATAAAATGGTCATAGTTAACATCTGTGATCATGAAATCTGATGATCACATAAACTAGCAGAAAATCCCATCCCTGATTTGATATTAAGGCAGATAACTAATAAGCTTTGGGGAACTTCACTAATCTGCCACTATTTGGTAATTTTTAGACAAAAAATGTTGATGCTTCACACTTGGAAACAAACCTTTCCGCTTAGTGTTCTTTGGGGTTTGTTTAAAAAGGTCTGTATTATCTCTTCCTGTCACTGTTTTACATATTGCACATTTTAGTAGTCCACAAATATTGCTATTGTCTGTTCACTATTTCATGTTTAAATAATGGCTGAACTTACAGGTATGCTTTGTGTCCAGCTAACCACATTCAAGAAAATACTCTCTGGTAGTCAGGCCAAAGATCTGCCCACACATCAAAGAGATTATAATGGATACTGGAACTCAGGAAGTTTGAGGCTTTTAACACTATTTCTGCCACAGAGATAACACTGTAATTTTTATCGTAAAAGTAGAAAAACATATGGCTGGTGGATAGGCATCAATAAATCTGTAAATTTATTGTAGAGGTGGATGAGAACCAAACTTACTGGCAAACTCACAAATCTTGTTTTCTGTATTTTTCAGGCCCTTTGGCTGTTTCAGAAATAATATTTTCTTCCATTGCATTTTTACTTTCTTCAACCATCTCAGGGGTATACGGAGGCATGCAAAACATACCGTAACATTATTGACACTCACTGAACTGCAAAGCAAATTTGAGTTGTGCTCTACTTCTGTGCAATTTTAGGTGAGTTTCAACTTTGTCTTAAACAATTCACGTAACTCCTCTCCCACTCTATCTGGTGTTCACCAAGGGGAAATCATTCCTTTACTTCAGTGGGTGCAGTATCTAGCTCTGAGTAAATGTTTCAGACTTGACATATGAAGCTGTTTGGTCAAAAGTATTTTCAAGTTGTTTTTTTCAGCTTAGAAATTATTTATATCCACTATCACACAGTGATTTTGCTACAGTGCTTTGCACTAGAACTTTGTACTAATTATCAGCCGCTATATACTTATGCTTTCTTCTACTCCCATTATTTTTCTTAGTTACCTACCTGAGACATAAAAAGAATCTAAACAGTTAATATATGCCAACAATGATACAATAGATTTCCAGGTATGCAAGTGTGACAGATGTGAGTTATTTTTTACACAAGAATAAATCACTCTGCCCTTTAGCTGCCAGACTGTCAGCTTCACCTGTGTAATTTGGAGACAGCATTTCCTAATTTTCATAAAATGGCAGATTTCAGGTCCACAGACTTCTTTGTGAATAATTGCTGGTTTAAGGACAGTCAATGCTTTACTTTCATAATGATCTCTAACATCTTTGGAATTAATTCCGTTTTATAGAAAGAAACCTCCACAAATGCCCCTTCAAAGTCTAGGTAATTAACCCAGTCCATGAAAGGGGAAAAAAATGTAAGAACTGAGATTTTTCTAGCACAATTTTTAGTTACAGCAGATGTTATAGAAGTTTTATCTTTATATCGTGTCTTTGAGGAATACAGCACAATCAACTAAGCTTAGTTATCAAGGAATCTAACTTTTTAGGCACCTGGGAAATCTTAATAAGTTTGACCTCTCACGCTAAATTCATACCATTTGTACTCTGTTGACCTCAGCTGAATTCAACCAAGATAAAACTGGGCTTCTTTTTCTTCACCTTTCAGATATGAGATGTCTGCATCACAGGATGTTACATGGCTTAATTCTGTTATTCATTCATTAAATGCTCTGAGATTCTCAAGTGAAAGATGCTGAAAAAGTAGGATATTTTTCTTATCATAACAGGATTGTAAGTATATATGTAAGGTAAAGGACAGGTGGATACCTGTAGTGTAAGGACATGTGGGTTTTGAGGATATCTGGTTAACAGTTATTCAACACAAGAAACAAAGACAGGAGACTGGAAAACTAATAAATTAAACACCAAGGTACGCAAACCCTAATGAGAGGTAATGAAGACAATAACAAAAATGTGAACACTTACGTCTCTGGTTGATGGACTCAAGTGAGTAAGGGTCTACCACTAGTGACTTCCACCTAATTGGCTGGAAAGGACCAGGCAGTCTGTGCTGCTTGTGTCTGTGTGAGTGCTGTTGGTGTTTCTGTGGGTGATGGAGAAGGTACTGCTCTGCCTGCACTGGTCTCTGAGGTTGCCTGGGAAGTTGGACTCATTCAGACAAATTCATTTGAATAAAGGCAAATGCAAAACTGCTTAGTTCTAGTTTTCCCCTGAAAGGTAAGTAATCTTAGCTACCACTGACTGCCTGGAATGGAGGTTTGTGGGCTATGTTATAGTTTGCAGTCAGAGGAGCCTCCAGAAAGTCAATTCATGTATCTTAGCACTGGATTAATCAATTTCTGTAGGTAACCATCTCTGTCCATTCACAGCAGAAGCAGCCCAGGTGACCTAGACAAGAAAAGTAAATTTTAGAAGGCTAAGGTTAAGTGAGATAAATTCTCAAGCACAGATGCCAAGGAAAAAAAGAAGGCTGTTTTTCTGGAAAGAAAACAATTTAGAGATCATCGACCTTCCAGTGCAAACCTGTAATTAATGCTACCCTGCACAAATAAACAGGGTGGAAAGAATTACGGAGATAGTCCTCCTTTTGTACACAGTGCTGATAAGATCAATATAATAGATTGTTACCAACAGATCCTTTTTAAACAATGTGAAGAGGGTGCTGATAAACTAGAGATTGTGCAGAAAAAGCTATAAAAAAACAGTTCAAGGGCCCAGTATACTCAGGGTTTATGTCACTTCAGGACATCATCACATGAAGTCCTAGGGGTCTCTGGATTTCTGACGTATTTCTGAAACATATAAGGAAGATTGAAGTATTCTTTGATTTCTTTCTTAGCCTGGCTGTTCCAAGTTTATATTTCCTATACTACATTAATGTTCCTCACAAAATTCTGTAAAATTGCAGTTTTTAATGTAAATACTGAAAATTTCCAGAAACAAATTACAAACACAGTTCATCATATAAAATCAGCATTCGCAGAGTTCATCAGCTAGTTGGAAAGATCTTGATTCCTGACACAGTCTTGTCTCTTGAGCTCCTGAAGTGATTGACATAAATAGTTATCATCCTTTGGATGAACAAGTCAGTAAAAAGGGTGAGATACTAAACACCTGTGTTCCACAGGTTATTCTTTTGGCAGGGGAAATATTAAGACTCAAATATCTTTGGTTCTGTTCTAGCTATTTCCCTCTGCCATGCTCAATCCCGTACTTTTTGCATGCTTTCTTCTACTCCTTGAGTTTGTGAATATTGTTATCTAGTTCTATTCCTGGATAAAGTCAGTAACTTTAACTTCCAGCACCACCACGTTCTAGCTCCAAACAGATCATTGGCTCAAGAAATTTGTCACTATAACCTACCTTTTTAATGTCTACTTTTTTGACACCCCTCAGAAAATAACTGAAACCAGAAGACTTCTAGCAATCAATACCATTGGCTTTCACAGAAAGAGATTAAAAAAAAAATCTATAATTTAAATAAACAATATTGTGAATAAAGAACTGCACAATCCAGATATGACATAGACCATTGTTGACGTAATACAGTGATGTGAAATACATCACCAATGATTATATGGATACTAAATGAAATGTGGTTTTAAGCAGAAGGGAAAAAAGGGAAATTAATACTATGGAAAAGTTTCATTCAGGCTGCTTCAATTTTGGAAACGTAGACAAGTGAAATAAGAACAATAAACCCCAAGTGATACTACTAGGAGGTGCAAAATGAACCCTTGAGAGAAGAGTTATAATTTGACATATAGCAGAATTTTATTCATATCACTGAAGCTGAACAGTGTTAGTAAGTAGACATAAGAGAATACAAAAAATATAACAAAGAAATCCCCTTGAGTAAAGAGTTGCACATGTCATGGTATTCAGTATAAGACAAATTACGGTGAAGGCAGTGGATTACATAATTTTTCAGGACCTGGTAAACAACAGGAGGAGAGCAGATAGCAAAATAAACATTATTGTTGCTGAATTCCTTATTACATATTGTCTTCATATGGGATAAGAAGATTATCTGTTTGGGCACTAGCATGTAAGTCAATGCATTGCTAAAGTAATTTCTAATTTGTTTTTCCACAAACACATAGCTGATCATAAGAAAGTAAATCTCATGGTTTAAAGTGCTGAGTTTAGCCCCACTGGAAAAGTACACAATAGGCCGTTTCAGAAAGGTATATTTGCAGTGGTATGGAAAAAATGCACCAGTTACTGCATTAATCTTATGTCAGCATTGAAATTGAGTTTTTTGAAGAGATAAACGAAAAAGATAATTAAGGAAGAGGAGAATGAGGATTATACAAGCTCAACTCTGTGTTCTAAAAAAAAAAAAAA